>CAIGQQ010023429.1:10471-41236 GCA_903798035.1 Danio albolineatus
TATATATATATATATATATATATGCAAAAAATGCATCATATGTAGAAGTTTAACATTTAAAATACTCCATTTTAGGTATATAATATTAAACACTCTTCCAAATTTCACATTAAATTCTAAATAATCTTATTAAATACTAATGTGTGCTATCCGTTTTACCCACTGACATGATGTAACACTCTTCTTCAGTTTTTAATGACTTGTTTAACATAGCAACTGACATAAATTAAAGAGTTAGACACAAGGTATTGCATTTTGACATCATTATTGGGAAATAAACAGACTTATTAATGAAGCCTTGCTGAGTTACAGCTTTGCATGTAAACCAGGAAACAGGTTACTTCATTAAGATGAATTTCATGAGTTATGAGTGTATTGATGTGCATGTAAATAAGTGTGTGTGCTTGTGTGTGTGTCGTGCAACTCAGCAAAACAGAGTCTCAACACCCTGCACGTAAATGTTCATGTAATGTTCAAATAATTATTATAATGAACATAAGTAATTCACTCAATTATTTCTCACAATAATCAAAGGACGAAATGTACAAATTAATAAGCGCATAAAATGACAAATCTACTTATCTCTCGAAGCTTCCAGTTATGAATTAGCCAACTAAAACTAAACTTTGATCCTCCTTCAAAGTCTACCATAGCTAATATCTACAAATAAACCCCCTACCAGAGTATTTAACCTCCAATAACACGCTGCTTCAGCTTTTACAACACGAAAACCTGACGATCTTTAGCTGTAAAAGCCAAAGGAACAATCAGAGAGAGTGGCCACTTTACTCTAGTAATTGAGCTCCATTTGAAGAATGAGAGAAACGTATAAGAGCAACCATCAGAAAGAAGTAAATTACCGCTAAACTGTCTAAAACCTGGTCTATTCCATTACTCTTAACCTCCTCAAAGTATGTACTGTACTGTATATAGACACTTACCAGCACATTTGGTGCGAGTGATGAGCGGTGGTCCTGGTGGTCCAGTGCCGCCTTCCCCAGGTCGGGTGAGAAGAACTTTAATCTCATACTCCACATCTGGATCCAAATGCCAGAGTTTGTAAGTTGGCGCATCCACGACGTGCGTCTCGGCCCAGTTTCCTGTGGTGGTGCGATACTCCACCTCTTTCAGGATGATGGGGCCGTCACCGATGATGGAGTTGGCGTTCGGTTTGATCCACAAGTAGGTGGCGCCGACTGCAAGAAGCTCAGGCGGAGCGATGGGTGTAGGGGGTGCTGAAGAAGAAGACAGAAAGGGGATGATTATTATTAGTAATCCTTATTATGCAGATGTATTGAATACTCAATTCTGATTGGTCAGCCGCAACATTCAAAAGGTATGTTATTCCAAGATAACAACTGCTAAATAAAGGCTCATCAAGAACTTCAAATCACCTTCAGTGAATACGTCAGTTCACCTTCACTTCACCGTCAGTGAATACATTCACATCCTTATACTTACATCTGCATTCGTATGTATCTGCTTGTCTGTCATGCCACTATTTTTAACTGTTTGGCGCCATCTTTTGAATGCGTAATACATACATTTTTTAGACCCATATGCTTAATTCAGCCAGTTTCATTTCTGACAGTTTGCATTTTTGACTGTTTGGCACGATCTTATGACTGAATAATGAACAGGTTAGTGTATACTCCATCAGCTGTTTTGGCTTCTGTCAGCTTTGCATTTTTGATTGTTTAGTGCCATCTTATGACTGAATAATGTGCAGGTTAGTGTATACTCCATAAGCGGTTTTCGCTTCTGTTTGCGTTTTTGACTGTTTGGAGCCATCTTATGACTAAATAATGCACAGGTTAGTGTATACTCCATAATCTGTTTTCGCTTCTGTTTGCATTTTTGACTGTTTGGAGCCATCTTATGACTGAATAATGCGCAGGTTAGTGTATACTCTATTAACTGTTTTTGTTTCTGTCAGCTTTGCATTTTTAACAGTTTGGCGCCATCTTATGACCGAATAACACGCAGGTTAGTGTATACTTCATCAGCTGTTTTGGCTTCTGTTAGCTTTGCATTTTTGACTGTTTGGCACCATCTTATGACTAAATATTGCCAGGTTAGTGTATACTCCATCAACTGTTTTCGTTGCTGTCAGCTTTGCATTTTTGACTGTTTGGCGCCATCTTATGACTAAATAATGCGCAGGTTATTGTATGCTCCATCAACTGTTTTCGTTACTGTCAGCTTTTCGTTTTTAATTGTTTGGCGCCATCTTATGACTGAATAATGCGCAGGTTAGTGTATACTCCATCAGCTGTTTTCATTTCTGTGAGCTTTGCATTTTTGACTGTTTGTCGTCATCTTGTGCCTGAATAGTGCGCAGGTTAGTATATACTCCGTCAGCTGTTTTCATTTCTGTCAGCTTTGTGTATTGAATTGTTTGGTGCCATTTTGTGACTGAATAATGCACAGGTTAGTGTATACTCCAACGATTTTTGTTTCTGTCAGCTTTGCATTTTTGAATGTTTGGCGTCATATCATGACTGAATAATGCACAGGTTAGTGTATACTCCAGATGTTTTCGTTTCTGTCAACTTTGTGTTAAAAGAGTTAGGAATCCAACTCCTCAGAACAACATTTTTGGTCTAATTTTTATGTTTTGTGGAAAGTAGCCATGTAAGAAGAGACATAAAGTATACGCTGGTCAGTTGTTTTCACAGTATAAAGCCCTTCAGTCTTATAAAGCAGTGCTCTGCATTGCGTTGAGCTACCAATAAGGATGTCAGAATTTATTCTGTGATAACAACCTCCCGGATCTAATTTAACCATCAACCAATGTGCAAAAATTATAGAATTAATGTTTCATTTTTATTTTAGTTTATCCTTCATCAATAGCAAAAAGAAAATTATAGATTACTTTTTATATGGAATATAATTCACCTTTTAAAGTTAGCCCATTGAATTCTACAGTGATTAATGCAATGAGCAAAGACTGCCTGCACTTGGATTGCACAGCACAATCCAAGTGCAACTTATTTTCTGACTAATACAGTAATGGATTCACCATTACAACTATTATGATCAATCCTTTCAGCTTCAATTTCTCAAAAACAAAATCTATCAAAGGAACAAGTTGCGAGAAGCAATACAATTGCTGCTGTAAAATTCACAAGCAATCCTGGGCAATAATTTTTCAGCAAATTTAAAAAGTTGTTGAAAGAGCAATTAAGGGCCGTAGCAAGTAATCTCTCTTCACTATTACACTGCATTCAGACATCATTTCACATTTGCTTTTGTAGTGCAAAATAGTGAGGGGAAAATGAAGGCTGGAATTACAGTGAAGCGTGCGGCCCAAGCTCTGGAGCTCATTAAGGGATATCAGACAGACTTGCTTGGCCGGCAGAATTGTTAGAATAAATGGAATGAAACGTTTCCTGGAATCCCAGTTGAGAAGGTGGGCTATAGCTTTTCCCTAAACACTTAGCTAAGCTCTCTCTCTCTTTCACTCTCTCCCTCTCTTCTCCATTTCTTCTACCCACTCACATTAAATCCACGGGAGACAGCTTATGGCCTGCACTGCATTAACTTCCTGTCTCTTCCTTCTTTGTCTCAGCACCGTTGAGCACCTCAGATTTACCCTCAAACCTGTGAAATGTAAACAATACTTCTTTCTTTCTTGCTTCACCGCATCCTGCTTAGCTTCTCCCTTCCTTCCTTAAATCCGTCTGCACTTGTTTTCTGTCTCTTTAATTCTTCTACACCTTCTTCCCACTTGAGTTCTTCCTTTTTCATTTCCCCCCGTTCCTTATTTTCATCAGTTTTCTTACATTCACTCTACCTCTTCCATTCTTTATTCTTCCATTTTCCTTAATTTATTTACATTTCATTCTTTCATTCTCTAGTTATTCTTCCTTTCTCTTTTCATTTCCTTTATACATTATTTTACATTTATTCATTATTTCAAAATAGTTTACAACTTTTTACATTTCATCAATCCTTTTGTTTGTATCGTTCTTCTTTTTTCTTTTTTTCCTTTCTCCCTTTTTCCTCCATCATTCCTTCAATGTTTCCTTTTTTACTTTTTTAACTCCATCCTTTTTAATCATTTTCCTTTCTTTATTCATCCATCTTTCTTTTTTACTTTCATTCATTCTTTTCTATCTTGTTTCTTTCCTTTATCCTTTATTTGTTTATCTTTTTTCTGCTTTTCTTTCTTCCTTCATTTTGCCCTTCCTCTCTCTTTTCACTTGTCTTCCTCCCTTGCTTTTTCTTCCAAACTTGCCTCCTTCCACCCTTCCTTCTATCCTACCACTTTTTCCTTGTTCCTTGTTTTTCATCATTTCCTCCATATTTTTTCATTTGATCATTTTCTCCATTCCTTCCCTTCCTCCATTTCCTCTTTCCCTTTTCATACTTCCTGTCTATGAGCTCTTACTTCCTTCATTTTCGTCCTTCCTTTCTCCCTTTCTTGATGTCACTTTTTATATTCTTCCTTCCTTCCTTCTTACTCTTCATTTCCTACTTCCCTTTTCATAGTTTCTGTCTTCGTATTCTTCCTTCCGTTCTCCCTTTCTTTATTTCCTTCCATTACATCCATCTCTTCCTCCTTCCTTTCTTTCTTCCTTCTTACTCTTAATTTCCTATTTCCATTGTCATACTTGCTTTTCTGTGTTTTTATTTCCTTCATTTCTTCTTCATTTCTTTCTACCTTTCTTGATTTTATTCCCTACATTCTTCCTTCCATCCATCGTATCCTTCTTCATTCGCTTCCTTCCTTCATTCTTTCTTACTCTTCATTTCCTACTTTTCTTTTCATACTTCCTATCTATGTGTTCTTCCTTCCTTAATGTTTGTTTCCTTTCTTTCTTCCTTTCTTTATTTCCTTCATTTGATACTTCCTTCCATCTTATTAATTTCTTCCATCCTTCTTTCTTACTATTCATTTCCTATTTCCCTTTCCATACTTTGTCTATAGGTTCTTACTTCCTTCATTTTTTATTAATTTCTTTCTCCCTTTTTGATTTCATTCCTTACCTTCCTCCATCCTTTCATCTTATTCTTCTCTCTATTCTCTTCATTCCTTCCTTCTTTCTTACTCTTTATTTCCTAGTTTCCTTTTCATACTTCCTGTCTATGTGTTCTTTCTTCCTCAAAGATATTTCCTTCCTTTCTCCATCTTTCTTTCATTTCATACTTCCATCTTATTATGTTCCTTCTTCCATCCATCCTTCCTTACTTCATTCCTTTTCCTTTTACTATTTCCTTTTCATACTTCCTGTCTATAAGTTCTCACTTCCTTAGTTTTTCTTCATTCCTTTCTCTTTCTTGATTTCATTCCTTAGATTCTTCCTTCCATCTAAGCCTTCTCTTTATTCTCTTCCTTCCTTCCTTCCTTCCATCCTTTTTTCCTTCCTTACTTACTCTTCATTTCCTACGTTCTTTTTCATTGTTTGTTTTCATACTTCCCGTCTTCCTTTAATGTTTTTCCTTCCTTTCTCCCTTTATTTCCCTCCTTTCATACCTCCTTCCATCTTATCCTTTTATTCTGTCCTTCCCTCCTTCTTACTCTTACAGACTTCATCCATTCATCCAATCATTCATTTTCTTTTCAGCTTAGTCCCTTTATTAATCCGGGGTTTCCACATGAACCGCCAACTTATCCAGCATATGCTTTACGAAGCGGATGCCCTTTCAGCTGCAACCCATCATTGGAAAACATCCATACACACTCATTCACACACATACACTATGGACAATTTAGCCTATCCAATTCACCTATACCACATCTTTGGACGGAAACCGGAGCACCTAGAGAAAACCCACAGGGAGAGCATGCAAACTCCACACAAAAATTTCAACTGACCCAGTCGAGGCTCGAACCAGCAACCTTCTTGCTGTGAGGCAATCATGCTACCCACTGCGCCACCATGATGCCTTCTTTCAGATTTTGGCATTTCAATTAAATAAACATTGAACCCTAGCAACACCTTAGAAACTACATAAAGATGTCCTATAGATTAGTAACAACCACTCATAGACCCTAATTAACGTTTTAGTAACGCTTTAATCTTAGTACCACAATTTTCACTATTAATAAACAAATATCTATGAGTTTCAGCTCACTATTTTGCTGCTTAGTAGTATTCATTTGGTTTAAGACAGTAATTATGCTTACGTATTTGGTAGAATTAGGGATGTAGAATAAGATCATGTAGAATGTGTACTTAATGAACAACCAATCTTAATAATAAGCAGGTAATAAGCCTCTAGTTAGTGAGAATTGTTACCTAAACTAGTGTTACCAAGGACTTCTTGACAAAAATGTAAAGATTCAATTCATATTCAATTCATAATTCTAATATTTTTAATGATACAATAAATCCAGTTTTATTTCCTTATTCTTTCTGAGTTTCCATCTTCTAACCGTGGTCTTGGCGCTCTCTCTCAGCAGGAGAGAGGGCAGACAGACACTAATCCAGGGTTAGAGGTGAGTAGCGGTGCATGAAGGGTTCATCCGAGCATGGAAGAGCCACCCAGACCCGCTCTAATGAGAGGCTGCTGTCTCTACTGTGCCATGTAATCAACTGAGCCAGATTACCAAAGCCCATTTACCCACAGCTGATAACCACTGACTCCCCTCGGCTGCCCGGAAAGGATATGCTCTGGCTTGGAGAAGAGTTTAGACGTGACCTGTCAACCTCCGAAGCTTAAGAGCGTTTAGTGCTCGAAATGAAAATGAAGGTGGGAGAAAATAAAAAGATAACAGGAGGGAAGGAGGAATAATAAAAAGTAAACAGAGATTACCAACCAAATTAAATATAAGGGTAAGAAAACTCCAGCTACAGTATACAGATATCCTGCTTTTTAGACTCATTTAACATAAGTCTACAAGTCTAAATAACTGTTCATTATCAGGTTCTAAATGTGTTTTCTGTTTAATTACAGTTATAAATTGTATTATGGGAGTTTTATCTCCTCTCTGTTAACGTTTGATGTTGAAAATTCAACACTGCAGTTTAACAAAGTGAATTAAGTCTGGCAGTTTGTTACCATGTTTATGTACCATATTGTACAACACAAATACAGATCATAAATCTATTACAAACGTCAAGAGTCACTTTTCAGTACCAAAAGTTTTAGGAGGAAAGAAGTGAAAATCACTAAATATGTAAAATATATATATTTTTTTTTACAGTGTACTGAATATTAGGGCTATTAAATAAGACAATATATATCATACGGACAAAATAAAAAGTATATCGCTTCATATGTTGCTCTATCTTTTATTAAGTGGTGTCACGAAATACATTGTTTACAGTAATATTCATTCATTCATTTTCTTTTCGGCTTAGTCCCTTTATTAATACGGGGTCGCCGCAGCGGAATGAACCACCAACTTATCCAGCATGTTTTTTAACGCAGCAGATGCCCTTCCGGCTGCAACCCATCACTGGGAAACATCCATACACACTCATTCACATTCATACACTATGGACAATTTCGCCTACTCAATTCACCTATACCACATGTCTTTGGACTTGTGGGGGAAACCGGAGCACCCGGAGGAAACCCAGCGACCTTCTTGCTGTGAGGCGAACGTGCTACTCACTATGCCACCGTGGCGCCTGTTTACAGTAATACCTTTTCATAATTTATATGAGCACAATATTACATGTCATTACAGTGAAGCATATGGAAACTACTGAAATTACTGTCTGGGCCTTCCATGTCTTTCTACACCTCCCTTTCTTTATGTGTTCAATACTTTTTCCCTGCATCATTTCATTTCTATAACACATAACTTCATTTGTAAATGAATTAGATTTGTTTTCTATGCATATATGGATTTCTTTGGGTGTTACCAACATCCGGGGAACATTTCAAGTCAACGACACCTTTAGAAATATTTGTTTTCTCAGAGGCGACACGGTGGCGCAGTAGGTAGTGCTGTCGCCTCACAGCAAGAAGGTCGCTGGTTCGAGCCTCGGCTGGGTCAGTTGGCATTTCTGTGTGGAGTTTGCATGTTCTCCCCGTGGTTGCGTGGGTTTCCTCCTGGTGATCCGGTTTCCCCCACAAGTCCAAAGATATGTGGTACAGGTGAATTGGGTAAGCAAAATTGTCCATAGTGTATGTGTGTGAATGAGTATGTAAGGGTGTGTCCCAAAGATGGGTTGCGGCTGGAAGGGCAAAACAAATGCTGGATAAGTTGGCGGTTCATTCCGCTGTGGTGACCCCGGAATAATAAAGGGACTAAGCTGAAAAGAAAATGAATAAATGAATGTTTTCTGAGAAACTTGTTCAATACTTTCAATATTTTCCCCATTGTATGAGATTACTAACATTGTGATATCAGATTTTTTTGTCATATTTCCCAGCCCTACCCTACACATTTTGTTGACTTACAACTAATATTCATGTAAAACTAAACCGCAGGGCTTGTTCAAATGCCTAAACATAAGAATGTAATAATACGCCTTAGAAAGCCTCTGTAATAATGCCTGCAAAACACATCTGCATCAATTTAGTGCGGAATGAGATATTGCTTATGGACATTGTCTTATTTATCATATGAATGGACTCCAGCTTGTTGTTCATCAAGGTAGCTGTCACATCTAAATTGCAATTTTGAAATAGTGCCTTTGTTCGAGCCATTAATACACTTCCATCGTTTAATGCACTTTCAGCAGTCTGTATGTCAGCACATTGTCCTGGCGTGGGCATTTATGGTCCTGCAGTTGATAAACTCGGCGATTAGTGGAGTGGTTTTGGATTGAGCGTTTATGATTGCAGCTGTATTGAAATGAGCTTTGGATGATGCTGATGACTGGCTGAATCTTGATGATTGCTTGCTGATGATTGGTCGAGTGTTATTGTACTCGGGATGATTGACAAACTGTTTCGAGCTCCCAGTTCTGATGATTAGCGTGGTGGTTTGTGGCTACAGGGTACGTCGCTAGAGAGAGCAACAGATGGTCATTATGGGAACGTTAAAACATCTGATTGCCATTAAATACTCTGTAGTACAATTCAGACCACTTATTGCTAATACTACTATTGCTAATATGATGCAACAGTCTTAAAGGGATAGTTCACACAAAATAAAATGAAAATTCTGTCATCTTTTTCTCATCCTTGATTTGTTTCATTCTAGATAGATTGTTCTTTTTTTTGTCCTGTTGAACACAAAGATATACTGACGAATATTGGAAACCTGTAACCATTGACTTCCATAGAATTTGTTTTCCTACTGTGGAGGTTAATGGCTACAGGTTTACAGCATTCTTCAAAATATCTTCTTTTGTGTTCGTTACGGGAATTTGTAGCTTTGAAACAACTTTATCAATCTGGGTTTTCACCTGTTGGGACAACTGGTTCAACAGAGACCAAGAAAAAAGATAAAGATTGTGGCATCATGATAAATACAATGAAAATTCTGTCATCCTTAAATTCTTTACTCATCCTTGACTTGTTTCAAACTAGCTAGATTGTTAAATAGTTTTTTTTTTTATACTGAACATAAAGATATACTGATGAATATTAGAAAACCTGTAAGCATTGACTTACGTAGTATTTGTTTTTCTACTGTGAATGTCAATGGTTACAGGTTTACACCATTCTTCAAAATATCTTCTTTTGTGCTTATAATGGGAATTTGTAGCTGTGAAACTGATCATTTACTCATCCTTGACTTGTTTCAAACAAGCAACATTTCTTTTCTGTCTTGTTGAACACAAAGATATACTGACGAATATTGGAAACCTGTAACCATTGACTTCCATAGTATTTGTTTTGCTATTGTGGATGTCAATGGTTACAGGTTTACAGCATTCCTCAAAATATCTTCTTTTGGGTTCATTACGGGAGTTTGTAGCTTTGAAACAACAATAACAATCCGGGTTTCCACCTGTTGGAACAATCGGTTCAACAGAGACCAAGAAAAAATATAGAGATTGTGGCATCATGACAAACACAATGAAAATTCTGTCATCGTTTACTCAGACTTGTTTCAAACTAGCTAGATTGTATTTTGTCCTATTGAACATAAAGATATGCTGATGAATTTTAGAAAAACTGTAACCATTGACTTCCGTAGTATTTGTTTTCCAACTGTGGATGTCAATGGTTACAGGTTTACAACATTCTTCAAAATATCTTCTTTTGTGTTCATTATGGTAATTAGTTGGAACAATCGGTTCAACAAATAGATAGAGATTGTGGCATCATGATAAACACAATGAAAATTCTGTCATCGTTTACTCATCCTTAACTTGTTTCAAACTAGCTAGATTGTTAATATTTTTATTCCATTGAACGTAAAGATATAGTGACGAATATTAGAAAACCTGTAAGCATTGACTACCATAGTATTTACACTGTGGATGTCAATGGTTACAGGTTTGCAACATTCTTCAAAATATCTTCGTGTTCATAATGGGAATTTGTAGCTGTGAAACTCATCATTTACTCATCCTTGACTTGTTTCAAACTAGCAACATTGTTAATATTTTTGTTCTATTGAACATAAAGATATGATGAATATTAGAAAACCTGTAACCATTGACTTCCATAGTATTTGTTTTCGTACTGTGGATGTTAATGGTTACAGGTTTACAGCATTCTTCTAAATATTCTTCTAAATATCTATATCTCCTTAAAAAAAAAACATACAAAATTGTGGCATCATGAAAACACAATGAAAATTCTGTCGTTTACTCATCCTTGACTTGTTTCAAACTATCTAGATTTTTTTTTGTCCTGCTGAACCCTGTTGAACACAAAGATATACGGACGAATATTGGAAACTTATAAACACTGACTTTCCTACAGTGATGGTTACAGGTTAACAACATTCTTCAAAATATCTTCTTTTGTGTTCATTAGAAAAAAAATAAAAAATAAATGATCTATTGATGACCGAATTTTCATTTTTGCGTGAAATATCCCTTTAACAAAATCATACAAAATTGTGCCATCATGATAAACAAATATAATAACTGAAATCATAGCAAGCATTTTTATTTAAATGTGCTGACAAAACAAAATATAAGAATGACACAAAAGCTCATCGACTTCTCAAGTTCTCTGGCTCCGATGTCAATATATTCTTTCAAAAGTATGACATGCAAAATATGAAAAATAATAATAATAAAATACGGAAAGCTGAGAGAGAGCCACGCAGTACGGATACTGATAACAAAAGGAGCATTACCCGTTCACCGGGGGTCCCTTTCACTCCAGGAAAACCCATTTCCCACAGACATAAGAGGTTTCATGCGCACACTATTTACCATTTCAGGTGTAGAAGTTCATGAGCACAATATATATGCTTTCACTCATCTTTTCCTATCAAACTCTCTTGATACTAGAAGTTCATTTCCATTTCCACTAAAACTCTGCCATGCAGTACATTCAGGAATATTAGCAGCATGTGTGTGTCCATGCGACTGACCGCCCTTGTAATTTTATCCTTTATCACCCGATGTCCGCAGGGAGGTTTTAAAACCAGCTGGATTTGCTAGAAATCTCCAGAAATCCCACCCTGCTATCTGATCAAAGCCCACCGGGTCTATCTGATAGCAGAGCTGGAGGAGAGAGAGATGAGCTCCACCGTCAAATGGGAATTTGTAGCTGTGAAACAACAATAATTGCAATCTGGGTTTTCACCTGTTGGTACAACTGGTTCAACAGAGACCAAGAAAAAAGATAGAGACAATCTGGCTACAGTATGAGAGAGTTCAATTTAATCTATGAACTAAGAGTTTCTTAACAGCTGCCATTCAACTGATGCAAAAACTGATGGATTTTGTCTTCAATTCATGTTCAGACAACCTTTACAAACGGAATAGTAGTGTGAAATAGTATTACAGCAGGGTTACTGCAGGTATCTTTAAGTCAAATTTAAGACTTTTTAAGACTGTTATGTGAAGTTTATTTATAAGCTAATTTTGAGAGGATCACGTGCTTATGATTGACACGGCTGGCCAAGAGTCAAGCTAATGCACGATCCACCAATCAGACGATTCCCATCTTAGTATAAATTGCCAAAGTATCTTCTCCTCCCTTTTCCTCTATAGAGCAGCACGGTGGCCCAGTGGCTAGCACTGTTGCCTCACAGCAAGAATGCCTCTGGTTTGAGCCTCTACCCAGCCAGTTGACATTTTTGTGTGGCGTTCATGTTCTCTCCGTGCTAGCGTGGGTTTTCCCCGGATCCTCCGGTTTCCTCCCACGGTCCAAAACATGAGACATAAGTAAATTGACTTAAACAAATCAGCACCATAGTCAAATTCCACCAGCAGCATACCCTCATAGCAATTTATTAGCAGCAGGAGGTTCTTGAGATCTACCGGAGCTTAAACTCCCCTCTCGCCCTGCAAACGGGAGGGAGCCCCGGGCTCGAGGATCTTATGAGCTCAGGGCTCACTCCTGGGACAGCATGCCAAACTAGCTTTATTGCCAGTCATCAGCTAAGTGTGAACTCTTGAAAACATCAATTTTAGACTTCTACAGAGCTAAACAATAAGGATTTTTTCCTAATGGCTTGGTTACTTCTGTAAATAGTTTTTTTGTATTAATGTAAGATCAGGTAAATGGATGTGTTGCTTTAGTTTATTTCCCTCATTAGGGAATTTAATTCAGAGAATTTGCTGTAAAATCTCTAGAATTGGTTGTGGATAGAATCTCTTTGCAATAAAGAACTTTGGCGTTGGCCCGATAGCTTTACTATATTAAAATCAAGACCTGTCTAAAATTATTTAAGACCTACAACCCAATATTTCACTAAATTTAAGACTTTAAGGCCTAAAATTTTGTTTTAAAATTTAACACATTTTAAGACCCAGCAGACACCCTGTAATGTTTTAATAAAAGATGCATTTTATATACATATATTTAAAAATGTAATTCATCCCTGACACGCAAAACTGCATATTTATATCACTAGTGCAGTCTGCTATATTCTGAATTAGTGAACAATACATGTTTATTATTATTAATGTTGAAAACAGTAAATGCTGCTTAATTTCATTTTGGAATATATACAGTTGAAGTCATAATTATTAGCCTCCCTAAATTATTAGCCCCCCCTGTTTATTTTTACCCAATTTTATGTCTAACAGAGAGAAGATTTTCTCAACACATTTCTGAACATAATAGTTTTAATAACTCATTTCTAAATCACAGATTTATTTTATCTTTGCCATGATGACAGTAAATAATATTTTACTAGATATTTTTCAAGACACTTTTATACAGCTTAAATTGACATTGAAAGGCTTAACTATGTTAATTAGGTTAACTAGGCAGGTTAGGGTAATTGGGCAAGTTATAGTATAATGATGGTTTGTTCTGTAGAATATTGAAAAAATTTATAGCTTAAAGGGGCTAATAATTTTGACCTTTAAATAGTTTTTAAAAAATTAAAAACTGCTTTTATTCTAGCCAAAATAAAACAAATAAGACTTTCTCCAGAAGAAAAAATATTATTTTCAGACAAACTGTGAAAACGCCCTTGTCGTGTTAAACATAATTTGGGAAATATTTAAAAAATAAAAAATAAAAATAAAATCAAAAGGTGGCTAATAATTCTGATTTCAACTGTATAACTGTATATATACACACACACACATACACATATACATATATACATACATATATATTTTTTTAAACCATTTACTATTTTTCCAAGTGTATATAACTACTGCTGTAAGAAAACATCAGCATTCGGCACATACTTTCAGTACCACCTTTGCTTGAAAAGACCTGATCTAATCCTGTTTGTATGAAATAAGCCTGCTCCCGAGCAGGTTTGAGCTTCTAGACCTGTTGCTATGACAACAACTCTCGGATGAGTTTTGTAGAACAAAACGATCCTGGATCGTGTGAAATCATCAATAACCAAATCCAGATAATTGAGAAATCCACGTACGAAGAACAGGACCCTGTTGTTTACATTGTTTACTTGCACGTGAAAACTGTCTTTGAAGTAAAAAAGCAAGACGATGTCACAGCTTACAGTCTTACAAATAAAATAAGACTACAAACTGAATAAAAAGTCACAGTTATAGTTACTAAAATCTAAATAAAGCACTCGAGTGTTTTGACATTCTGCATATGCTGTCATTCACTATTAGCGATTGTATTGTTTTTCCTAATATGGAAGTCAATGGTTACTGGTTTCCAGTTTCAACAGAACAAGGAATGTTAGGAACCAGTTGAAAACTATTCATTTCTGGGTGACCTTTGCCTCTAACTAACATCTTACTGACAGCAAACAGTAGTTTAAATAGCACCGTAACGTAAGGCTATGCCACTTCTACCAGTTATATCATCCAGCTCTAATACAAAACACATACACACACCCAAACTAGACTTTACTTCAGGCTTTTCCGTATTAAAATGAATTCACAGTCTTATGCTTGAGAAACAACGTCGTACAACCAAAAATAGCATACATCTCAACAAAACGCCTATTCAGCGTCATCCTCAGTTTAAGAATTGCATCACATAACGGCAAAAAAAATCACAGCGGCGCTACAGAACAATTGCGAAACTCTCAATAGGCCTAGTAAGCCCTCTGCACACCTACACGTCAGATCCTACATCCTCCATACCTGCAGCCTCATGGGAAAAAAAACACTTCTGAGTGACTTGCACAGTTGTTTCGACTCATTCGCTTTATTGTTCGGATCAATCCCTGAAAGAATAGCTCAGGGGAACCAGATGAGAGACGCCAGGAGAGATGCAGTCTGTGCCTTTGACCTGACCCTTATCCCTTGATGCCGTCTTTCTTTGGAGGCTTGATACTTTTTTGTCGAGCCGACGAACTACATCTCTACCTTCCATCTAAAAACTAATTCCACTTCTATTTTTTTATAGCCGTGCATCAGTGTCTAAAGGTTTCCTCTGGATGCCCTTGCAGAACGCTTTAATCAAAACAGCGCATTGAGAAATGTGGAAGAGCAGGGAACAAGAGAAATACAGAGGAGGAGCGCTGTAAACATACGAGCGCGGGAAGAACAGCGTGAGGGGAGTGAAGGCTCTTCAAACCCTCTTTCTGAAGAAGCACATTCAGCTCTGGACAAATAAAAAGCAATGCATGGGGAAAGGACGACAAGAGAGAGGGAGAGAGCGAAAATAAGGGGGGGGAGAAGGCATCTTTCACTAGAATGAATTCACAAACCCGGTGCTGTTCAAAGGCGGCGTGCTGAGGACACCTGTGCATAAAATTCTCACTTCTGCTCCAAAAACATCTCTGGACTCAGTGAGACGTAAAAAACACACACACACACACATACAAACACACACATATGTTGGTTGTGGTGGTTTATGAGGACTCTCCATAATGTATTTATCATTCATTCATTTATTTTCCTTCAACTTAGTCCCTTATTTATCAGGGGTAGCCACAGCGGAATGAACCGCCAACTATTCCAGTATATGTTTTATGCAGCAGATGCCCCTCCAGTTGCAACTTAGTACTGGGAAACACCCATACCCACCCAGAGAAAACTCACGTGACCACAGGGAGAACCTGCAAACAACACACAAAAATGCCAACTGGTCCAGCCAGGACTCAAACCAGCGACCTTCTTGCTCTGAAGTGACAGTGCTAACCACTGAGCCACCGTGCTCCCCTTAATTTATTTATTCATTCATTTTCTTTTCGGCTTAGTCCCTTTATTAATCTGGGGTCCCCACAGCGGAATGAACCGGCAACTTATCCAGCACATGTTTTACGCAGCGGATGCCCTTCCAGCTGCAACCCATCACTGGGAAACATCCATACACACTCATTCACACACATACACTATGGACAATTTTTACTTTACCCAATTCACCTATCCCGCATTTCTTTGGACATTAAAAGGTGACCCACATGAACACGGGGAGAACATGCAAACTCCACACAGAAATGCCAACTGACCCAGCTGAGGCTCCTAATTTATATTATATGCATTATTATTTCAGCCGTAAACCCACTAACAGGAAACCTCTGGCAAATTTTAATGTCAAAAGACACCACTAAGTGTTATTTTAGGCATTTTAAATCACGAAGACAAAAGGCATGTCCTCTTAAACCACCATGATAACTACTAACCATAATAGCTAATAACAACTATAGCCCTATTTGGAAGAGACCAGTTTTACTGGGGGACGTTAAAGAAACGTACATTGTGATTTTAATTGTGTTAAAGTTGAGTGTGTTTATTTTTTTAGCAAACTCTGCGTACCTATGAGAAAACGAATCGTTCCTGCATGTGAACATCTGTGATTTCAGAAAATACAAAATATATTTAGCACAAATAATTGCAATTAATTACATTAGAGTTGATGACAACCATATATACGAGGACTAGAAGAGATGATGATAACCCTCTAAGGACTTCAAGGACAACACAAAATCTTAATCAATACACTTCATTGAAATTGTGGGAAAAAAACAATATTTACTGCAGTTTAACTATGTATATATACTGTCTACCCTATACACAACTCCTTTCTGATTTTGATGGTGATGTAGAAGCATGCATCTTTTGTAAAGCTGCTCGGTAATAATAATTTGAGAAAATGCTATATAAAAAATATACAGTACAGCCACGCCTGAAATTATTCATACCCTTGGAAAACTCTGACTTAAATGGTTTTTTTTTTTTTGTATGTTTTTTGACTATAAATGACAAAAGCTTCTTCCAAAAGATAATAAGATGATGTATAAGATGCATTATTGTGGAAAAAAACTAAAAGTTTAAGTCAGAATTTGCCAGGGGTATGAATAATTTCAGGCGTGGCTGTACTGTATATTTTTTATATAGCATTTTCTCAAATTATTATTACCGAGCAGCTTTACAAAAGATGCATGCTTCTACATCACCATCAAAATCAGAAAGGAGTTGTGTATAGGGTAGACAGTATATATACATAGTTAAACTGCAGTAAATATTGTTTTTTTCCCACAATTTCAATGAAGTGTATTGATTAAGATTTTGTGTTGTCCTTGAAGTCCTTAGAGGGTTATCATCATCTCTTCTAGTCCTCGTATATATGGTTGTCATCAACTCTAATGTAATTAATTGCAATTATTTGTGCTAAATATATTTTGTATTTTCTGAAATCACAGATGTTCACATGCAGGAACGATTCGTTTTCTCATAGGTACGCAGAGTTTGCTAAAAAAATAAACACACTCAACTTTAACACAATTAAAATCACAATGTACGTTTCTTTAACGTCCCCCAGTAAAACTGGTCTCTTCCAAATAGGGCTATAGTTGTTATTAGCTATTATGGTTAGTAGTTATCATGGTGGTTTAAGAGGACATGCCTTTTGTCTTCGTGATTTAAAATGCCTAAAATAACACTTAGTGGTGTCTTTTGACATTAAAATTTGCCAGAGGTTTCCTGTTAGTGGGTTTACGGCTGAAATAATAATGCATATAATATAAATTAGGAGCCTCAGCTGGGTCAGTTGGCATTTCTGTGTGGAGTTTGCATGTTCTCCCCGTGTTCATGTGGGTCACCTTTTAATGTCCAAAGAAATGCGGGATAGGTGAATTGGGTAAAGTAAAAATTGTCCATAGTGTATGTGTGTGAATGAGTGTGTATGGATGTTTCCCAGTGATGGGTTGCAGCTGGAAGGGCATCCGCTGCGTAAAACATGTGCTGGATAAGTTGCCGGTTCATTCCGCTGTGGGGACCCCAGATTAATAAAGGGACTAAGCCGAAAAGAAAATGAATGAATAAATAAATTAAGGGGAGCACGGTGGCTCAGTGGTTAGCACTGTCACTTCAGAGCAAGAAGGTCGCTGGTTTGAGTCCTGGCTGGACCAGTTGGCATTTTTGTGTGTTGTTTGCAGGTTCTCCCTGTGGTCACGTGAGTTTTCTCTGGGTGGGTATGGGTGTTTCCCAGTACTAAGTTGCAACTGGAGGGGCATCTGCTGCATAAAACATATACTGGAATAGTTGGCGGTTCATTCCGCTGTGGCTACCCCTGATAAATAAGGGACTAAGTTGAAGGAAAATAAATGAATGAATGATAAATACATTATGGAGAGTCCTCATAAACCACCACAACCAACATATGTGTGTGTTTGTATGTGTGTGTGTGTGTGTTTTTTACGTCTCACTGAGTCCAGAGATGTTTTTGGAGCAGAAGTGAGAATTTTATGCACAGGTGTCCTCAGCACGCCGCCTTTGAACAGCACCGGGTTTGTGAATTCATTCTAGTGAAAGATGCCTTCTCCCCCCCCTTATTTTCGCTCTCTCCCTCTCTCTTGTCGTCCTTTCCCCATGCATTGCTTTTTATTTGTCCAGAGCTGAATGTGCTTCTTCAGAAAGAGGGTTTGAAGAGCCTTCACTCCCCTCACGCTGTTCTTCCCGCGCTCGTATGTTTACAGCGCTCCTCCTCTGTATTTCTCTTGTTCCCTGCTCTTCCACATTTCTCAATGCGCTGTTTTGATTAAAGCGTTCTGCAAGGGCATCCAGAGGAAACCTTTAGACACTGATGCACGGCTATAAAAAAATAGAAGTGGAATTAGTTTTTAGATGGAAGGTAGAGATGTAGTTCGTCGGCTCGACAAAAAAGTATCAAGCCTCCAAAGAAAGACGGCATCAAGGGATAAGGGTCAGGTCAAAGGCACAGACTGCATCTCTCCTGGCGTCTCTCATCTGGTTCCCCTGAGCTATTCTTTCAGGGATTGATCCGAACAATAAAGCGAATGAGTCGAAACAACTGTGCAAGTCACTCAGAAGTGTTTTTTTTCCCATGAGGCTGCAGGTATGGAGGATGTAGGATCTGACGTGTAGGTGTGCAGAGGGCTTACTAGGCCTATTGAGAGTTTCGCAATTGTTCTGTAGCGCCGCTGTGATTTTTTTTGCCGTTATGTGATGCAATTCTTAAACTGAGGATGACGCTGAATAGGCGTTTTGTTGAGATGTATGCTATTTTTGGTTGTACGACGTTGTTTCTCAAGCATAAGACTGTGAATTCATTTTAATACGGAAAAGCCTGAAGTAAAGTCTAGTTTGGGTGTGTGTATGTGTTTTGTATTAGAGCTGGATGATATAACTGGTAGAAGTGGCATAGCCTTACGTTACGGTGCTATTTAAACTACTGTTTGCTGTCAGTAAGATGTTAGTTAGAGGCAAAGGTCACCCAGAAATGAATAGTTTTCAACTGGTTCCTAACATTCCTTGTTCTGTTGAAACTGGAAACCAGTAACCATTGACTTCCATATTAGGAAAAACAATACAATCGCTAATAGTGAATGACAGCATATGCAGAATGTCAAAACACTCGAGTGCTTTATTTAGATTTTAGTAACTATAACTGTGACTTTTTATTCAGTTTGTAGTCTTATTTTATTTGTAAGACTGTAAGCTGTGACATCGTCTTGCTTTTTTACTTCAAAGACAGTTTTCACGTGCAAGTAAACAATGTAAACAACAGGGTCCTGTTCTTCGTACGTGGATTTCTCAATTATCTGGATTTGGTTATTGATGATTTCACACGATCCAGGATCGTTTTGTTCTACAAAACTCATCCGAGAGTTGTTGTCATAGCAACAGGTCTAGAAGCTCAAACCTGCTCGGGAGCAGGCTTATTTCATACAAACAGGATTAGATCAGGTCTTTTCAAGCAAAGGTGGTACTGAAAGTATGTGCCGAATGCTGATGTTTTCTTACAGCAGTAGTTATATACACTTGGAAAAATAGTAAATGGTTTAAAAAAATATATATGTATGTATATATGTATATGTGTATGTGTGTGTGTGTATATATACAGTTATACAGTTGAAATCAGAATTATTAGCCACCTTTTGATTTTATTTTTATTTTTTATTTTTTAAATATTTCCCAAATTATGTTTAACACGACAAGGGCGTTTTCACAGTTTGTCTGAAAATAATATTTTTTCTTCTGGAGAAAGTCTTATTTGTTTTATTTTGGCTAGAATAAAAGCAGTTTTAAATTTTTTTAAAGCCTTTTTAAGGTCAAAATTATTAGCCCCTTAAAGCTATTTTTTTCGATTGTCTACAGAACAAACCATCGTAAAACAATTACCCTAACCTGCCAAGTTAACCTCATTAACCTATTTAAGCCTTTAAATGTCACTTTAAGCTGAATAGAAGTGTCTGGAAGAATATCTAGCAAAATATTATTTACTGTCATCATGGCAAAGATAAAATAAAATAAAGTGATTAGAGACGAGTTATTAAAACTATTATGTTTAGAAATGTGTTGAGGAAATCTTCTCTCCGTTAAACAGATATTGGGGAGAAAAATAAACAGGGGGGCTAATAATTCTGACTTCAACTGTATATATTGCACAATGTTCATATTTTATAGCTAGTTGCATTGAATCATTTTTGTAGTTTTAATTAGTAGTTGTTTGAAATCCTTCTAATTTTTAATAATGCATATAATAACAACTGTTATTATTACACGTTCTATATATTGTACATATAATATTATATATGTTCTTTTTTATTAATTTAAAAACTGTTTTAAGAAAGTTTTATTATCTTTATATTGTTTTTATTTTTCATTGTTTATATACTTGTATTTTATAATTTTATATTTTACTATTGTTTATGTAAAGCATTTTGAATTACCATCGTGTATGAAATGTGCTAGATAAATAAACTTACCATATCTTGCCTTGCTAGCCATTCAAAAAGGGCAATAATGAAATATCCAGTGATATCCAGTTAGATTGTTTCAACCAAAATTTGCGACAACTATTTGGTTAAATTGTACAATTATTTTGAATATTTGTTTTTATTTTTGTCTAGTAGTTTGTCCATATTTGACCCAAGTATGAATATTTTGAGTATTAGTATTTAAAGTAACCTACTATTACTACTATTAACCTACTATTATTTATGTAAGCCAATATTTGATTTTAAAATATTTATTTATTTATTTATTTATTTATTTATTTATTTATTTATTTATTTATTTATTTATTTATTTATTTATTTGGGGAAAAAATTTCACACTGTTGATATTTTATAGTTAGTTACTTTGAATCAGTCTTGAATAAGCCTAGTTGGAAGTAATTCTTATTGTTTTCATTTTTAATTATGCATATTTTATAAAATATGTTGTTAATATCAGACAGTGAAATTAATATCACAGCTGTATACTGTATGTCCACACAACTGTTAATATTAACAGGGAATATAGATTTGCAGGTTTCAAAAGTCCAAGAGAAAAAGAGAAAGAGAAAAAGTTTAATTATCATTACACATAATCAAAACTAAAGCGAGTAGGAGTAGTAACCATGCTGAGATTACAGCGCAGACCGAGCCATTTCATGATTCATGAGCCATTTCAGGTTCATTTGTTTTGGATGGGACTCAGAATGCCATGTCCGAATGGGTGAGATGTTTACTTGGTAATTAGTCTGTCCATTTTCAACACGTTAATCCTCTCGGGTCATTCACGGATCAGTTGTGAGCATGATAGTTGGGAATTATTTCATTCATAGGGTAATCAGCCAATAGTTTCATGTGTGACTTTTATTTTTTAACTGTATTTCACAGTTCTTTCTCTAACGTTCACACTACTACTTCTTCATCATAACACAATCACCTTAAGGGATACAAACGCTGTTGGAAGATTACACTTTATTATTTTTACAAGTGTTGTGAGATCTCCAGGGTTGTGATCTCATATCATTATTAGATACAAAAAAAAAAAAAAAAAAGATTTTAAAAGTAGTCTCTCTCAAAGTTTTTTTTTCCCCCGGTTAAATTCTAACACTCTTCGAAATGCCCACAGTTCTAATTTAACACTGACAAAAATATTTTGGTACAATGTGAAGGGATATTCATTACTTTACTATGTTTCAGTGGATGTTCCTTTGATTGAGCTTTAAAAAATTGATTCTGAAACATTGCAAAACTGCGATAGCATGGTACGCATTGGTGTAAATGCACTGCTATGCTTACCAATGCTGCATTTCTTTGTTTAAAATTGCTGTATTATTGTAAAATATATTATTGCAATTTAATATAATTATACTCTTATTTTGAAGCATAATTTAATCTTTTTAAACAAATGCACCTTTTTTTCAGTGTCACATGATCTTTCAGAAATCATATGAATGAATAAACATTTCTTAATGATTAAAAAAAAATCAATCATAAACTCACTGGCCACTTTATTAGGTACACCTTACTAGCTCTGAGTTGGACTCCCTTTTTCCTTCAGAACTGCCTTAATCATTCATGGCATAGATTCAGCAAGGTACTGGAAATATTCCTCGGCGATTTAGATCCATATTGACATGATAGCATCACACAGTTGCTGCAGATTTGTCGGCTGCACATCCATGATGTGAATCACCCGCTATATTGGATTGAGATCCATGCTTTCATGTTGTTGATGCCAAACTCTGACCCTGCCATCCGAATGTCGCAGCAGAAATTGAGACTCATCAAACCAGGCAATGTTTTTCCAATTTTCAATTGTCCAGTTTAGGTGAGCCTGTGCGAGTTGTAGCCTCAGTTTCCTGTTCTTAGCTGACAAGAGTGGCACCCGGTGTATCCTATCCGCCTCAAGGTTCGATGTGTTGTGCATTCAGAGATGCTCTTCTGCATACCTCTGTTGTATCGAGTGGTTATTTGAGTTACTGTTGCCTTTCTATCAACTTGAATTAGTCTGGCCATTCTCCTCTGATCTCTGGCATCAACAAGGCATTTGCGACCACAGAACTGCCACTCACTGGATTTTTTTCCATTCTCTGTAAACCCTAGAGATGGTTGTGCATGAAAATCCCAGTAGATCAGCAGCCTGAAACATTTAGACCAGCCCGTCTGGCGCCAACAATCAAGCCACGTTCAAAGTCACTTAAATCACCTTCCTTCTCCATTCTGATGCTTGATTTGAACTGCAGCAGATCACATTAACCATGTCTATATGCCTAAATGCATTGAGTTGCTGCCATGTGATTGGCTGACTGAAAATTTGCATTAACGAGCAGTTGGACAGGTGTACCTAATAAAGTGGCCAGGGTGTGTATATTGTTACTATTATCAATCTTGAAAACATTTGTGATTTGCATTTTTTTTTTTAGAAACTAATATTTATCAGGATTCTTCAATGAATAAAAGTTGTTTTATATCATTTTACAACATAAATATAGTAATAATGAGCAGAAAAAAATCACTAGCGATAACTTTTAACAATGTTAAACTTGAAATGTTAAACTAAAAACAACAGAGTTTTCTAGTTTTGACATATTAAAGTACATTATGTCACTAAGAAACAATTACTTTTTTTGTGGCTAGCAAAAAACAACAACAATAATAATAATAATAATAATAACAACAATAATAATAATAATAATAATAATAATAATAATAATAATAAAATTCCATTGGGCCAACTGGGCCATTAGTAATAATCATTATTGTTTAGCCCTGTATTCATCTACAATTTCATTTATCATGATCTTAAAAGAGTCTTAAAAAGCCTTAAATTTGCCTTGATGAAACCTGCAGAAACCCTGATTATGTTAAAACAAACATTTATTTTGGATGCGTTTAATCACTTTTTTTTCACATTATAAACGACGTCTTTATAAAAATATATAGGTTTTATTTTGAGGTCTGAATCTAATATACTGAAACCCCAATTATTTTTTATTTGTAGTCCTGTCTGGATATTTTCACACAAAGCGATCCTGGCCTATATGCTGCCACACCTATTAAAGCTCCTTCCTCGCTTCCATTTTATTCCTCTCTGTGTTTTTCCTCTCAGCGCATTAGCTTTTCCACGGTACATTGCAGATTACCGCCCCTTGCTTGCCTCAATGGTAAATAAGTACTTTATTGTTCCCGGGATAAAAGTGCCAGGGAGAAATGAGGAATGCCGTGACTTTATCAGACCGAGCAGCAGAGGGCCCAAAGTACAGAGACCTGCCATAATTGCATATTAAAGTGACAACTAGCAGAGTTTTCGCTATTTGTCATGTGGGGGATCATATTATGATGGCGGGAATGTGACATTTAGTGCAAAGAGCTCCCCATGGAAATACTCAGAGGGAATAATGACTTTCACCGGCAAGTCCTCTCGGTGCTTTGCAGGCACACGCAGAAGAATCCTCTCAGCGAAAATGAGTTGGAATTGCCACACAAGGGCCAGGCGTCTTGAAGATTGATGCCGATTGTGCACCATTGGAAAACGGCTCCTCAGATGTTTGAGCAGATAAATCTTCCAATCAAGGGCGTTTAGACGTAAATGAATTCCTGTAACATCTCTTCACATTAACGTAAAGGTGACATCTGTCAACCAAGCGGCGCTAAAACGATATCTTATCAGGTTGTCTTGTGTGGCTCCTATGAAGATGCTGTTGCTCTGTCCTAGAAAAACAATAAGTGAAGTTTATTTGTAAACTAATTTCGAGAGGATCACGTGCAGATGATTGCTTCCAGCTGGTCCCGCATTATTCAATTTATGATTCACCAATCAGATGATTCCTAAACCACTATACATACCCTAAGTTCCATATCACAGCCATCTTCATTTTGAAAAATCCACCCCTACTCCTCCTCCTTTCCTAGATGGGTGGCACGGTGGCCCAGTGGTTAGCACTGTTGCCTCACAGCAAGAACGTCACTGGTTCTAGTCCTTACCAAGCCAGCTGACGTTTCTGTGTGGAGTTTACACGTTCTCCCCGTGCTCACGTGGGTTTCCCCCGGGTTCCCCGGTTTCCTCCCACCGTCCAAAAACATGCAACTTAAGTTAATTGACTAATCCAAATCGGCACCATAGCTGTGCTCCTAGTGAGTAGTTATCCTTTCATAGCAATCCCTATCCGTTCATTAGCTACCCGCAGGGGAGTTCTCGAGATCTACCTGAGCTCAAACTCCCAAATGGGAGGGAGCCCCGGGCTCGAGGATCTTATGAGCTCAGGGCTCTCTCCCGGGACAGCATGCCAAACAAGCTTTATAATCAATCATCAGCTAAGTGTGAACTCTTGAATGGATCCGTCTCATAACTGACTTTGAAAAGTGTGCGCTGGTTATTGGTTGACAACAACCCTTAACTCCTGAACAAGATAATCAAGGTCTTATTACGTATTCTTGAATCTTCCAGGCAAGTGTGATAAGGCAAGTTGGAGCTAAATTCTACAGGGACACGGCCCTCCAGGACTGAGATTGGTGACCTCTGTTTTACAGACTGTTGCTCTGTACTTGAAAAACAGTAATGGATTCATATTGTAGCTGGTTTTGAAAAGCGTGTGCTGGTTATTGGTTGACGACAACCCTAAACACATGAACAAGATAATCAAGGTCTTACTACGTATTCTTAAATCTTCCAGGCAAGTGTGTTAAGGCAAGTTGGAGATAGATTCTGCAGGGACATGGCCCTCCAGGACTGAGATGGTGACCCCTGATTTACAGACTGTTGCTTTGTACTTGAAAACAGTAATGGACTCAGCTGGTTTTGAAATGCGTGTGCTGGTTATTGGTTGACGTCAACCCTAAACACATGAACAAGATAATCAAGGTCTTACTACATATTCCTAAATCTTCCAGGCAAGTTTGATGTGGCTAGTTGAAGCTGAATTATGCAGGGACACCGTTTCTCCAGGACTGAGATGGTGACCCCTGCTTTACAGACCGTTGCTCTGTACTTGAAAAACAATAATGAATTCATATTGTAGCTGGTTTTGAAATGAGTGTGCTGGTTATTGGTTGAACTCATGAACAAGATAATCAAGGTCTTACTACGTATTCTTGAATCTTCCAGGCAAGTGTGTTAAGGCCAGTTGGAGCTAGATTCTGCAGGGACACCGGCCCTCCAGGACTGAGATTGGTGACCTCTTGAAAAGACAGTAATGGATTCGTCTTGTAGCTGGTTTTGAAAAGCATGTGCTGGTTATTGGTTGAAGTCAACAGTATTAAATCACCAGCTGTGATTCCATGACTCTATTTTGTTGATGCCAAGGTTGCTGATAGCTGAGAATGACTCTCATATAGCTATCGATTTTAGTGAAGAAGATCAACATTTTTGATTGCTAACTAGGCTGCCACCTTTGTTAAGGCCAAAACCTTTGACATGGCATAAATTCTATATGACAATTTTGAAAGAGCATCAAAAGTACTATCATTTTTTTCATAGGAGTTATCATTTTTCCAGAAGATGCTTTACAGACTGTTGCTCCGTCCTAGAAAAACAGTAATGGATCCATCTCGTAGCTGGTTTTGAAAAGCATGTGCTGGTTATTGGTTGATGTCAACAGCATTAAATCACCAGTAGTGTAGCTGTGATTCCATGACTCTATTTTGTTGACGCCACGATTGCTGATAGCTGAGAAAGACTCTCATATTGCTATCGATTTTAGTGAAGGAGATCGCCAAGTGCTGCGTTTTACTCCAAAAAAGCCATTTTTGTTCTGCGGTAAGTATGGAGAGAAACCTTCAACGCCATTGATCTGTGTTTATCTGCGCCCACAGTTCTAGGGGAGAAAAAAGCTAAAATTATCATCCAGATAGCATTGCCCTTGAGAACGAACTAAACAACTTGTACTGTATATCATCCACGTACCAACCAGACCCTGCTTAGCTTCCACACGTGCACCCGAAAACATTCAGGAAAACACTTTTAATATTGTTTTGACTTATTAATAAACAGAATGCAAGTGCATTGGGGATCAGGGACGTAATTGAAATCAGGTAATATCAATGAAGCGGTTTAGAGGCTACGTGTTTTTAATTTGCTTTCCGCCGAGAGCCGCAGCAGAGTTGCTTTCTTCGTGATGTAAACATTAATTACCATTCGGAAACTCTCATGCAAAGTCCCAACCGCACGATTGTGCCAATCACAGCCACGTCTGCGCTGTTGTCATGCTCGCGCACGCTGATTTGTCAAGAGTGTTTTGTGCATCCGACAGTCCACCTGGAATTAAATGCGTTGAATTATTTATCATAGTACCATTACATCCGATTTCACATTAGCTCAGCTGAAGACAGTGTAATCTACTGAAGCGGCTGATGGTGTGATTGAGGACACTCGTATTGACCGTGGTAGTAAGGCTGATTGCCTGCTTGTAGGTTGGCTCTAAATTACCTCTCGGTTCAAAGGCCTCGCTTTGCCCGAACATATATATTGGCAATCATCAACGGTAGGGAATATATAGATGTCTGCTCAGAATACCTGATGGAAAATGCACGTGGGCCGAGAGGGTTGAATATGAAATGCAATCAGGCGAGTTCACTACTGGCCTGCTGTTTAGGAGGCCTTCGCTAGATTGGATCAGTGTGCAGAATTGATTGGCCTCATCCTCAGGCCTCAAGGTTGTGTTGATTGATAGATGCGATGCGCCCCGGTCTTGTGGTCATGTCTTAGATAATGCTTGTGATGAATGGGGTGTTATGGCAATGGCTTCCTCTGCCCACCTTGCAAATTATGCATGGTGGTTTAGCACAGTCAGGTAGAAAGGTGTCGGGAAAGATTGGGACTGATTTCGACCTACGTTGGAGATGTCTTAACCTAGCCTTAACATATGCACATATGGTTGAAGTCAGAATTATTAACCCTCCTGAGTTATGAGCCCCCATGTATATATTTTCCCCCAATTTCTGTTTGATGGAGAGAAGATTTTATCTAAACGAAATAGTTTTAACTAATCATTTTTAATAACTGATTTGTTTTATCTTTGCCATGATGACAGTACATAATATTTTACTAGATATTATTTTCAAGATACTTGTAATCAGCTTACAGTGACTTTAATGGCTTGACTAGGTTAATTACACAAGTTAGGGTAATTAGGCAAGTCATTGTATAACGATGGCTTGTTCTGTAGACAATCGGGAAAAAAGACCTTAAAGGTACCATAAAAATACCATAATGTCTTTGTAGATATTTAAGGAACATGCTAAGTGAACATTTTTGTTTATCTGAAAAACAAAGCTAAAGTCAGATATTCTGCTTTGAAAATGTGCATTACGCGCCAGAACAGCTGTCTTGGTTTAGGTCTCTTTAACGATCTTTTCCCAGTGCCACTTTAGCCAATTATATTTCAATGTTGCCTTGGTGGACAGGAAGGCTCTCAAAGTGTGCGCCTGCAACCAAAATGTGACCTCCGGTGGACAGTAGCAGCCTCTAAAATGAGACGCAGATTCAGAGTTCCAGATGAGGTGGTTATTATTAATTAGCACATAATATAAATATTACGAATGTAAACATTAGTTGAGCAGGTACATTGTAACCTCTTGTCTTAACAACATGCTACGTGACGAGATTTGCAGTGATAAACAATGTCGCTGTTTGCATTAGATGAAACATGACAGAAATTTAAATACAGCCATTCAGAAGCACAGAATAGTGCACTCGCTGCACTTCAACGAAATGGTAAGGTTTGTAATCTAATTAATACTATTTAAACCATTTTAAACATTATTGTTTGCAGATGCTGAATCATTGATATGCATTGGCTTGTACTGAGCCACAGTTCTAAGGTTCTATTTTAAACAGTTTATTTTATTTTCAAGATCTGAGGTGAACTATCTGCTGCTGCTTTTGTGGTATGGCAATAAATGTCATATAAAATGGCATTCAAACTCACATTATTAGCATATAACACTGAATAAAGCACATGAGGTTTACGTGAGGTAAACATTATCAGTTTACCCTGTACAACTGAAAGAAAAGCCATTTCTGAAATAGAAATTTCTGGTGTCGGTTAGAACAAAAACTCATTTTGTATGGAAAATATTCCTTCTATCGCATGTCGTTGCTTTTATTTAGAACACGACTTAAATCAGCTTTTAGGCTTGATAGTTAGGCTCACTTCTGTTGATGTTGTCAATCTGGCAACCTGCGCTTGCATGTGTTTTGAACCAGGCATGCAATATCAAGTTCAACCACTGGGTTTCAAACTTACACACTGCACCTTTAATGGGGCTAATAATATTGACCTTAAAATGTTGTTGTTGTTGTTAATTCCAAACTGCTTTTATTCTAGCTGAAATACAACAAATAAGACTTTCTCTAGAAGAAAAAATATAGAAAGTACTGTGAATTAATATTTGCTCTGTTGAACATCTTTTGAAAATATTTAAAAAAGAAAACAAATTCACAGGAGGGCTAATAATTCTGACTTCAACTGTAGCTTGACATTAGTGTGCTACAATTATCATTGTGACTTGAAGAAATAACATTTTTTGTGTGTGCATCGAGTAAAGAAGGTAGTTTTTTTGGATGATTTAGCTCAGAATAGTCCCTGGTGAGAGAACCTGCAAATGCACACATCTGCTGAAATGTTTCAAAGGTCTTTGAATCGCCAAACCATGAACAGGCATGCTCTGTAATTGCTGTAAAAACACTATTAAATCACCACAGTTTTGATTGCTAACTAGGCTGTCACCTTTGTTAAGGCCAAAACCTTTTACCCGGCTTGAACTCTTTTATGCGAATTCTGAAAGAGCATCAAAAGTACTATAATTTATCAAAAAGAAGTTAGCATTGGCTGGAAGAAAGTGAATAAATGTCATGTTTTTCCAAGAAAAAAAAAATCATGATTTTTTTTTTGCATATTCTGGAGTCCAGCACTTTTTCATTTTCTAATGTAGTGAAGCTGTTAGTATACAGACTTGTACAAAACTGCTCATAAGGCTGTACAATCACATACCGTCTCATAAAGTTGAAGTAAAACGGATGTAAAGCTGTCCACAGAATCATTTCATAAATAGTGTCTCAGCACTTACAGTCTCAGTGTGCTTTTATAGCAGGCAGTTACCCAGTTACTCTGTTGTGTGATGTATTCTGCTTACAGAGGCATAAAGGACCATGAACATGATTGTGTTGTGTAAAATGACAACATAGCCTTCGGTTTGGGGAACGAATGTAAAATACTGAGCATCAATACATTTTCAGGAAGCGTTTTGTGTTGAGATACTTATGCCCCCGCTGTTACCACAAAAAAAAAAAAACGAATAAATGAGCAAAAACAGTAAGCATAAATAAATAAACTATTAAATAAATAATTTAACTGTAGAGAAAACATTTATATTACAATTTCTCAGTGAATATATGTAAGACATTTTGGTGCATTTGAACAAAACAGATTTATTAAATGAATATATTTATAAAAAAATTATATTTTCGTCACCGAATATATTTAGAAATAAAAAGATACTACATTTAATACAATATTTTCAATACAATATTTATTTATAAAGCACATTTAAAAACAACCGAGGTTGACCAAAGTGCTGTACATAGGAGTACTAAAGACAGAGAAGGAAGCAGAATATAAAAGAAACATTTAGCAAATAAAAGCAATAAAACAGTGATCAAGGACTGTTAAAAGCGAAAGAGAATAGATAGGTCTTTAAAACAGACTTAAACACAGAAGTGGAGGGGGAAAGTCTAATGTGAATTGGTAGACTGTTCCAGAGTTTAGGACCAGCAAATGCTCGATCACCTGTTTTTTTAAGGCGTGTTCTGGGCACTGTGAGTAAACTGACATCATAAGATCTCAAGGATCGAGAGGGTGTATACGGACAAAGCAGGTCTGTAAGGTACTGAGGCGCGAGATTATTGACGGCTTTGTAAACAAATAATAAAATTTTTTAATCAATTCTGTATTTAATGGGTAACCAGTGAAGTGCAGTTAAAATCGGAGTTACCGACTCATGAGTAGTCTAGCAGCCGCATTTTGTAACAGCTGCAGGCGAGAGACAGAAGACAAAAAATAGAAGAAAAAGCTAAAAAAATAGTTACAGTAATCCAGACGTGTTGTTATGAAGGCATGAATCACTGTTTGAACATTTCTCTGGGATAAAAATGGCTT
>CAIGQQ010023430.1:0-11895 GCA_903798035.1 Danio albolineatus
AGTCTACAACTATAAAAAAAAGCATGGTTTGACCAACTGATTAAACAATGGCTTGTCATTTGATGTCATATATATTCTGAGAAATCATTAGCGGGAGAGTTTGTAAAAAAAAACACGTCAACGCGAGTATGTAAACAACATGTTAACGTGGGTCTATGGAAACAATTTAACACGAGTCCACAACTCCAGCGGCAGCATGTTTTGGCTGATAAAGGTATTAAAACTGACCATTTCATTTGAAGTTATTGATAGCTCAGTTAGATAAGCGTATTGTCACCTGTGCTGGACCTTTTGACTTCACGAGTTCGAATCCCGTTGATGACATGTTAATTATAAATATTTTTTTAAGTTAATTTTGGTTATATACTGTTCTGATACACAAATATTAAAATCAATAATGTTTACAATGACACTGACACCAAGAAATAAGTATCTTTATTTGTTACGGGCATGTTTTGTTGCTGTGAAAAATGACGAATCTGCCAATCTGTAAAAGTGAATAGCTTACATCTGGAAAGAGACACCAGTTAACACGGTCACCAGTTAAACCGTAACACCTGCCATGTGTGCAGAAACAATGCTGACATGATATATGAAACACAATCAGTAGTTGGCAAATATATCGGGTGGATTTGTTTGTATATATACTTTTGACATTGAAAGTGTCAGTGCCTCACCAGTCACAAACCTCACCGCACATCACTGCTTCAACAGTTTCTGTATATGAGAGTAATTAACTAACAGAAATCAGGAAAGTCCGAGCAAGAAACAACTGCCACAAATGACCAGATTAAACTAGTACTCCATATATATATAGTGATGTTTAGTCAGAATGGACTGACATTGTGCTGTTTAAACCTTCATTAAAACACTTAATCAATCGGAACTTTAATCAATCGGTTTATATCTGTGTAAACGCTTTTAAACAAACCTTTTTCCAGTTGAATCACAGCAAAGTTGATCACAGAGCAGGAGCGGCGCAGCCTTATGACGTCACAACGCCACGCCAAAATAAAAGTTAGTTTTTTTGCCACCTACTGCTACAATCATGACTTATTGATGAATTTCTCCCTCGTTTTCCACTTTACCCCTATATGGGCGTCTGCAGACTTGGATTCAGGCAGTTTTACGCCCCTGTTGTTCCTGATGCGTCCAGTAGAAGGATGAAAGATACATGGCCAAATAATACATTTGAAGTCAACACTTCCAGATTATTAAATGTCTTGTTCATAAATATACTTTAATTTTTTATATTTTTAGCTGAATATAAAAGCAAAGTTAATGTATCAGAAAGTGAGTTTAAGTATACAAACTGATACACTCACCACACTTTTTCAGATATACAAAAGCCCAATTGCAAATTAATTTAGATTCAAGTAGAGAAAATAAAAACACACATAGTTGGATAGTGTAACAATTAACTGTAGCCTAATTATACGTTTTCATATAGAGATGTGCTTTTTGTCGTATTGATTATATATAAAGTTGCATTCTGAAAATTGCCAAATTATAACTGAAAATGCAGTTTAATATGGATTAATGATATGCTTTGATGAGAATGCAGTGGTGTTGATTAAGTTGTTTATAAATACTTAGTAAAAATGCTTTTCTCATTTAAGAGTTTTTGTCTTGTTCCTGTTCCAGATATCTAATCCTTAAACAGTCTGGACTGAAAAATGACAAGCAAAAAATCATTTAATGTCATTTGATATATTATCTGGATCCAAGTAAAACATATATATATACTATTTATTTATTTATTTTTTTAAATATTGATTTATGGTTTAATGATTTTGAGTTGTATCTCCCAGGAAACGTTGACAGTTTAGGATATAACAAAAGGACCAAGTCATTATTATTATTATTATTTTTTGTTATTTGCAGGTACAAAATGTGATTCTGACTTGCCCCTGTTATTCTAAAACATGCCAAACATATTTAAGTACTTTCTTTGTAACAAATTATGTTACTATAAAAAATCTAAAACAATAAACTCTAAACATTCAACCAACCCAGTCTCACGGCAGTTCGTGAAATATTCACGAAATTTAGTTTATTAATTCGTATTGATGGACACAAATTTCCCTCTTTTTCGTGTTACCCTGCATGAATTTCCATTCAATGTATTTCAATAGGAAATCATTTTTGTGTGTCCACCACAATTTATTTTGACACAGGGTGCCCGATGCTGCGCTTTTTAAAAAATATTTTTATTAAATATTATTTTTGCCACAGGGACCAGACGCTGTATTTTTTTAAATTCTTTTTTTTTTTTTTTTTTTTGCCATAGAAGAGCAGACGCTGTGTTGTATTGTTTATTTATTTTAATTTAGTGCTTTATTCAAGCACTATTACAATATATATTAAAATCAGGTGATTTTAGCTGTTTTTATTGCTTTTTGCCAGTAATTGGGGTTGTTTTAGATCCACTCGCCCAAAACAAAACAGCAGTAATTTAGGCCTACAAAGTTGTAGAAAAGGAAAAGAAGAGGTCATAATTACCAGGATGAGATTTGGACTCAGATAATAAAAGGCAGTAATGTGTTTTAGACATGCAGTCATCATGAAGTGGATTAAAAAGGTTTTTCAAAATTGTCTTTAGATTAGATTAAATGTTTTGTATATTGTTGTGTAAAGTGGAAAACAAGGGGGACATTTATCAATAAGTCATGACCGCAACAGTAAGTAGCAAAAAAAGCTAAACAAAAAAGACTTTTATTTTATTGTCATACGGCTGCGCTGCTCCTGCACAAAGATTCAACTGGAGAAAGGTTTGTTTTTAAGCGTTTACACAGATATAAACAGATTAACTAAAGTTTCAGGTTTTTCATCCGATGTTAAATTATATACCTGCTGTTAACAATATTATTTTAACCCTTTATACAACGTAGTACTGTTTTACTCTCAGTAATGAGGGCTAATGTTTGAATACAGTAACAGAAATGTGTGTAAGAAGTGTTTTAATGAAGATTTAGTTTATTAAACAGCATAATGTCAGTCCATTCTAAGTAAACATCACTATATATAATTAATGGAGTGCTAGTTTTAATCAGGTCATTTGTGGCAGTTGTTTCTTGCAAGTGTTGAAGAGAAGTTATTTTGTTTCTGTTCATTGTTTTATTTATTTTAAACTGAACATTTTTATTGTTTTGTTCATTTTAAACAGGATAAAGTGTCCAAACGCAGAGGAAAAACTCCTGCTGAAGCGACTGATCTCCACACTGTTATAAAGATGGCGTTTATTAAAGAGGAGAGTGAAGATGTGAAGATTGAAGAAACATTCACAGTCAAACATGAAGATCCGCAGGAACAAACAGGTTGATTTTGCTTGTTTTTACACAATATTTAAAATCTTTTGCTAATATCTAAAATATTGTACTTTATTTTTATTATTCATTTATTATTGTATTATTAAATGTATTAAATTATAATATTTTTTTATAGGGCAAATAAAATCTAAATAAAAATCATCTGGGCCATTTGAAAAATTCCTTAGCCTTTAGCTCTTTATGAGTCTAAAATTTCATTCATGATGGTCTTAAAAATGTCTTAAAGTCTTACATTTAACTTGGTGAAACCTGCAGAAGCCCTGGTTTAAAGTATGTCAGAAAACATGGATGCCCCAATATTAAACATGCTGAATGAAATGGACACTAAAATAATGAATTGCTATACACCATTGTACAGTATTCTAAACTATATGATGTTGTTGTTGGACGACGTGAGACAAAACAAACAAATTATAGTGGAACAATAACGTTTAGCATTGCACTGACTACAACTGGCCAACAAACTAGTCTAAAATTGTATTTTGCTGCTGAAGAAATTGATTAAACTAGGGCTGTCCAAAAATTAATCGTGATTAATCACATCCAAAATAAAAGTTTAACATAATATTTGTGTGTGTACTGTGTATATTGTATTATGAATATATAAATACACACATGCATATACTTGATAAAATGTTGGTTTATATTTAGATATATAAAAAATATATGTGTATGATACAAATTTTACATTTGAATATGATGTAACTACTTTGATGTAACTTTTTTATATATAGTTTTGGCTTCTATGAATGTGTTTATCACATATACATAATAACTATATATAACACACACACATTATGTCAAAACAAACTTTTATTTTGGATGTGATTAATCACGATTAATTTTTGGACAGCCCTAGATTAAACATGTTTTAAACAGCGGATGCCCTTCCAGCTGCAACCCAGTACTGGAAAACATTTGTTATATACAATAATGCAAACTCACAAATATAAGCGTGAATTATGCGTACTTGCTATGAACATGCAGGATTTGTCTCAATCGGGTCTTCCAAGCAAGTTACAAATGTTTAAATCCAATAAAATATTAAGCAGCTTTTACACTATCGTGCCAAACCATTCTAAGAACTCTTTGGTACGGTTATGGTTCAGGGTTCAACGCTAAGGATTTTTTCAACTGGTCAACATTTTCACTGGCCCCACCAAAAAAAAAAGTCAATGGCTATTTCTTAGCCCCATACAGTATATTAAATAATATTTCAAAAGCCAAACATAATTGTAATATCTACCCTTTTTATTCAGCATAACTTTTTTTTAATACAACAATATTCATTCATTTTCTTTTCGGCTTAGTCCCTTTATTAATCCGGGGTCGCCACAGCGGAATGAACCGCCAACTTATCCAGCATTTGTTTTACGCAGCGGATGTCCTTCCAGCTGCAACCCATCTCTGGGAAACATCCGTACACTCTCATTCACACACATACACTACGGACAATTTAGTTTACCCAATTGACCTGTACCGCATGTCTTTGGACTGTGGGGGAAACCGGAGCACCCAGAGGAAACACGGGGAGAACATGCAAACTCCACACAGAAATGCCAACTGACCCAGCCGAGGCTCGAACCAGCGACCTTCTTGCTGTGAGGCTAACGTGCTGTTTTATTAATTTTTGCTAATGTTTTTCTTTAAGCAAATTTATTCAATTCATCAAGGCGACATTTATTAAATGTAAAAAAATAATAATAATTGTTAAATATTTATTACAAATTTAATTAACTGCTTTCTTATTGTATGTAGTTTCAAATAAAATTCTTACTCCAGTCATTATTGCTTTTATTACTATTACCATTAATAATATTAATAACAACAATAATAATTAATATTAGAGTGATTTCTGACTGATCAAGTGACTCTGATGACTGGAGTAATGAAGCTGAAAATTCATCTTTAAAATCACTGGAATAAATTATTCAATTAAACGATGAACTACTTTTAAACAGTTCTCTTAGGCTACGTTCACACTGCAGGCAAATGTGGCCCGAATCTGATTTTTTGGCCCTCATGTGACTCGGGTCTTGACAGTGTGAACAGCCCAAACCGCATGGAATCTGATCTTTTCATGTCAGATTTGTGCCACTTTCATATGTAGTCTTAAATCTGACACAGATCTGATATTTTGCAATGCGACCGCTGTGTAAACGGTTATGTCGGATTTCATGTGACTTTTACATAATCTTTGAGCGACATGCGTCATCATTCTGTGCTGCAGACGTAATCTCCTCCTCAGCAGCAGCAGAAATGATACACAGGGCGATTATTTTACCACAGAAACTTGGTTGTTCATTTAAAAAAAAAAAGATTTTGAAGGCAAAACTGGAGCTTGTTAACCAATCTGGTTAACGATTGGGGCACGGGTTGATCGCGAAGCTGTGTCGGGGCGTGTTGCGGGGATCCGTGCTCAAAGGAGGCGGCACTTTCATTTTAAGGACGAACTTTCTGAGAGAATAAAGTGCCGGTGCTCTAACACCCAAACCAAACCCCCCTTCTGCACATGTCTGTTGTTTATAACGACCTAAAATGAAATAGCTCTGCAAACAGAGATGAACCAACTCCCCCTCCAGTTCCATCTGCGGCTGCTCATTAACCCTTGATGAGTTCACTACAGCGGTGGTCAGATAGACGCGCACCGCGGTTGTCATAAATCACAAATGATCAGTGTTTTCGATCTCAAGAGACGTATTTTAGGATTCAAATACACATTAGCAGTAGCAGAACAACCCTTTACAGTTCATGAAATACACCACGGGTGTCTGTAAAAAGGCAATAAATACATTAAGCATGACAACGTGCTTCAGTATACACATTGTGTGCACAATTAGACATTCTGTGCTGTCCGTAACCACTTTTGTGCATGCGGGTCACTTTAGGACCATGATCTGTTCACATTGCAAATCTGATACTGGCCACATTTATAACAGCAGTGTGAACAGCTATGCAAAAATATAAGATCTGAGAAAAAAAATCTGATTTGAGCACTAAGCCTCGCAGTGTGAACATAGCCTATGAGACATCAGCAACAAACACTCATATTGATCACTCAATATCTCCACAGAGAATTCATGAGCGGGGAATCGAGAGAGAGCGGGGAGCCGCCAAATCCATGCTGTCTGAGGTTTTAAATACAGCCGCCGCTGATCCAAGCGCCAATCGTGATCCGCCGTAATCCACGCCTTCGAATAATTCGGAAAGAGAGAGAGAGGGAGCGAGAGAAAGAGAGAGGGAGAGAAACCACACACACGCACTACAACTACTCGTAACAACATGCAGTATTTGTCTAAATCGGGTCAGGTACCAAGCAAGTTACAAATGTTTAAATCCAGTGGAAGATACACATGAGGGACACAACACGAGTAATCTAGAGCGAGTGCATTTGATCATTTGCATTTGAAGCCACAGGCACAGAAAGAGCTTGGTTTTACTCTGAGCCCCAAAATTCAATATTCTGCAAGGTATATGATCTGATTTTGAGCTGAAACCTCAGACACATCCTGGGAACACCAAAGACTTATTTTACATCTTGTAACAAAAAGGTTCATAATAGGAAACCTTTAAAGCAGGGATCACCAAACTTGTTCCTGGAGGTCCGGTGTCCTGCATATTTTAGCTCCAACCCTAATCAAACACACCTGAACAAGCTAATCAAGCTCTCACTAGGTATACTTGAAACATCCAGGCAGGTGTTTTGAGACAAGTTGAAGCTAAACCCTGCAGGACACCGGACCTCCAGGACCGAGATTGGTGATCCCTGCTTTAAAGCAAAGGTCTGAAACTCCTGGAGGGTCGCAATTCTGCAAAGTTTAGCTTCAACCACCTCCAGCTCACCCCTGCTTAATAGTCTCTAGTAGTCTTAAAGATCTTGATTAGTTGGATCAGGTGTGTTTGATTAAGGTTGAAGCAAAACTGTGCAGAGCCGCGGCCCTCCAGGAATCGAGGTTGAGACCTGTGGTTTAAAGGGATAGTTCACTCAGAAATGAAAATAGCCTCAGCATTTACTCTCCCTCGTGTGGTTTTAAACCTTTATGAGTTTCTTCATTCTGTTGAACACAAAAGAAGATATTGTGGAAAAAACGCTGGTTTACTTTGTGTTCCAGAAGAAAGGAAATGTTTAAAACCACATGATAGAGAGTAAATGGTGAGGTCATTTTCATTTTTGGGTGAAATATCCATTTCATGCCGCTTTGTTCCTTCATACTAAAGTTACTTTTTTTTTCTTTTAAGACCTGATGGTGCTGAAAGAAGAGACTGATCAACGGAATGAAGTGAAAGAGAAACAGCAGTTTGAGAAACCCAAAGAAATAACGACTGATGAAAAACCTACACTGACTAAAAAGACTTCATCACGCAGAAGACCTCGGAAATCCAAATCTAGGTGTAATTTCAGATGTAAACAATGTGGAAACTGTTTCAGCCGAAAACACAGCCTTCAAATCCACATGATAATTCACACCGGAGAGAAGCCTTTCAGCTGTAAACAGTGTGAGAAGAGTTTCAATCGAAAGTCAAGCCTAGATGTTCACATGAGAGTTCACACAGGGGAGAAACCTTATACCTGCGAACAATGTGGAAAGAGTTTTGGTTACATACAAGGCTTTCAAACCCACATGAGAATTCACACTGGAGAAAGGCCGTACACATGCCAACAGTGTGGAAAAAGTTTCTATAATACAGGAAACCATGAAGCGCACATGAGATTTCACACTGGAGAGAGGCCGTACACATGCAAACACTGTGGAAAAAGCTTCTATATAACAGGACACTTGGCAGTGCACATGAGAATTCACACTGGGGAGAGGCCTTACTCTTGCCCTCAGTGTGGAAAGAGTTTTAAGCAAAATGGCACCCTTAAAATTCACATGACATCTCACAATGTAGAGAGAACTTTTACTTGCACACAGTGTGGGAAAAGTTGTTCTCAAAAACAAGACCTTGACATCCATATGAGGATTCACACTGGAGAGAAACCTTACACATGCACAGAGTGTGGTAAAAGTTTCAGATGTAAAAAAACACTCAAATACCACATGATAAGTCATGCCAGAGAGAAGCCGTTTGCATGTACTCAGTGTGGAAAGGGCTTCACAACTAAAGCTAGCCTCATGAACCACATGAATGGTCACACTGGAACCATAGTGTTCACATGTGATGAGTGTGGAAAGAGTCTTACACGCAAAGACTCCATTAAGCGACACATGAAGATTCACTCAGGAGAGGATCGTTTTAGATGCAGTGAGTGTGGAAAGGGCTTTAACCATAAAAGAAGCCTCAGCACTCACATGAAGCTTCACAATAGAGAGCAGAGTCCTCAAAAATGAGGCCTTGTCCACACAAACGCGGATATATTCAAACGGCAGCTTTTTCATGTAGTTTGGCTGTTCATTCAGTGAAGTTTATTTATAAACTACTTTCGAGAGGATCACATGCTTATGATTGTCCACGACTGGTCCCGCAATACTAACACATGATTCACCAATCAGATGATTCCTAACTCACTATAAATAACCAGTTTCTTACCTCAGTTATCTTCATCTTGAAGAATCCCCCTCCCACCCCTACTCCCCTTTCTTTCTAGATTTGGCGACACGGTGGCCCAGTGGTTAGTACTGTTGCCTCACAGTAAGAATGTCACTGGTTAAAAGTACCTACTGAACCAGTTGACATTTCAGTGTGGAGTTTGCTCATTCTCCCTGTGCTCGTGTGGGTTTCCCCTGGGTTCCCATGTTTTCTCCCACAGTCTAAATGAATATGACCATATGTAAACTGAACATTCTAAATTGGCACCGTAGTTGAGCTCTTAGTAAGCCATATGCCTCCCTTTAGCAATCCTTATATCTGTCATTAGAACAGAGACAAGTCGGGGAGTTCATCGAGATCTACCTGAGCTCAATCTCCCCTCTCACCCTGCTTATGGAATGGAGCCCAGAGCTCGAGGATCTTATGAGCTAAGGGCTTTCTTCCAGGACAGGTGTGAACTCTTGAATACATATCAAGTTAGTGAAAATGAAACCCTTTGAACACCTGAAGATTTAAACTCAATAACTGAAGAGGGGTGAAGATTTTGACAACTGTTTTGTTGTGTAGATCAGGGGTCACAGCCCAGTACCAGGTTGTGAGAGTTGCAACTGGACTGCAAGAACGCAAAATAACTCCATCTGTTGATATATTGTATGGCCTGTTTCATATGCAAACAAGTATCTGCATCTGAGAAGGTGTGAACAAAATGGCCTACAGGAACTCAAGAGTTGTGACCCAATAAAAACAGTTGGGTCATCTCCGGGGGTTACATCCTTTGTTATAAAATAGTGTGTCACAGACAGTACTTTGGGTTAAGCTATTTGAAGATCGACGAGTTAACATCACTGCTGAGCAACTGCACTATTCATTGTCTTCAATAAAGTTTTCTTCCCGTAAAAACTTTGGTCAGCTTACTTACTTTATGTATTAGAGTCATCTATGCATTGGCGAGCCTTCCAAGAGTGGTTAAGCCAAGTACAGTAAAATCTAACAATGTGTTTCAACTTATGAACTGATAACCATATTTGTGCACATTGCACACTTGCAAATAATTTAAGGTAACACTTTATTTCGATGGTCAATTTGAGTATTAGTAGACTGTCTGATTAATATCTGTTGATACTGACATTTAACAGTCCTTCAACAGTTCTTCAACAAAGAAACTTTGCAAGTACATGTTAACGTACACTAATCCTAACCCCAACCTAACAGTCTGATTATAATCTGATGAGAATTAGTTGGCATGTAGATGCAATGTAACTAAATTCAACAAACGGACAATTAATTCAAATTATTATTTATATGCAATACATAATGTACTGCTCATGTGCACTGATTATATTATTTATATTACTTATTGCCGGAAGTCAGGCTTGTTTCCAGTGCATGTTGGACTCCAGCAGGGCTGCCCTTTGTCACAAATTCTGTTCATCATTTTTATGGACAGAATTTCAAAGCGCAGCCTTGGGCTGGAGGGGGTCCGGTTCGGGGACCACTGAATTTCATCTCTGTTATTTGCAGATGTTGTTGTTCTGTTTCGTCAAACATGGAACTTCAGCATGCACTGGGGCGGTTTGCAGCCGAGTGTGATGCGGCTGGGATGAGAGTCAGTACCTCCAAGTCTGAGTCTATGGTGCTCCACCAGAAAAAAAGTGGTCTGCCATCTCCAGGTTGGAGAAACGTCCTTACCCTAGGTGGAGGAGTTCAAGAACATGAAACATGAGATTGACAGGCGGATTGGTGCAGCGGCAGCAGTAATGTGGTTGATGTACCAGTCCGTTCTAGTAAAGAAGGTGCTGAGCCGAAAGGCAAAGCTCTTGATTTACTAGTCAATCTATGTTCCTACTCTCACCTATGGTCGTGAGCTTTGGATCATGACCGAAAGGACAAGATCTCGGATACAAGCGGCCAAAATGAGTTTCCCACGCAGGGTGGCAGGGCGCACCCTTATAGATAAGTTTAGGAGCTCTGTCACCTGGGAGGAGCTTGGAGTATAACCTCTTCTCCACATTGAGAGAAGTCAGCTGAGGTGGCTCGGGCATCTGTTTCGGATGCCTGCTGGATTGCCTACCTAAAGCGGTGTTCCAGGCATGTCTCCCTGGGAGGGGGCCTCGGGGAAGACCCAGGACATGCTGGAGGGACTGTCTCTTGGCTGACCAAGAAAAGCCTCGAGATCCCCCCGGAGGAGCTGGAGGAAGTGTCTGGGGATAGGGAAGTCTGGGGTTCTCTCCTAAGACTGCTGCCCCCACGACCCCGGAAAAAGTGGTTGAAAATGAATGAATGAATGAATGAATGAAAATTGAGAATTCAAAAAGTTGACAAGAGTTATCCTCAGTATCAAATTTCAATCTCCGGAATTCTTTTGATGGATACACATCAATAATCATTTTAAACCGAAGCTCTTTCATTTTGGGGAGAATCAGATAAGAAATGTAACTTGTTCTTATTTTTTATAATTCCTGTGAATTAAAAACAAAATGAGGTCTGACTGATCTCCTCCGCTAAACCCAACCATCATTTTGAATGAATATTAAATGCTTTATGAAGTAAATTTTTTTCAACTTAAAAATGTAAGTCAGTACCTAATTCAATACGATGTACTTGTCATTAATGAAGTGTGTTTCCCTGTTCCTCCACATGCTCCGTGCCAATCTGTCAAAGAGAAAGACATCAAGTCTTTAATTATTTTTGACACTTTTTTTTGGAAACTAACTCCATTGTTCAGTAAGTTCAAGAAGTTCTCCAGGTCTTCAAGTATATCTCCACCGTTACCCTTGTGAGTCTCTTTTTCTTTGCCGACAGCATAGACTACAAACAAATAACACAACAACCAGACAATATATCCGACAGTAGACGTGCAGTAATATTCAATGTGTTAAAGCTGACAGCATACAAATACATTATAACAGATCAATTTATCTAACAATATAACAAATAACAATCTGCAAATGTTAAACAAGACAGCAATATACAAATGAAGCATACAAACAAACAAAAGACACTGTGTGTGTATATATATATATATATATATATA
>CAIGQQ010023433.1:0-11129 GCA_903798035.1 Danio albolineatus
ATATATATATACATATATATATACATATATATATATATATACACACACACATACATAATTAATTCATTAATTTTCTTTTCAGATCTTCTTAGATTATTCATTCATTCATTCATTTTCTTTTCTGCTTAGTCCCTTTATTAATCCGGGGTCGCCACAGCGGAATGAACCGCCAACTTATCCAGCATATGTTTTACGCAGCGGATGCCCTTCCAGCCGCAACCCATCCCTGGGAAACATCCACACACACTCATACACTATGGACAATTTAGCCTACCCAATTCACCTATACCACATGTGTTTGGACTTGTGGGGGAAACCGGAGCACCCGGAGGAAACCCAGGCAACCACGGGGAGAACATGCAAACTCCACACAGAAATGGCAACTGACCCAGCCGGGGCTCGAACCAGCGACCTTCTTGCTGTGAGGCGAACGTGCTAACCACTAGGCCACCGTGGCGCCCCTTCTTAGATTAATCCTTTATTAATCTGAGGTTGCCACAGCGGAATGAACCGCCAACTTATCCAGCATATGTTTTACGCAGCAGATGCCCTTCCAGCTGCAACCCATTACTGGGAAACATCCATGCACACTCATACACTACGGACAACTTAGCTCACCCAATTCTTACATGTCTTTAAACTCCACACAGAAATGCCAACTGACCCAGCCGGGGCTCGAACCAGCGACCTTCTTGCTGTGAGGCGATTGTGCCATCGTATATAATAGTAATGAAAGTCAAACTGCTAATTTAGAAAGATTGTTGGTCATTTTACTGAGTTTTGAATATAATTTGAAATGACAAAAAATTGCTGTAAAAAAATTAGATTTTCTGTAAAATTAGTTTTTTTTTTACAGTGTAGTTGTAAACAATTTATTTGGGAGGAATTTAATCAAACAAATTAAGTTGAACATTACTAAATTAATTAGTTTGTTTAAATGTAACATGTATAGATTGTTTGCAACAATTTTGCAGACATCATTGTTTTCAGTGTACTCATGATATATCCGCTAGAGTGATTAGAAATGCCCCTCAATGCTGTTCGGCTGGTCAAATATTGCTTAATAATAATAAAAATAATACAAATAAACATTAAAGGCATCTATAAGTAAATAAACCTCTGTTTTTTTTGTCCTTCTCCCTCAGAAAATAGCCAGGTTTTACTAAACTACGTAACATAAACACAAACACAGGCATGTAAATCAACCTTTCACTTTAATCTCTATACAAGAATAAGAAAAGTATACGTTCTGTAGTATTGCATTGTACAAACGGGCCGGACGCTCGCTCTGAGCTGTCGAGAAGCGTCCAGAAAAAGCCGGGATATCAAAAAATAGCTGCCTGTGAGAGCAAAACCACAAGAGAAGAGTGTAAAAACCTCAGCGCTGGCGTGAGTCAGTAGCACAAAGACGATCAGTCCAGCTCATCTGCTCATAAGCCCCAGCAGATCACACACTGAGCTGAGCATTATGGGAAGCGTTTGAGCGAATCCTTACAGCAGGATCACAGCGTGCAGCTCTAGTCGTCCTCTTCCTCGTAGTCTTCTTCTTCGTCTTCCTCGTCCTCCTCCATCAGGGATGTGGGCGTCTCCACACGTGAGCTGGTGGAGCTGGAGGCGCGGCGCTCACTGACGGATGGAGATCAGGATCAGACACATCACTCATGTCTATTCAAAACACTGACTGCCCAATCACAGCAGCACAAACACTCTTAACTGTTGTCCTATTATTCTGTAATAATAATAATAAAAAAATAATAATAATAATAATAATAATAATAATAATAATAAAGCAGATCGATTCAGATGTCAGTGTTTGGGGGTTCCCTCATCAGTGTGCAGTGTTTTCACTCAGTGGACAACACTCAATACAGTAAATAAGGGTGTGTTTTATCATGATAAATGTACCTGCAGAGGTTTAAAGGAGTTTAGCGACACAGCACTCATGAATAAAAGATAAAGCAGTATATTATTATAGTTTACAGGCAGTAGTGTTTGTGGTGTCAAATTGGTTTAATCGCTGCCGGCTCAAATTTGACCTGAAGGACCAGTGCTGTACCATAAAAGTGTTCAGCCTTTATGAAAGTTACACATTTTTTCTAATGTTACCAAACTTCAAGATTAAAAATAAACAACATTTTTCTGCTGTTAAAATGGTGCTTGGGTCATTTTTGACCCATATGTCAACAGGAGGGTTAAAGGGACAGCTCACAGAACCATAAACATCTCCTCACACTACAGTGGGTGTCAAACTTTAAGAGTTTGTTTCTTCTGTTGAACTCTACAGAAGATACTCTGAAGAATGTTCAGCATCTGTACACATCTATAGTAAAAACAAAAAAACACTATTAATGGCTGATCATTCTTCAGATTATCTTCCTCTGTGTTCAACAGAAGGAACTCAAACTGGTTTGAAACTCAAGAGGGCGACGAGGAAATGATGACATTATTCATGTTTGGGGTGGACTGTGTCTTTAATTAGAGCGGTATGATGTGTAATATGTAATCGCGATATGAATGCAGTTTCACCAGATCAAGAATTCATCATATTTGATAGATTGTGAGTGTTTTTTATTAAATATAATTAGGGATGCACCAATCCAAATCCGATCTTGCGTTATATTCGGTGTAATTTATAAGCCAACCCAAGCCACGAAGCTAGCCTATTTTAAGGCACTAGAAAGTTGTCATGTAGGCCTACTGTATCCCAAATATTCTGAAGCCATTCTACAGCTTAATGTGAAGTACAGATGAATATTCAAGTGGTTAAATTCCTGTTCGTTTCAGCGCTTCCTGTCCATCATTCTCCATTCATTCACAATTCAAGCTGCGTGTCGCGTTCATGACACTCGAAAAACTCTCCAAGACTATTTGTTCCTGTTAATAGAAGTAATGAGTGGAGAAATGCATTTAGTTTTGCATTAAATTGATTCATTTGGACCTGCAAATAGGAGGAGCTCACTGCTGTTTCTAAACAATGTTGCGCTGTGTGTGTTAGATCAGTAGAGTAGAGAGGGTTACCTCTTCACACACAAAGTAGGCCTACCTGAAATTATTAATTAGAAAATGCTCAATACACTGGACAGATCCTCAACGCACTCATTTCTTCCCTTTTTGCTGCTTTTTTAGATTGGAAGTGTCCTCAGATACAGGAGGGCTGCGCAGTGTCTCAGTGATGCATCAAGCGCTTCATTTATGCATCCGGCTGAGCAGCCGCACTGCTCTGTAAAATTACTCTGTAATATTAAAAGTTTCTGATCTCTCATCAATCTGACTGAGTTTATTCTTCTGAGGGGAATACCACTTTCAGTGCTGTGAATAGTTTGTAAAGCCTGGCTCATTGTGGTCAAAGTTGATTAAACTAATTCAAAGTGAAACTGACAGCGCGTAAGGACTGTCATTAAAAGAAAATGCTTCAGCCTAATATAGGCTACACTGAAACTGAATTTTTCACTGTCATTCTATTTATATTAATGTTTTATTAGACAGAGCACTTTGTGTTCTGATTAGGCCTGTCACAATAATCAATATATCGACTTATCGCACAATACATAGACATGACGTCAATGATTTTTGTTGATGCAATATATATCGCCCATACGTAAAAAACAATTCTTGCAACATTTTAGCTGATTGTGCAACCTCTCTATCTCTACTGGAGGTGTCAGTTTGGTTAAAGGGCCACGAAACACCAAAACACATTTTTTGAGCTGTTGACAGTCATATATGAGTCCCACGCTGCTATAAACACTATTAGGACACATATAATTGACTAAAAAGTGAAAATTGGTTGTTTTTGCGTTATTTCCAGCAAATTCGTTCTTCCGGTTTGAAACGAATTTTTGAGGCTACGTCACGCCTATGAGAGCCATGCGTATTCTCCCGCGTGGTGACTGGAGGTCTGTCCCGGAAGCGAACCAATTGATGTCAGTGAGCGTGCAGCATTAATTCATGACATAGCCTTTGTTCAAGCCAATCAGCGCGCTCTGCTGGGTTTGCGGTGCAACTCATTAATATGCACGAGAGCTTCGAAGACTGTGTGTGTGTATGTGTTGCAGTGAGACGGCAGAGACGCCACGTTGTGTTTCCAAAACAAGTGGAAGGAGACGCAGGTCGCCAGTGTTGTATTTATGTGCTGCAGCTGTAGCCATGGTAGAGAAGGTTTAGTCTTCATTTCTGCTATGAGAGCGGAGCTGGACACGCGCGCGCAGCAGAAATGTGTCTGTAAGGAACTATTTCTTCACCCGAGAGCTTTCCGCATCTGGAAATGGTTTTGCCGCTCGTCTCCTTATAAAACAGACGCCGCTCCAGTTAATGTGGATTGTCTAGAGATTTGGTAAGCCATCAGTGCTCTTTGTTTGTTTATTCAGTTCGTAGTTAGTTAGTAGTTCATAGAGTTCGTAACTCTGTCAGTGTTTAAAGACAGACCTTTGTCAAAATGATGAACTGTTACTGAGTTTACAGCAGGTTAATGTCCGTACAATATTAAAGACTGAAATATCCGCTGTACATTCTGCTCTCCGAGTGTAAACAAACACTGCAGTCAAACAATTACTTTTGTGTAGAATTTTCGCCGCATTTTGTGACAGGATAGTCTGCGGAGGGTTTTTATTTCTGCCTTACGCCGCACGGTATCAAACAGTCCATTAAAACAACACTCTCAATAGTTTCTCACATCTAGTTTGTCACGGGGGACATGCAGGAAATGTTCCTGGATTAAAGTATAAGCACCAAACTGCCGCTAAAGTCAACAAATTAATAATTTGGCTAATAATTAGATTACTGATGTCACTTCACAGTCCCTTATTTCTCCCCCTGCGCCTGTGTGTGTGTGCGTCGTTTTTTTGAAAATGAGCGCGTGCACAACTGGAAACTCCCATCTTTATGCAAAACCTTCCCTCATTCCCTCCCCTGACACTCCCACCTAAACAGAGCTGGACACGCCCACTTTCCTGAGCTTTTCCAGACTGTAGGTGTGAAAACACCCAGCCTAGCCAGGGGGGTTTCGTGGCCCTTTAAAAAACACTATAGTATTTACAAGAAATGACTAAAGTATATTTTGATGTGGGTGCCTGACAACTGAAAATAGATCTGGTAGCAGATATCGCAGACTCTGTTACTTTTTACCTTGCTTTTTTTTTTTTGTTAACATTTATTAGTATTTGTTTAGGATATGCGTTTTCACATTCTGATTCCAATGCCTCATCATTAAATTATCAAAATGACTAAATTAAATATTCTTAAGAACAAAACATGATGTGTTCTTTTGAAGAATGTACTTGCATTTTGATGCTATTTTATTGCCATTAGGTGGGATTATAAAATGAGTGGTCTTAAAATGACAATAATATCGTTTATTGCGATATATTTTGGTGCAATATATCGTACAGCAAAAAATGGATATCGTTACTGGGGTCAAGGAAAAATCTTAATATTAATAAAGAGAACATAAGCTGGAGCACAACAGATCAGTGTCATCACGAACGCTCAAATAATGTAGCCGAGTTTACAGCAAGCATCATGTTTTTATAGTTAGATTGTGCCGTCTGTCACGTATAGTAGGCCTGTTCACCTTATTCTCTGCGTACGAGCGCAGCCATTGGGATCTTTTTGTCTGGAGACCTCCGCTCTCATTCACTTCCATTCATATTTAGAGGTTAAAAGCAGCTCGTTCTGCTGATCGATGTTGCAAACTGATGTTTTCTTCTTATATTATTCTGCTTTGTCTGTTTAGTCAAACAATTGTTTGTAGAGCGAGTAGTTTGATGTTTTCTGCCATTTATTATGCCTAGTCATTTCTCCCATAGGCCACTGGATCGGAAGTTCTACAACAGTGGTTCTCAAACTTTTTTCACCAAGTACCACCTCAGAAAAAAATAGTCTCTCCAAGTACCACCATAATGACCGGTATTGAAATACAGTAGCGTAGGCCTAATTAAGCAGCGACAGCACTGCACAGTTAAAAAAAGGACAAATCAATTCCTTTTATTAAGAATATGTATTATTGTCAGCCACTTTACACATTATAAATAGTTTGAACATTAACTGTGCGTGCAGACAAAAAAAACTTTACCATTTAAATTAAAATGTAATTTTAAAAGTGATTTAAAAATGACACTCTTCTTAATAAGTATAAAGAAAACTGCTGTACTTGTAAAGTATTAATGTATAGTAGCCTATTCATCAAAACCTGCAAATGTTGCTTGGACCTGATGAATATAGGTTATATGTCATATACGTATATACATACATTTTTATACCTTTTGAGATATATGTTGCATATACATATAACATAACTTTGATATCTAAACGTTAACTTGTATTTTGATACGATTCGGAATTACATATTTAAATCAGAAATTAGATCTGCTTACTGCTGGTCATTTACAGTAGGCCTGTGTGTGTCAGAAAAGCCAGTGATTAATGCATAAATTCCATAGTCTGTTGATATTCTTGATTCTGATTGGCTGGAGGGTGCAACGCACAGGTAGTTCCAGTCAGTTTTGATCACAGTTCAAAATGAATGCGCTTCTCCCAAATGTTTATAGTTACTATATCAACTCGCATGTGACACCGATGAGGACTGTATACAATGCTTGTATACAACGGGATGAGGAATGTATACAACGGGAGATCCGCAAAATTAGAAAAATACTCATCTGACTGAGAATGTCTTATTTGTCCACCCATGATCGGACTGATGAAATCGTATAATAATATTAGCAATATAAACAGCACTGACACATGCTCTCTATCTCTCTGTCTGCCTGCGCGTCGTACATTAACGCACGGCAAGCCGTTGATTATCCCTTACATACACATGTACAGTGCTTGACCAATTCATACGTGCAGTATTCCCGAGTTAGTAACTGAAATCTCAACACAACAGGACTGGTCTGCTGAAGGGCTTCACTTTCACTAGCGCGTGTATCTCCTCCGCACAACCCTCCGCCAGCGCGCGCACCTCTTTTTCTTCCTCCGCGCCAGGCAGACTGATTTTTTTAACGTTTGATGACGCGATGCACTAAAGTAAACATTCCAAGCACTCCGGTGTACTCGTACGCTTCAGGGAACAGCCAATGCTGTCTGATCACGGTGTTATCAGACGTGTCAAAGGGTTTAAAAAGTGTGTTCATTTTATTCTTTTATTATTCAGAGATTCTTCCGCGTACCACTGGAAGAAGTCCCGCGTACCACTAGTGGTACGCGTACCACAGTTTGAGAACCACTGTTCTACAACAATCACAAAAACAAGCGCACTTCCGCACTGAAGAATAAGCTCAATAAGGGCTATTATTTTTTCACTAAAGAAGATTTATTATAGAGAAAAAACAATAAACAAAAAAACAGATCAGATATGTATCGATCGATACTCAGAATCTTGGGATTGGTATCTGCTCCAAAACAATGTTCTTGGTGCATCCCTAAATATAATAAACTAACAGATATAATAGAATATAGCAAACATATGAATGAAATAAACAGATCTTTATGGTTTTCAGAGCAGTGTAAAGGTGATCAGGTATTAGTGATGGGTCAGTCTTGAATGGTTTGTTCATTTTGAATGAATCTTTTATGTGACTCGAGAGCGATGAGTCCTCTCAGGGAGTGATTCGTTCATTCGCGCATGCGCACATTTGTGCAGGTGGAGGAGAAGATTAGTTCATGTTTCGAGTCCTCTATCGGGTTTGAGTCGTTCCTTCAACATGTGAAAGAGAGAAGCAGATCATATGCAGTCAGAGCCGGAAAGATTTGATCTGCTCATCTCTCGAGTGTTATATGCTGTCACATGATGAACGAACGACTCAAAAACCCAGACTCAAAAGGTGAACTGATCATAGGTGATTCAGACTGGGTGCACTGGTTAAGCTCATACGGGACTGTCAGTGTCAGGTGAATGAAGACATGCCAGAAGAGGTGAGCAGAGCTGATGAAGGATTCTTTATGTGTCTGAGGCCCCGTTTACACTAATGCGTTTTAAGTTCTGCTACGGTTACACCATCTGTCCACACTACGCCGGAGTGTTGGAGCGCTGTAAACGGAGTGTTTTGTAAGCGCTGGAGAGGCCGTGTTCATTGTAAAGCGCTGCTGCTGCGTCTCAGTGTGGATGGGGGAAACGGAGACGTCTGAACACGGAGGCATGGCTGCTGAGATTAGCTACTCGATTGGGGCTTTTGGTCATTGCGTATCCTTCCCTTATTGGTCAAGCCTCTATCACATGACTATAACGCCACTAGAAGACGCAGACCAGGCATTCACAAAAAGACCTCTCTTGCTTTCTTTGCCATCGCGTTCATCGTTCAGCCAGCGTTTGTTGACTAACAATAACCAAACGCCGAGCGAGACACGTGCTTCCTGTTTATACTTGAACACGCATGCCCAGAGTGCGCGAATGGTCACGTGATATACGTTTGTGGTGGAGTAGTGTGGACGGAGATATGCTCAGAGACGCTGGGTGAAACGCTAGTGTGGACGCGGAACGCTTTCATGCTAAAACACTGTTTTAAAACTAAAACACACTAGTGTAAACGGCACCTTAGTAGCGCTGCATTGTACAGTAGTATTCTAGTTATAACTGGTAGTGTGGTCAGCGTTTGGGCTAGCTGTAGACGTGTTTGGAAGCGTCTTATAACATTTTAATGTTATTAACTAATGACTCGAAAAAAAGATTAGTTCATCTCCACGCAGGAGACTCAAGAGTCCGAGTGAGTGAAACGATCTGAACTTCTCTTCACGATCAGGTATAGATGAGGAATAATCTGATTTACAGTAACACTGTGTAGAGTTAGGGGAAATACCCAAACACTATATCTGTATTTGATATGTTTGTTAAAGCTCCAATTTTTCCATCCCAAACCACTTTAACTCATCTTAAATGCTCTGACTGAGTGTGTGTGTGTGCGTGTGTGTGTGTTGCAGATCATGTGATACTCACGCAGCCACATGGGAAAAATCCATCAGCTGGTTGACGGAGCCCTGCGCCATCTCTACAAACACAAAACACACATACACACACGTCAATTATTGTATGTTCTGAAATTAGAGTTCTTACCAGGTCTAGAAAATATGATCATATCACCCCAATGTTCTCCTCTTTACACTGGCTGCCTGTTAAGTTTCGTATTGAGTTTAAAATATTACTTCTTACATATAAAGCATTAAATAATCGAGCTCCTGTTTATCTAACCAACCTTCTGTCTCGCTACAATCCAACCCGCTCTTTAAGATCTCCACACTCAGGGCTTCTGGTAGTACCCAGAACAGCAAAGTCAAGTAAAGGAGGTCGAGCCTTCTCATTTATGGCTCCTAAACTCTGGAATAGCCTTCCTGATAATGTCCGAGGCTCAGACTCACTCTCACAGTTCAACACTAGATTAAAGACCTATCTCTTTAGTAAAGCACACACTCAATGCAGCACTTAGCGGTATGATGCATGAATGTGCTCCACGCATCTCATTTATATACACTATGAACTGCAGCTACGCTAATTATTTTCTTTGTTCTCTATCTCCACCTGGGGATACTCATCCCGAGGCCCTCAGAGACTATGCAGCGCCACGGACGCGATCCAAGACCCATGACGAGACGATTCCAAGGCTCCATAATCCTGGACCAAGCCGTATCCTGAGCAGCTGCTTGGCGGAGTAGCAAGCAAGAGACGGATTCCTGTGACCCTCCAAGGACAGACGAGCCTCGAGTTCTCCAGCCTCCAGCGACTAGACTACAGCTAGAGCTGCGCACCGATGGATTACTCTTCAGTGTTTGGACTCTAAGTAGTGAATATTAAACAACACTGAAGTGAACTGAACTCAGCTATATACTAGCTAATAATATACTAGTTAATAACTAAACTGACATTTTCAATTTACTATAACCTTCTATGTGAAGCTGCTTTGACACAATTGAATTGAATATTAAAGGACTAATACTACACACTTTCAACGTGATGAAATATGCATGTCAACTGTCTCTAAAATGTGTGTGCATTTCAGCTTAACAACAACAAAGACACAAACAAACACACACAAACACACACAGACAACAGCATGATGTGGTTTATGCCATTTCTGCGTCGTGTTGTCAGTCATATGTGTGTGTGTTGTGTTATGAGTCGTGTTGCCAGTCATTTGTGTGTCTGTGTTGTCATTTCAGTCATATGTGTGTCTTTGTCATGTGTGTGTGTGTGTGTGTGTCTGACCGGTGACGTAGGGCTGCAGAGCTTTAGAAACCAGTGACGTGGCGATCTTCATCTGCTCCGCACTGCAGCGGCCCGACTCCAGACCCAGCGCCAGACCCAGACGCTTCAGCACCTCCACGTCATCATGGATCTCGAACATGCTGTCGAAGTTGAACAGATACTCGAACCTGCGGACGCAGAAGCAGAAGCAGAGCTTAACACTGAACGCTCGGGGTGGAACCACACATCCAAATCAGACTGGGCTCCTTTCAGAAGAGGGCGGAGCCACCAACATCACCATAGCGACCGATTCATTGTATGCTAATGAGGGAGAGACGGGCACTAGTGGGCGGGGCTTACTATCTACCGCACACAGACACACACTTGTCATTGGAGATGCTGCAGTCGATGATGGTCTTCTTGCTGGTGTTGATGATGATGAAGGGCAGCTGGATGATGGTGTTCGCAGACGGAGATCTCCGACTCTGCTGCTCCGCCTCACGGTTGCGCTGCACCAGGTTCTTGAAGGCGATTTGCTGGAAGACACGAGTGAAACAGATCTGTCACACGAGCGCGCGCAGGTCACCTGACTGAACAACACCAGGAGAAGATGCCAACCTGCAGAATGAGCTCCTGCAGCTGAGACTGCTTCTGCTTGATTCTCTCCTGACGCTTCTGACGCTCGGCCTGCAGGAGGACACAGCATTACCATCAGACAGCAACACACACACCTGCAGATCCATACACTCCTGCACACAGCATTACCACCACAGCAACACACACACACATACACACACACACACACACCCCTGCAGATCCACACACTCCAGCACACAGCATTACCACCAGAAAGCAACGCAGAAACAGAAACACACACACACACCTGTAGATCCACACACTCTAGCACACAGCATTACCATCAGACAGCAACACACACACACACACACACACACAC
>CAIGQQ010023433.1:11618-22851 GCA_903798035.1 Danio albolineatus
ACCCACACACACACACACACACACACACACACACACACACACACACACACGGATACACCAATATACACACACACATGTATCCGTGTGTGTGCCCTGAACCATGTGTGTATATGGGTGTATCTGTGTGTGTGCGCCCTGAACCACCCATATACACACACACATGGTTCAGGGCGCACACACACAGACACAGCCATACACACACAGGTCAGGGCACACTTAAACAGACACATTCGTGCGCTGGACAGGACAGGAACTGACCGCATCATTGGGGGACATGCTGCAGTGGTCTGCAGAGCTGAACTCCTGCACCAGCTCGTCTGCCACCTCGTTGTAGGACGTCACCACCTTCTTCTGCACCTTCTCACACACCTTCATGGAGAAATGACGCAAACCCTTCCCGCTCTTATCAGCCCTTCTGTTGCGGCTACACACACACACACACACACACACACACACACACACACACACACACACACAATTTATTTTTATGAAATGTGGGAACACTACATAGGCTTCCTTTGTTTTTGTACTGTACAAACTGTATTGATTATCGCCCCACTCGTCCTGTGTCAGTACTTTAAAATATGATCCGTATGCATGAGAAACTTGACGTGCAATAAGCATGAATGCATGTTAGTTTTATTCTTAGATCATTTAAATAAGCACCAACACTAATGCTCTTTAAGAAACATACAATTAATAAGTCAAATTGTTTTTTTTTTAAACATACAAATTACTAAAGCACCAATAATATCCAGATGAGGCTCTCAAAGCATGCCAGTGTACTCGAAACGTTACACTCTGTGATAGCCTTTTAAGTAAACACATTTAATATATGATGTATTTTTAACAAGTGTGAGACTTATATTTGCATGATTTGCAGCTTTTTCATGTCAAAATAAACATATAAATAAATATTGAGCTAAATATTGAGCTGTTTCGACCACGAAAATAAATCGATTGTTTAATCCTTGTGTGCTGTTCAGACTGACCTCCCCTTTGGTGTTGTTGGGGCTCTTTTTGACCCTTAGACTTCCATTATAATCACATTATTTGACTGTAAAGCCCTGACAGCAGATAGTCATGCATTACTGATTGTTGCTGGTTTTCCCTGTGGGGAAGTGTGTGATTTCTACTGTTGACCATCAGCTGTCAGCATTAACACTTTAGATCGGCCTGTGCTGAAAAGTTTCTGTCTGTTAGACAGAGTTTAGTTGAGGAAAACAGCAGATTATAGTGTGTGTGTGCAGAAATACACTTAAGGCTAATTTATACTTTAATTCAATGACCTCCGCTGACTGCGTGCGCACCTTAGGACACGGATGAGGCTTTTATACTTGACACATTCGCCGTTGTGATATTCTTAAAAATGACAGGGGGACGGTCAAAAACTCACCGTTAAGTCAGACAGATAAACAGAGAAGTAGAAAGTTTCCGGAACTACGTCATAACATTATTATTATTGGAGATTTTTAAACAAATTTTATTTATTAATTATTTTAATGATTATAAGGATTTTTATAACCATTTGAGATTTTTTTTAATTCAAACTTTGATGCATCACTTGCTTCTGTTCATATCTCGGACGGTTTTACCTATTAAAGTTTATTAAAATATTAATGACAACAGAACGAGGGCTGCTTTACTAATGTATATTTTTATTATGGCAAGAATAAAAGCAAAAAAGTACACTTACCCCATTGTACGCTCCACAATTGACACATTACTGTGGTGCTAGTTGTTGTCCTCTACTTACAGTATAAGCTAAAAAGGCTATAATGGTCCAACATTCCTGACCATTATCACCAATAAAGCCTAGAAAAACAGGGCATCAGTATACTGCAAACCGATAGCTGTCCAATTATCAAAGAAATAAATTTTTTCCTCATAGTTTTGTAACTTTTAAATTGTTTTAAATTCAAAATTGTAATATATAAATCAGTGTAAAACCTATGACTGGTGGAAATGCATATTCTGCATTTGTGTAGCTGGGCCTCTTCAGGCTTTAGCAAACTCATCCCTCAGGTTATTCCAAACTTTAACAAAAATCCTCCTTTCCCACTGTTGCAATTTCTAGCCAAGAATGATTGCTCATCCGGTTCTCTCTATGATCATGCATGGACGCATCATAGAGGTGTCTGTACAGTCATACCTGTTTCAGACAAAATCTCTTCGAAGTGTTTCATATTGAGTCTCAAAAAAATTTGTGAGCTCTGCCAGCCGAAATAATGTAGCGCGCACCCAAAGCAAACCTCTGCAAACACTGCGATGACATCACATTCACTGCGCACACTCAAGCGAACTGGTGAACGCGTCGAGTATACACCAGGCTATACTGTGTTTACGGTGTTCTGACAGCTGAGGGGAGGATGTCAAGTTTCTCAGACAGGTCAAGGTAAATGTGCAAATGTCTGTCTCACACACACACATGATACTTTATATAAAGGCCAGAAACTAATCGTTCTTTTCGCACTGTAAGTGATGATCAACAGTAATTTCTGATGTTGTTTGATGATGATTAGTGTCAGAAGAGGTGAGTGTCAGTGCAGACGCACCCGCTGGACCAGGGAGAAGACTCCTGCGTCTGTGCTATAGGTGTGTGTGGACTGGTCAACAGGACGGGGACGGCGGGCCTCTGAGGGGTGCTGACCACCTGCAGACCACACACACACACACACACACACACACACACACACACACACACACACACACACACACACACACACACACACACACACACACACACACACACACACACACACACACACACACACACACACAAGCATCAGTGTGAAAGTGCTCCTGCAGTCTGTAAGAGGATGAGGAGTAATCCTGCTGACCGCAGCGTTCTCTGATCCGCTTACACTCGCCCAGGTCACCTCACACAATGTTAATGGGTGGCTTTATCGCCATGGAGATGAGGGAGGGGCCTAATTAAACATGAGCACCGCCCACTTCTGCAGCATTTCTTTCTGGAAGCTATTCTCCATTCATAGGGGTTTCTTTTTAAAGTCTTCATTATTAAAGAGTGCTATTAGACAAAATACTTGATCCTGATTGGTCAATCAAGACATTTCAAAAGCATGTTATTCCCAGATAAAAACTGATTAAACTACTGACAAACTACATACATCCAGCTGGTGCAGGCACGTGCAGAGGGGAGGGCTTTGGGTGCTTGAGCCCCTGCCCTTTTTTTCTCCTGGAGAGAAAGTGCCCTTTTTCCTGGGGATAAGAATAATTTTTAAATGCTAATAATAATCTAATATATGAATAAGTTATTTAGTGTTCTATTTAAGGACTTTCCCTATCAAACAATAAAAACCTAAACTTAAAACTTAAAATAAAGTATATCTTTGTTTTCATCTACCCGCTCCAAGCGAGCCTTGAACCGACAATTAGGAAAATGAAACCACATGTGAGGCGAAGGCCCTAATGAGGACGTTATCTGCTTTCTTACACTGTTGCCAAAAGTAAGGTGTCAACAATGGAATAACGTCTATAACGTCATGCTTATGCCAACGCCTGCATCCGCACTGTACACGGACTGCATCTGAGCCATAGCTTATAGTCTGGCCCTTACACACACTGCAGACAGAGTGTGCGTAAAACTGGTGTTACTAGCTATGATCGACAGAACCGCCGATGTAAATTCATCCGTCATTCATCTATATTGTATTGAGGTGAGTAACAGTTAATAAAAGACTATCTGAGGCTCATATATATATATATATAGGCTCATTAATATATTTTATTTATTAAAGTACAATTAATATTATTATTTAATAAAAAGTGCCCTTTTTTCCACTTGAGCTCCTGCCGCTTAAAATGTCTCTGCACGACCCTGAGCAGGTGGTTATTACAGAATAAACCCTTCAGTCTGTTTCTAACAGCTGATAAACCTGTGGAGCTTTATTCTGCCTGAACAACCAGCTGGATGTATATTATCCCTTACTTACTGCATGAATATAAACAAGCAGCAATGAAGAGAGTCATGACATTATAAACATCACAAGAAGAACAGAAAGACAAATGACAACCAAGAGAAAAATTACAGATATAAGAAATATAAATGAGAAGTGAAATAACACCAGCATACACCATCCATTAACAACCTATGAGGACACAGTAGGCCTGTCTGTATTAGTAGAGTATAAACTCTAATTACACTTAAACTGCAGTTACTTTAGCCTGTGTGTTTGCGCGTCTCACCACGTGTGGCAGCACATGAGCTCCAGCAGCAGCGGCCGTCAGTGTTTTAGGCAGAATCTGTTTGACTGTAGTGATGGAGGCTGGATGAACAGTCAGCAGCTGAAGCACACCTGCAGCTGAAACACACACACGCACGCACGCACGCACGCACGCACGCACGCACGCACGCACGCACGCACGCACGCACGCACGCACGCACGCACGCACGCACGCACACACACACACACACACACAAAATTGGGGTAAAGGAGTGTGTATGCCACTTGCAGAATTATGTACTGTATAAATTTATAATTAGAAATAAATTTATATGCTACAAACTGGGTTCAAACACATTTTTACTACTAAAATTTCATAACTTCTCCATGATTTTTCCAAAACTTTCAAGTCAATTTTCATGACCTAATGTTTTGTGCAATGTCTACATGTGCGTGGTAAAAGAAAAACAATGCATGTTCAAATTTACTGCAGCATATGGTAAAACAGGCAATAATCTATTCAGTTTAAATTTATATTCATATCTATTCCAAAATCTTTACTATTATTAAAACAGAACAGTCCCCTTCAACATATGTACTGAGGGCTTTTTGGGAGGAGGAACTGAATTTAACGATTGAAGAAAATATTTGGGACCTTTTTCTTGCACAAATACATTCATCATCAATAAACGCTAGGCATACTCTCATTCAACTCAAGGTCGTGCACAGAATACACTGGTCTAGAACTAAACTAAATAAAATTTTCCGCAATCTTGACCCAACTTGCCTTCGCAGTACACCCGATCCAGCCACACTAGTACATGCTTTTTTGGTCTTGTTTGAAACTGATTTTTGGAGGAAAGTCTTCAGGTGTTTTTCTTCTGTTTTTTCATTGTCAATAGACCCAAACCCCTTAACAGCCCTGTTTGAAATCCTGCCAGAATATGTTGAATTAGATTCATTACAGGCCGATAGTGTAGCCTTTGCAACCTTACTGGCTAGACCACTTATTTTAATGAATTGGAAGTCATCAGCTCCCCTTTCTTATCAGCAATGGGTTTTTGATTTCCTACATGCTCTTAGAATAGAAAAGATTCGGTTCGCAATAAAACAAAAGCCAGAACAGTTCCGGAAAGTCTGGAGTCCTTTTCTGAAGTTCTTTAAGGAGACACCTATATGTTAATTGCCTTTTTTATTTATTTTTTTATTTATTTATTTTTCCTCTTTTCTCTTTTTTCCCCTCTGCATTATTTATTTATCTATTTATTTATTCTTTTGTTTTTTTTTATTATTCTTATTTTTATGTTATGTGTGTATATTTTTCTGTATATATGTATATATTTTTTACCTTTTATTTATACTTGTATTTAAATATTCATTTGGTGTATAATTAGGTTTTCCTGATAATTCTTGTTTGGTGAATTGTATCAGTGTGTATATATTTATGTATCAATATTATGTATATTTAATTATCTGACCTATGATAAACCTAATAAAAAATAACAAATAAATAAATTTAAAAAAATTATATTCATGTGTATGTAAAATTGATTTAGATAATGCTCACACCACACTAATAATTTGAGAGTATGTGATTGGCCAAGGACAGAAAAGAAGTAAATAACTTATATTCCCATATACAGATATGTTTTCCAAGACTTTTCCAAAACTTAGTGGGTTTTTCTGTTTTTCCAAAACTTTTCTAGGCCTGGAAAATGCCATGTCAAAATTCCATGACTTCTCCAGGTTTTGCTGGACCGTATGAACCCTGAATAAATTATTTACACAATTAAATATCCACCTAACAAAACTGTTTTGTTTCTATGTATGTGTGTGTCACATATGCATAATAAACATATATAATACACACACGTATTATGTTAACAAACTTTTATTTTGGATGCAATAAATCTTTGCCCAGCGCTGATAAATATTTATTCTGATGCAAGTTCACTTTTAGGAAGGTTTTATAGCTCTATCAAAGTTTAACCGCTCTTTAAAGAGACAGTTCTACCAGAAAAATGAAAATACTGTCATCATCTCCTCACCCTCCATTGTTCCAAACCGGTTTGAGTTTCTTTCTTCTGTTGAACATAAATGTAGACGTTCTGAAGAATGCTGGAAAAATGGGAAGTGACTAGCAAGCGTTTTGTTCCCACTACCAATGTCAATGGCTGAACATTCTTCAGAATATCTTCTGTGTTCAACAGAAAAAAGAAACGGTTTGGAAGCACTTGAGTGTGACTGTCCTTTCTGGGTGAACTGCCCCTTTAATATTTCACACTGAATGTGTGTGGAGTGTTTAATCACAGCGCCACCTGCTGGACACAACATCATTCAGGGATTCTGCGGGTTTAAGCAGTCTAACTTAAAGGTGCCGCAGGCAGGGGCGCCGCTAAGGGGGGGAAAGTTAGGACGATTCTAAGGGCCCATGCATTCTAGGGGCCCCCAGAGATCTGCTTTATAACTAATATCAGTACTATAATGTAATATAAATTATGAATGTATCTCTAAATTACAAGTAAAACAATTTATTAGAAAAAAACGGCTTATATCTGCCTCTCGTGTCTGTCATTGTCAAATTGCACCCCCCTCCTTTCACTGTATGGTTCAGTCTGTCAGTAGCGAAAGAGAGTTGATGCTTTGATGAGTGCGAGCGATCGTCAGGTAAACTGTCAAAACAGCGATGTCCTCTGGTCGAGGTTAACAAAGATTAAATCCGGTCATCAAAAACGAAAATAGCGGCTACAAAAAGCAGAGAGGGTGAAAAGGTAACGGCAGTTGCTATCACAGTTTTTTGAAAAGAAAGGTAACGTTGTGTCTATTCACAGAGCTTTCTTTTTGCGGTAATGATAGCGCCGCTAGTTTAATTTACTTTGCTAATGATGAGCTCTCTATATATACGCCCTCACCCGCTCTTCCATACGAAGTTCCCCAAACTCATCTCCCAGTTGAAGAAGCAGGTAACGGAGATCCTGCCTTTAAAGATAGCATGTGCATTGCAGTCTGCGTTTAAGTATTAATTTCACTATGATATTAACTTCATTGTTGACGTGGCCACTATTAAATGACCGCTATTTTTCCACAATGTTGATTATGTAGAATGATATTAGTTATAACAGCAAAGCAAACATAAAACTGAAAGACAAACCTTTAAATTGATCAAGTTAGGTTTCCTTGAAAGATAATGATCTATTAATTTTTTTTGCCCAGTGGACCATTTCTAGTAATATAACTGATTATTCAAACTCATACCATATCAGCAGAATAGTGTAAAACAATATCTCAATGTCCATGCAGACAAGTTTTGAATTAATTATGTATCTTTTAAATATGTCATAGCCAGGATGCTCCTCAAGCCAGTCTTTTGAGCCTAGATTGTTAAAGTAGAGCCCATAGTGAATGGCGCAATTTAAATGTAATAAATCTGCAGAATTCTGTCTGTATTACTTTACTGCATGTACTCAGTTACACAAGCACGTGTGTAAACACACACACACACATACAGATATACACACATACAGATATTAGCCCCCCTTTTATTTTATTTTTTATTTTTTAAATATTTCCCAAATGATGTTTAACAGAGCAAATTTTCACAGTATGTCTGGTATATTTTTTCTTCTGGAGAAAGTCTTATTTGTTGTATTTTGGCTAGAATAAAAGCAATTTTTAATTTTTTTTAAAACCATTTTAAGGTCAAAATTATAAGCCCCTTTAAACAATTTTTTTTCTTGATAGTCTACAGAACAAACCACTGTTATACAATAACTTGACTAATTACCCTAACCTGCCTGATTAACCTAATTAACCTAGTTAAGCCTTTAAATGTCACTTTAAACTGTATAGAAGTGTCTTGAAAAATATCCAGTGTAATATTATTTACTGTCATCATGACAAAGATAAAATAAATCAGTGGTTAGAGATGAGTTATTAAAACTACTATGTTTAGAAATGTGTTAAAAAAATCTTCACTCCGTTGAACAGAAATTGGGGAAAAAATAAACAGGGCTAATAATTCTGACTTCAACTGTGTGTATATATGCACATAAAATGTACAATTTTCAGTGAATATTTTATTACTGTTCCTTTTTTTGTACTACGTTTACATTTGAACAATAAATCATCTGCTAGCTACAGTCATGGCCGTTCTCTTACTAAATACTGATAATTGGTGGGCAAAATCAATAATAAACTGCATAGATCAGTATGACTACATCGCGGACAAAGAGTTTGGATAACTAGCTTGGTAGTAGGGGGCCCATCCTCATATTTTTTCATGGGGCCCAAAATTGCTAGCGGCGCCCCTGGCTGCAGGTGATCTTCAGAAACATGTTGTGTTGTGCTGGTTGATTCCAGTAGTACTGATTGAAGAAAACTATCTAAATGTGTTTATATTCCGGGTGAGGCAGAAGACTAACAAATGTTCATCCTATTAAAATGTGTCAGGCCGACATCTTCCATAATTCTGATCAGTAGCCCAAACTGTCTGTCAGCAAGTCTTTACATCTGCATTTGTACATCTTTGCGCATGCACACGTGTTCACCTGCACATGAGAGAGAGAGACAGCGCTGAAAACACTTGCTGAATCAAGACGTGTTAAACTCCTGAATCAATACTGGAGTTAGTTTCTCTCGCTGGAGGTAGGACGACACCACGGCTGAAGTATTTCTGTTAGACAGGTAATGTCTTGTTTAAAACTCTTTTAGTCATGCAGAGCTGATGTAGATTGGGTTGTAATGAATGGGTTATATGCACAAAAGTGTTGCTCAGCTACTGAAATCCTCGAACTAAAAGAATGATGTGACTATTTTCAGTTTCAGAAGTTATTTTTATTTAGTTTAACAACTAATCATCAGTAAATAGTGCTATTCCGCCTAGCCTGCTTTACTGAGGTGAAGTTTACTGAGACTTTACATTCACATTGGTTTATTTTTGAACAATAATAACCCGTGATGCGCTCTCTGTATTGTTCACTATGCTACTCTGAAATAGCATGTAAGTGTGGCTTAGGCCCAATCCCAATTCTATTTTTGTACCCCTACACCTTGGCCCTTCCCCTTGGCCCTTACAGCCGAGGGTTAAGGGGAAGGGCTTCCAAACCTCCCCCTAAGAATTGGGCAGCACTTCAACACCTGCACACGTCATCATATGTCATCGCCATCTCCTGCTTCATATGAGATCAGACGATCACGACTGCTAGAGTTACTCCAGTTGTGTTATTGTTTGGTGTTTAGGAAATCACTGAAGGCGTATATTATGTTATCATAACCATCTAATGTGGCGATAAGATCGTAACTGTACTGTGTGTTTACACAGTGGCCATATTTATCTGTGTAAACACACCAAAACAACATTAACATTATAGCAGACACTGTAAAAGCTCATTCCTAGACACTAGACATTACTGACAGGGGATTCCAGTGTCATCCAGTGTCAGAATGTTGTGGGACTGCTGGACACGAGTTATGATTATGGATTATAGATCGACAAATTTAGCGGGGGTTTTTTTGCGGTTTTTTTTTTTAAGCATGACGGTAAAACACAACACGGTTATGAATATATTAAAACATGTGTCTGTCATAAAAATTCGTAATAATGACAAAAAAATACTAATTTGTGGATCTTCTTTCTTCCGGGTTCAGCTATCCTGCCGCTGTGCCAGGTGCATTCTGGGATATTTTCTTACCCCTCCGTTTTAAGTGTGGTCCTGAAAAATCTTCGTTGGAAGGGGTGTATACCCCTCGCCCTTAGCCCTACGCCTTCAAGCTAAAGACAATTGGGACACCACTACCCATTGACATGAACGCGCAACGAGGGGTAGGGGTAAGGGGAAGGGCTAAGGGGTAGAATTGGGATTGGGCCTGGGTCATCGGTCCAATCAGCACAGATTAGCATCGTGCCATAGAGAGATTTGGGAACAAATGAATCGCTGAATAAATCATATGAGAGTCGCTGGGATAATGAGGTAAAAATAAATGCATATTATAAGACAATGAAAGTGTTTTTTGACCTTGCAAGCAGACCCCCAAAACCAAAATATGACCTTTTATAATGCAAAATAGGGGTTCTTTAACACGTTAAAAGAAACTATAATAAACTAAACGTATGCACTTACAGTCAGTGCCCTCACTGGGTAACTGTGCATGGATAACTTTAAAACAAAATGTGATTGTAACGAAGATAATTAACCCATATTGGTAAACAGAGCTAATAAAACGTTGTGGTTATTGAGGTGTGTTGTTTACATTATTGTGTTTGGAATTATTTGTGATTAGATGGGGCATGGCCAGATTAGGAAGCTTTACATGGACACTGAAAAAAATAAGAAAATGATCTGTGTGTGTGTGTGTGTGTGTGTGTGTGTGTGTGTGTGTAAGAGCGGATCCTGAATCCAGGACAGTAAACAAGACAGTGGACACAGATGCTCCACTGAACTGAACTCAGGTGTAGTTACCCATCATGCACTGCACACAGTCAGCGTGAGCTCACCTTTTCCAGGACTCTGGTTGACAAACAGCTTAATCTCTCTGCTAGTTTCCTTGAGTCCAGCCTGCAGATCAGAGAACAGGTGAACAGAGACGCTTCTGAAGCTTCACTGAGATCACAGCGAGCCGGACTTCAGATAATGAGCACAGAAACACCACAACACACCGACCACAGTCACCACTAATGCACAGATCACACAGCTTCACATGATGACAGAGTGAGCATGCAGGAGATGAATGTAATATGAAATACTGTGAAAATAGCACTGCTCTGTTACTACATTAACAAATATTCCTGTTCCCAAAATTAAATGATCAAAAATTTTAATAAGAAACACACACACACTTTCATTTAATGCATATCATGCAACTTTTTAAAGTGTTTTACATTTCTCTCCTGTCAATGGTTTATTCAGACCAAAATAAACTGTAAAATATGAATAGTCATCATGTCTGCATGTGGAAGTGTGTGCTGGAATGGACAGGTCTGAGTGTGTAATGCAGTAATAATCAGTGTTTCGTGTGCGGATCTCACATCTTTCGCCATGATGATGATG
>CAIGQQ010023435.1:27001-44659 GCA_903798035.1 Danio albolineatus
TTTATTTACCCTCTTGGGCCATTTTATTAGGTACACCTGTCCAACTGCTTATTAACGCAAATTTCTAAACAGCCAATCACATGGCAGCAACACAATGCATACATGGTCAAGACGATCTGCTGCAGTTCAAACCGAGCATCAGAATGGGGAAGAAAGGTGATTTAAGTGACTTTAAACATGTCATGGCTGTTGGTGCCAGACGGGCTGGTCTGAGTATTTCAGAAACTGCTGATCTACTGGGATTTTCACGCACAACTATCTCTAGGGTTTTCAGAGAAGTTCTGTGGGTGCAAATTGCTTGGGGTCAGAGGAGAATGGCCAGACTGGTTTAAGCTGATAGAAAGGCAACAATAACTCAAATAACCACTCGATACAACTGAGGTCTGCAGAAGATCATCTCTGAATGCACAACATGTCCAACCTCCAGGTCGATGGGCCACAGCCACAGAGGACCACATTGGGTGCCGCTCCTGTCGGCTAAGAACAGGAAACATGCTCAATCCAATAGAGCACATTTGGGATGTGGTGGAACGAGAGATTCGCATCATGGATGTGCAGCTGACAAATCTGCAGCAACTGTGTGATGCTATCATGTCAATATGGACCAAATCTCTGAGGAATATTTCCAGTACCTTGTTAAATCTATGCCATGAAGGATTAAGGCAGTTCTGAACGCGGTCAGAGCCAGTACTAGTAAGGTGTACCTAATAAATTGGCCGATGAGTACTGTATATATTAAAAAAAAGTTTCCGACATTTTCTTTAAACCAAATAGTTCACGACCCAGTTCTAGGCTACATTTTGGACTGTCTAGTCAGATGAATTATAGTCACAAAATATTAATCTTGGAAAAAAGACAATAAAATAGGTTATAATAGTGTCTCAATATAAAATAATAACTGTAGTAATGCTCAAGTGCCACTAAAAAGTGACTTAATTCAGTCTGAAAAACACTCTCAGTTCCTTCTGTTTGTTTTTTTTCTTCTACCAACTGCAGCAGATTCAAAATATTGATGTTGGTCACCTAAGACACGAAGCGCTCGTCATGGTGTGGTGTTGGAGTGTTCAGGTGTGTACATGCAGGGCAGAACACTCATTAGTGAAGTATTCATCCAGAGGACGCTTGTGTGTGTCTGTCTGTGTGTGTTTGTCTTGGAGAAGTTCAGCTTGGCCTCCTGACGCTGCCTGTCAACAGTTCTGCCCGTTTCTGCTGCTCTCAAATCCTCTTTAATGGATCAGCTGTCAGGCAGCGCTGAGCTCACTGCAACTTTGTCTAAAACATCTATTCAAACTTACATTTTAATAAAGCAAAGCAAAACAATGGATTTTCTGTGCATACCAATGTAAAGTGTTTTGTTGACGATGTCTCATTTATTGGCAGCTCTGAGAGAGAATCTTGGCTCAGCAATTTGCCGCTTTGTTTGTTTATATAAAGGAATGAAAGCAAAGGAAAGCAGCTGTTGATGAATTCAAAATGATTGAGTTATATGCAATATAATTAAATGACAATTCATATTACCTGCCAATTGAATTTTTGCCAATATATCAACCAAAAGCAAAAGATTAAGATGTTGTGGACGTATAACACACTTATCTGAATGGATTTGTGAATACACATTATTAATTTGACATAATTTGACATTAATAAGGATGCACTGCAAAAGTGTTTCTAGACCAAATATTTAAAGGGTCACGAAACACCAAAACACATTTTTTGAGCTGTTGACAGTCATATATGTGTCCTACGCTGCTATAAACACTATGAGGACACATATTTTGCTAAAAAGTGAGAATTGGTTGTTTTTGCGTTATTTCAAGCAAATTCGTTCTTCCGGTTTGAAGCTAATTTTTGAAGCTGCATCACGCAGATGAGATCCATGCGTGTATTCCAGCGTGCAGAGTGGACGTCTGTACCGGCGAGTGCATCGTGACATCTCTGAGCGTGAGGCATTGATTTATGAGATAGACTTGGTTCAAACCAATCAGCGCGCTCTATTGTGTATGCGGCGCAACTTCATTAATATGCATGACAGCTTCAAAGATTGTTTGTACCTGCTACAGTGTTCAGACGGCAGAGAGACGCCACTCTGTGTTGCCAAAACAAGTGGAAGAAGAAGAATTGTTTGCAGACACAGGTCGCCAGTGTTGTGTTTATAAACATGATCCAGCGAAAGTTTTGCTTTCATTTCCCCGCTATGAGAGCGCAACTGGACTCACGGTGGATTACAGCGCATGTGACAGAAATGCGTTTGTAAGGAACATTTTTACCCGAGAGCTTTCCGCATCTGGAAATGGAGAAATCCTGATTTGCTGCTCGTCTCCTTTTCAAAAAAATGCTGTGGTCCAGTTGGTGTTGATTTTCCTGTCTCTACAGATGTGGTAAGTGAGAGAATGCTGCTCTCCGAGTGTAAACATATAAACACCCTAATCAAATGGTTACCGTCGTGTACAATTTTCACCATGTTTTGTGACAGGATAGTCTAAACACACACGGCTTTCTGATGCTGCCTACCGAGGGCGTCTATGTTAGTGAGAAATGCGGAGGTTTTTTTTTTTTAACATACGTCGTGCGGTCTAACACACTCCTTTAAATCTGCACTCCTCCAGCAGTTACTCACATTTAATAACTCATTTGACATGAGGGACACGCAGGAAATCTTCCTGAATGAAAGTGCCAAACTGCAGTCAAATTATTATTTGGTAAATAATTCGATCACTGATGTCAATGTAAACAGTCACTGTCTTTCTCCTGTTTAAAAAAAATCAGCGCGTGCCCGAATGGAAACTTTCATTTTTATGCAAAACCTTCCCTCTTTCCCTCCCCAGACACTCCCACCTAAACAGAGCTGGGCACACCCTCTCCTCAGCTTTTCCATACTGTAGGTTTGAAAACACCTTGCTGAGATAGGGGGGTTTCGTGGCCCTTTAAACATTTTAAAGGGGTGGTCCACTACGATATCATATTTTAAACTTTAGTTGATGTGTAATGTAGCTGTGTGAACATAAACAATATCTCTGAATGTAAGACGCTCAAAGTTCAATGCAAAGGGAGACATTGGCTTTACAGAGATAGCTTAGCAAAGCCTACAGTAAACAAATTTGGGGACTACAAAAAAAATTCATCCGGGCTAGTGAGATTACAAGGGTTTTCGGTTACATTTATTAATGTGTATCATGTCACATTTGTTGTACACAAACGGTGCAAAGTTAAACGTGCGCACTGTGTGTGTCTGTGCATGAACTTTGTAACGACACTAGCCGCTTTCACACAGTGATACCAGTAAATATCTGGAAAATTACCCCAACAACTTTACCGGTAAATTCAAAAAAGCGCTGTTCACACAGGCGAGGACGTTCTGGAATTTTTCCGAAAAAGACCGTTCACACATCCATTCCACAATACCGGTAAATTCTTACAACATTAAACAGAAATGAGCTCTAAATGGCTGCGCTTGTGTTTGTAAACATAGAAGGGGTCGGGCTTTTGTTGATGGCTTCACTTTTATTTAAAGCTTTAGCTTTCATGCAGCTGCTTTGTCCCAGAGACATCCAAAGGCATAAGAGCAAACTGCAGCTAAATGTTCACACATTTGACTAGATCACAAATTCTGTGGATGATAAGTATTGTGAACAACTTCGATGAAAACATGAAGAAACAATTTGTTTGTCGAGATGTACTTAATATGTGTGTGTTGGCACTCTTCTTCACATGCACACACGTCAAGCAGCTGAAGCGGAGCTTGAAGACAAACAGCTGTTCATCATAAGCATTTTATCCTTAATTATTTACAATTGGCATTAAAAAGGAACATAGAAACGTTCTCTGACTAACATCTAGCAGCAGCTAAATGTGTCTGGAAAACTATTCAAAGGCTTTTATTTTCATAAACAGCGCAGATGTGAATGCGTCTGAATGTTCTGATTGGCTGGAGTAGACGTCTCACATCAGTGCGTTCTAATCGTGAACGCGATTCTTTCTGGCAATTTGTTCTTCTGCGTTCACACATTGCAGCATTCCAGCAGATTACCGGTAATGTCACATTTTATCTTTCTGGATAATTGTCAGAACAAATTTACCGGTATTTTCAAAAAGAGTCTGTTCACACATGATCCCTTTTCGTAAAATTGCCGGTAATTTTCCGGAAAGGTCTGTATGTGTGAAAGGGGCTATTGTGTGTGACTCATCATTGCAACTCCACAACAAATCCATCAAATAATCATTGGGAAAGTTCTTACTGTAGTATTTCTCACAAACGTTACGTGAGATCTGCTTCCTTCATGTTTGTCACTGTGCTGTTTATCTGACGCAGCTGAGGCAGAGATTGAGGCACACTCTGGGCATATAGGAGCGGTGGGCGGGGAGAACTAGCATTAAAGGCACAGGCAGCGAAAACAGCTACAGGTACATGGTTGTTCAGAACAGAAAATTCAATATTCTGAAAGGTGTAATAAATTATCTGATGGGTGTTTGAGCTGAAACACATTCTGGAGACACAAAACACTTATATTAAATCTTGAAAAAGGGGTCAAATAGGTGGCCTTTAATAAAGCGAGCGATTGATCCATGTTAAAAAATCCTGAAGTCAGGTTTGAGCTTCTATTAGTCTCACGCAATCATGTGAAGTGATTTTGCTGGTCAGTGTAGTTGAGTGTGTGTGTGTGTGTAGTTTGTACTGTATGCAAGTGTGTGCGTGTGCATGTGTTTGTATGCATGTCTGTGCTCATTTTTGTGTGTGCGTGTGTAGTTTGTACTGTATGCAAGTGTATGTGTGTATTTGTGTGTGTGTATATATGCGTGTGTTTGTATGCATGTCTGCTCGTTTTTGTGTGTGCGTGTGTAGTTTGTACTATGTGCAAGTGTGTGTTTGTGTGTGTGTGTGTGTGTGTATACATTATATGTGTGTTTGTATGCATGTCTGTGCTCGTTTTTGTGTGCTTGTGTATGCAAGTGTATATGTGATCATGCATGTATTTGTTTGTGTGTGTGTGTGTGTGTGTGTATATGTATAGTTGTTTGTATTGTAAGCAAGTGTATGTGTGTGTGCTTGTTTGTGTGTGTGCAGGGAATGAGAGTATGTAAATTTCTGGCAATACAAGCATGCGTGGCGAAGCGAGAGTGAGGGACACAGATGGACTGTGTTTGCAAAAAAGTGGGAAAAAGTTATTCAGAAAAATAGATCAACACGTTTTCCGTCTCACAGCACAACTGCGCAGACATGCTGCAGAAATCACAGAGATTCAACAACAGCAGTATTTTTACATGCACGAGTCGATAAGGTCCACGTTGAACAGTTTTAGCCAATTATTATGCCTTCATTTTTGATGCTAAATGTCATTATTCATACCACTCGATTGTTAAAAGTAAGAAAAACTGTCAAAAAAGGTGACTAGCGTCTAAAGAGTATTCTTATAATAATGACTTTATATGATCATGCACAAATATATTTTTTATAAGGGATGTAATATAGTTTCAATTTATATGATAGGTTTGTACCGTATGTAATGTATGTGTACTGCTTATGTATGCTATATGTTTGCAATATATAATAAAAAAGCATGTAATATTTACAATATTACTTATTTTTTTATATATTTTAAAACATAATTTATTATGTGAATAAAATACTCTCATCTTCAGCATCACATCATCATAAAAGATAATGAAATGTGTTGTTGCTCAAAAACATTTATTGTTGTTGTTGTTGTTGTTGTTGTTATTATTATTATTATTTGTTGTTGTTCACTATTGTTAATTTATATTTCTATTATTATTATTATTATTATTAGTTCTTGTTGTTCATTGTTAATTTATTTCTATTAATATTATTATTAGTAGTAGTATTAGTGTTAGTAGTGTTTTTGTTCAATATTATTTTATTTATTTTTATTATTTTTTATTTTATTATTATTTGTTGTTCATTATTATTTTTCATTTTGTTGTGGTTTAATTATTGTTGATTATTATTATTAGTAGTAGTTGTACGTAGTGTTGTTGTTGTTAATAGTCATTATTATTTATCGTTATTATTATTATTATCATCCATCATCATTATTATTATTATTATTATTATTAGTAGTAGTAGTAGTAGTAGTCGTGTTCATTATTAGTGTTCATTTTTAATTTTATTATTATTATTATTAATATTATTAATATTATTTGTTGTTGTTTTTCATTTTATTTACATTTTTTATATTATTGATTTATTATTATTGATTTATTATTCTTATTATTATCATTATTCATATTATTGATTATTATTATTATTATCGTTGTTGTTTGTAGTAGTAGTAGTATTTTTCATCATTATTCATTTTTTATTTTATTATTATTATTATTATTATTATCAACCTGTTTACAAACCCCAAAATCAACCTGAAACAAGGCAGTTTTTCTAAAAACGTAATCAAATATGCAGTAGCTGCCATGTCTTCCATCATTATAAAACATGGTCAGAAAGTGATGAAGGCTCGCTCGCAACAAGCCAACAGGAAGGAGGGAATAAAGAAAATCAATGAGGGAGAAATAGGTCAGGAGGAAGGATAGACGGAGGAATGCTTTCTGTATTGATGAATGTCTGCTGGACTCGACCTGCTGTGAAGCTTAGAAATGGTCAAGCTGAAGGACTGATGGCCTTTATTGTGTGTATCCGCCATGCTGAATCTTCCTCTATGAGTCCCTGTGCTCTTACGACAGAAGGTCCAGAAACACTGTACTGTTGGAGGTTACCATTGCACATCATCTGGGAAAAAACACAACAGCTAAAAACTGGCTTTTGGAGAGAGGTGAATTAAGCAGACTGATTTTATGTAACTGTCATGTTGGAAAAGCATTGCAGGATGAAGGAATTAATTCAATTACTGTTTATTTCTATTTACGTTGTGTCAAAGCAGCTTAACAACGAAGTTCTAGTTGTCCAGATATCAGAGTTGAAGTTTAGTTTAGTTCAGTTCAGTGTGGATTAAATTTTACTGCTTAAAGTTCAAACACTGAAGAGCAAATCCATCGATCTGCAGATCTACAAGTCCCAAACCAAGCAAGCCAGTGGCGACAGTGACGAGGAAGAAACGTCACCTATTGACGAAAGTAAAGGAAAAAAAAACCTTGTGAGAAACCAGGCTCAGTTGGGCACGACTGTTTTTCTTCTGGCCAAACTTCCTGTGTGGAGCTGCAGTCTAGGTGCTGGAGGCTGGAGAAGCTAAACATCCATTGTGGAGAACTGCAGGTGTGAGTAGGTCACTGGTGGGTGATCAGGCTGGCCCACAGGCTCAATACGGGGACTCTTCCAGGAATCTCATGCACTCTAGTCTTCCATGACCACTACAGCATAGCTCAGGATACGGCCCGGTCCAGCATTATGAATACCTTGGCATCATTTCTTCACAGGTCTTGGATCGCATCAATGGCACTGCATAGTCTCTAGAGACCACGGGATGAATATCCCCAGCAGTTTCGAGTGTGGTCCTGAAAAATCTTCATTCGAAGGGCTATCTACAACTTCACCTTAGCCCTACACCTTCAAGCTAAAGAGAATTGGGACACCCCTACACGTCTTGTGTATTCTATAGTCTTTGAAATAGCATTAGTATTTGCGTTATTCCTTGAATTTACTAAACATTTTTTACGTTAAGTGGTTGTAAACAGTTTATTGGGGTTGAGTTTAAACAAAAAAATTTGGTTGAAACTAAATTTATGTTACTAAATTTAATTTGTTTGTTTAAATTCAACACAAATAGTTTGCAACAGTTTTGCAGACTTATTTTTTGGACATAGTGTACAGATACTTCTACGGAAAAATCAGAATCAGAATCAGAATCAGAATCAGTTTTATTGCCAAGTGTGCTTCACACACACAAGGAATTTGCTTTGGCTACAGAAGCTTCCAGTGTACATAAAGTGACAAGTGACAACACAGAATAAATATTATAAAAGAAGACAATAGACATTAAACAGAGATGCAGTCCAACGATCTGGATGTTGAAATGTATGTACAGATTTGTTATAAATATACAGGTTATAAGGTGCTGTGTGCAAAAGAGTAAGTATTGCATTATATATTGTTATAAGGTGCCGTGTACAAATGCGTAAGGAAAAGTATTGCATTGTATATTATTATAAGGTGCTGTGTACAAGTGCGTGTGAGAAAGTATTGCACATTTATTGCACAATAGGAGAAATATTAACTGTTCATGAGGTAGATGGCCTGAGGAAAGAAACTTTTCCTGTGTCTGGCAGTTTTTGTGCTCGGTGCTCTGTAGGGCCGGCCAGACGGTAACAGTTCAAACAGGAAGTGTGCTGGGTGCGAGGCGTCCAGGGTGATTTTGCGAGCCCTTTTACTCACTGTGGAAGAGTACAGTTCTTGAAGTGTGGGAAGGGTAGTGCCAGTGATTCGTTCAGCAGTCCGGACTATTCGCTGTAGGAAAGTTTAAATTCTTAGTTTGTCATTTATTTATTTTTATTCATTTGTTAATTTGAGTAAATTTTATATTGTTTGTTTTAGTCAAAAGAACATGACATTTCTTCCAAATTTTTATATAAAAGGGTTTTTTTGTATTTTCTTTTATCATGAAATAACAATAAAATGTGCTCTGTTTTCAGCCGTGTTTGTATCCGCTTTTAGACAACACAGTAACAACTTTTATTACTTCAGAACAATGAAGAAATCAAAATTCGGATGTATAATTCTGCACTTAAAAAAACGATTTAAAGATTATTCCTTGGATTTACTCAATTTTATTTTACATTAGGTGGTTGTAAATAATTTATTTGGGCTGAATTTAAATAAACTAATTAAGTTGAATATTATTAAAATTTAATTTGTTTGTTTAAATTCAGCACAAATAAATTGTTTGCAACAGTTTTGCAGACATAATTGTTTTCAGTGTGGACATTTGTTATTCTTCCCAGTTTCTGACCCCCGAAAACTGTGAATGACACAGTTTTTTTTGTTTTTTGGTTTTTTTTTTTTAAACGTGGAAGAAATGTAATCAGATCCTTACTGAATAAAATCAGTAATTTACTCAAGCTCAAATAAATCGTGAGTAACCAGGATTTTTTAAACAGTCTTTATTAGCACACATTTCCATCTGTGTTGTTTTATAGTCTACTGTAGTAATTATGTTCATTTCAATACACCGATTAAACAACACTGCTGTGTACTACAAGCTAAACTTCAGTGTAAGCCAATTACCGAAAATAGCTGCGTTTAAAAACACGGCTACGGTGAAATAATAGGAAAATAATTGTGCTGAATTCATGAGCATTCAATGCGTACATGTGTTCACTCAACACCGAAGCCTTTGGTGGCAGTATTAATAATAATATTAATAATAATATTCTACTATGCGTTTACTGATTTACTTCCATGTTGTAAAACTTGATTAACGCTCTAAGAACTAGTTTCTGTGGCAACTGTGATTGTACCTACAATTATGCTCTTACCAACCGTATAGGAAATATTAGAGAAGGTCATGATATCAAATAAAACACAAAGGCAAACAGATGAAGAATAGACGTGACTGAGTGCTTATTATTTTTAAATAGATGCAGGTATCCTGAAATTGAGCAAGATCTCTTAAAGCTTTAGCATTACATTAATGCAAACTTTAAGGATTAGATGGACTGTAGAAATATTTAAAGGGCCACGAAACCCCCTGTTTTAGCAGGGTGTTTTCACACCTCTAGTTTGGAAAAGCTCAGGAAAGTGGGTGTTTCCAGCTCTGTTTAGGTTTGCATAAAAATAGGAGTTTCCATTTGAGAACGCTCTGATTTACAAACAGGCAACACACAAACACAGACGCAAGGGAGAAAGACAGTGACTGTGTTTACATGGACATCAGTAATCCAATTATTTGCCAAATTCTTAATTTGTCGACTTTAACTGCAGTTTGGCACTTTCACTTTTATCCAGGAACATTTCCTGCAGCCCCCCGTGACAAATGAGATGTGAGATTCTGCTAAGAGTGCGTTTTTAATGGAGCATTTGATACCGTGCAGCGTATGAGAGAAATAAAAAACCCTCTGCATTTCTCAGTAACTTAGATGCACTCAGCAGGTAGCGTCAGAGAGCCGTGTGTGTTTAGACTATCCTGTCACAAAATGCGGCGAGTATTCTACACAACAGTAATTGTTTGACTGCGGTGTTTACATGTTTACACTCGGCGAGCAGCAATTACAGTGGATCTTTCAGTCTATTATATTGTAGTGATATTAACGTGGCGTAGTGAGTAGCACGATTGCCTCACAGCAAGAAGGTCGCTGGTTCATGCCCCGGCTGGGTCAGTTGGCATTTCTGTGTGGAGTTTGCATGGACATGTGGTATAGTTGAATTGGGTAGGCTAAATTGTCCGTAGTGTACGAGTGTGAATGAGTGTGTATGGATGTTTTCCAGAGATGGGTTGCAGCTGGAAGGGCATCCGCTGCATAAAAACATGCTGGATAAGTTGGCGGTTCATTCTGCTGTGGCGACCCCGGATTAATAAAAGGACTAAGCCGACAAGAAAATGAATGAATGATGAATGAATTACGTACTGTAAACTCAGTAACAGTTCTAATCACTCTGAATAAGGTCTGTCTTTAAACACTGAAAGAGTCCTGCTGACGATACCAACTAACTTTGCCATCTGAATAAACAAACAAAGAGCACTGATCGCTTACCAAATCTGTAGAGACAGGACTATTATTATTATTATTATTATTGTTATTATTATTGTTATTATTATTATTATTATTATTATTATTATTATTATTATTATTATTGTTATTATTATTATTATTGTTATTATTAATATTATTAATTAATTCATTCATTCATTTTCTTTTCGGCTTAGTCCCTTTATTAATCCGGGGTCGCCACAGCGGAATGAACCGCCAACTTATCCGGCATTTGTTTTTACGCAGCGGATGCCCTTCCAGCCACAACCCATCTCTGGGAAACACATCCATACATACACATTCACACACATACACTATGGACAATTTAGCTTACCCAATTCACCTGTACCGCATGTCTTTGGACTGTGGGGGAAACCGGAGCACCCGGAGGAAACCCAAGCAACCACGGGGAGAACATGCAAACTCCACACAGAAATGCCAACTGGCCCAGCCGGGGATCGAACCAGCGACCTTCTTGCTGTGAGGCGAACGTGCTAACCACTCGGCCACCGTGGCGCCTAATATTATTAATATTATTAATAATTATTATTATTACTACTACTACTACTACTACTACTACTACTACTACTAATAATAATAATAATAATTTGACATTGAAATTCTCTATTTAAGGATCATAGTTTGGCCAAAAACACTAAACTCAAGCTCCACTAGGTTTTACTCATTTTGTAAAAATAAATAAATAAATAAAATAAACAACCTTATTAAATATTAGAGTTGATGATAACAAAAAAATGCGAGGCAAACGGATGAAAAAATTAAAGTATCCTTATATATAATATCCTTATATTCTGATTAAGCTATAATTAGATGCATTAAATATACTTTTTTAAATTTAAATAATTTTTTGTATTTTATAAATTAATTTATGTGAATAAATAATCTGAAATGCTAATATTTGTGAATGAATTTCAAGTAACTTTGTCATTATTAGCTTAAAATTGTTATTATTATTATTATTATTAAGTGGGCTCCCATTGCATGTTAAACGAGTCGTCATGTTAAACGATGGTCAATTCTTAATTCCCAAGTATTTACTCTTTCTGCAAGTCCTGCTAAAATTGAATAATGTGAATCATGGCGGACCCTGATGTAGACCAGTGATTAATCCAGTGACCAGCCTTGTTTACTGCTGGTTGCTAGGTTACCAATACTACAGCGAGCTCCTCTAAGGGCTTATTTTCACTGCATATGTCTTTGCTTCTAAAAACGTGACACTCGGCGCTTAGGAATGGGTTAAAAAAAAAAAGAGCTTAGCGTGAGCTCCATGTGATGTGAAATTATGAACGTGATGTAATAATGCCAATCCCATTAGAAATAGGAAAACTATGTTATGGTAAGCACTTCAAGTTACATCATATAACTCAAGATATTTGAACAAGCCACAATGAGTGCCTCATCCGTGGTGATATAACGGTCAATAATGGTTGTCATGCCAACTTTCTACTATAAACAGAAAGTTGCAACATTTGCCCCGCCTCTGAGCTCTTCTGATTGGTCCACTGCTTTTAGACCTGACAGTAACGGTGCATTCACATGAGGCTTCAGCGTCAACACTTGACAGAGGGCGTGTCGGAAGTTGGGGCTGACGCGATCGTCATAGCAGCGTCAGCCAATGAAATTAGTCAACAATCGGCTACTGTCTGAGCTGGTGTATTTGCAAACAGTGATCTGATTGGCTGACGCTTCCGTCGGTGCTTGAAAAGTTGAGAAAGTCCCAACTTCTGCAGCGAGCAACGCCACTGAAGCGGCACTGATGGATCCACAATGCAGTTTGGCAACACCTGACGTCACCCATTCAAAGTGAATGGGAAGCATTGACGCTGATGCCCTGTGTGAACGGGGCGTAATGAGCTACTGTGTGTGAAAAAGATTTGACACGGCGTCCTGAAATATGCTTGACGCTTTGAGACGCAAGCGTAATGGTCAAAAATGTCTATCGAGCATGTATTTATGTTGAAAAACAATAGAAAAGTGCTTTGGAAAGAAAAAAAAAACGCATCCTGTGTAAACGGTCCCCTATAACTTGATGGAAATGCACCTAATTCACATTTGTGAATATATTAATGTGCAGGATGGAAACCCGGCTATTATGATGCTGGTGCTAAAATGAGATATTGTGCAGCTCTTCTTCATGTTCATGCTGTTGCTGGTGGGTGTTTGTGATTGTGTCAGTCTTTTTTATAGTGTAATGTTGTCGTGCGTGTGCTGCTGGGCCATTCAATGAAGTTTAATTACACGTTCTGCTCCCTGAGGAACAGAGAAGATTAGAATAAAATGAAAACGGTGTCGCAGGAGCTGCAGAGCCGTGGTCTTCAGAGACCTGGAAACGTCCAGAAATCCAATGGGTTGCCCACTCAGTAAAAGACTTTGGGTGATTATTTTTAGTCAGTCATTAAGTATTCATAAACGCTTTTTGTATCATATTGCGTAATAGGCCTGTAAGGTTTTGAAGGCTTTCATTGACATTGGAGCTCACCGCAGAGTTTAAAACTGTACAGTGTGTTTAGAATGTGACCAAAAGTCAAAGACAAAAAGGTGTTTTCATTTATTTATGTTTCATTTAAAAATACATGCTGTCCTTTCAATGCTGTCTTCAATTCTTAGTGTAGATTTGTTTTAAGATGTCCCTATAGAACCCATCATTGTATATTATATGAAACTCTTGGTTTGCTTCAACCTAAGTTCCGCAGACCGTATCATTGGTATTTGTTTCTTTTTAAATGTGTTTATTTTAATCTTCCCTCTTATTTAAAGCAGTTTTTTTGTTACATTTACCTCATCATATTCGCTTCGTCTCATGTATCAGAATTATTTTTTTCTTCCTAGAACCGTAACAGAAAGCGGCCGTAGGTCCTTTCGATACAAAGCTCCTTCTGACTGGAACAATCTCCCTTCCTTTTTCAGATCAATTACATTGTTTCGTCTTTTCAGGGCCAATTTATTTTCTTTTTTGTGATTGCTATTAATATTGGCTCCAATTTAAATGTTTATTATTTATTTTTATATGAAATTGTTTGTACTTTTGATTATATGTTTTTGTTTATTTAGACGTGAAGTGTGAAGTGTGCTGCTTGTTTGTTTGTTAGTTTGTTTGTTTTGTTAGTTGTATGTTTGTAGTAGGGCCACACAGAATCTGCGCGTGCAGAATTCTGCAGATTTCCGCAGATTTTTAGCCCATCATTGATTCTCTTTATTTACTTGTGTAAATGTGTGTAAATGTATATTTATTCAGTTTTTAAATTAATTTCAGTAATAATATTGACTAATATGAAAATATTCATATGATTTATTTACAATACAGTTTGTAAAGCAACATTTTTTGTCTTTTAGTAGAGATTTTATTTGGGAGACTTGCTTTGTTTACCAAATAAAGTGGATATAATTGGATTCGCATTGTAAACATTAAATAACAGTTAAAAAGGTATTACTTTTTATTTTATATATAATTTTTTTTGTTATAATGTTCCTAAAATCATTCCGCATGAATCCGCTGGCCTGCAGGTACCCACACTAGTGAATGCTGCTCTCTCATTGGCTGTAGGTGATCGCTGATGTTATTTTCAGTCAGAACACATTTCACACGGCATGATTTGAATCAGCTCCAGATATTCAGCACGCCAAATATCTCCCGGGCATCCGCGACTCATCGGCGATTCTCTCAGATCGCGTCTTTGATAGTTCATACTGTGTGATTGTCACTCGCGTGAACGACCACCGATTCGCCTTTGATTTCAGGCATTTGTCTGCGATTTCTCAAAACCTGTCTGCGAGTCAAAATCGGGGCTAAAATCATGTAGTCTGAACTAGGCATAAAGCTAACAATGTTCTGTTTTGAAAATTATGCCGGTTTGGGTGGGACGACACGAGTAATTGATGACAGAATATTCATCCCTTTAACAAGCCTCAGACTTTTCTTTTTATTCCAGAAGTCAAAAGAAAGCACGCAGCGGTGGTTAAATCTCAGTGTCTGTCACGACTCAAGGTAGCGCGCTGACATTTTCTGTTCCATGACATTTCTTCTCCCTCAATTATTATTATGTAGCTGATTAACGGAAAATTATGCGAATACAAACAAGGCTATTTAGCATGTTCCAAACATATTCTTCAGTTTTTAATTACTAAACGAACCTCAGATTTTACCTCATTATTTCCAGTAACCTGTGTTTGACTTTAATAAGCTGTATTCTGTATATGTTTTTTTAATGCTGTCAGCTAACATACGTACAGAGATGGTGAGAGCTTATTATTTTGACCAAAACGAGATGAGATTGTGTTGTTGTGTAGATGGAGATGTGGTCAGGGTCTTTGGCTTGACTTGTGCTATTCTCAGAAATGGTGAGCAAACTAATTAAAGACTAATGCTGCTGCTTTACATTGATGCGGCCGTCAGGATTGTTCCCATGTGGCAGAAACGCAAGCGTTGTTGAAATGTTCAGGTCTAAAAATACTAATGGCATGAGGTATGCAATTACTCCAGGGTTGTTCTTGGATGGTGTAAAGATGGAGCAGACTCTATATGTTAACTGTTTCTAAAGGCTATTATTAACATTCCAGTGCCGACCGTTGGCATTCCATAGCACAGACTGTTGGTTTTCTGGTTTTCTGTTGTTGTTTATTGTTATGGTTTTGTTCTTCTGGTCTAGGAAGGGTTTTTGACAGCTTGTACTAACAGATATGTGTATTTCTGCTCAGGCGCTTTGGAAAAATGTGCTTCTAATGACAAAAATGTTTGTTTTTAAATAAAAATTGTCATATATAATATAAAATAGTGTGTATATATGTATTGTTAAAAAGTGGTTAGCACTTTGCCTTGCAGCAAGAAGGTCGCTGATTCGAATCCCGACTGGTCCTGTTGGTATTTCTGTGTGGAGTTTGCATGTTCTCCTCTTGTTGGTGAGGGGGTGCTCTGGTTTCTCCCACAGTCCAAACACATGCACTCTAGGTCAATTGAATAAATTAAGTTGTTGGTTGTGTGTGTGGATGTTTCCCAGTTCATAGCTGCAAGGGCATCTGCTGCATAAAGCATATGCTGGAATAGTTGGTGGTTCATTCCGCTGTGCGACCTCTGAAATGAAATAAAGTACATATGTAAATGAATACATTTGTAAGTAAATAAATCGAATAGTAAATATGTAAACAAATAAATAAATGCATATGTAAGTAAGCATGCAAATAAGTAAATAAAGTAAATAGATTAAGTTGATTCAAGATTTTACTACTTACAGTAATATATATATATATATATATTGTTAAATAGGTTAAATAAATATGTAAACATATAATTAAATAAATGCATATGTACGTAAATATTTAAGTGCATATGCAAATAAGTATAAATAAATAAATAAAAGTTGATTCCTATAAGTAAATAATAAATAAATAAATAAAATAAGTTGATTCAAGATTTTAATGCAGTTTCAAAAATAAAGTTTTTTGATATGATATATCAAAGTTTTTTGCTCTTCTGGTGGAGAAAGGGTTTTTGACAGCTTGTACAAACGTGCTTTTCTCCTCAGGCGCTTTGGAAAAATGTATATTAAAAATAAGTAATAAAAAATGACTAAACAAGTAAATGTATAAGTTAAACAAGTAAATATGTAAACAAGTAAATGAATGCATGTGCATGTAAGTATAAATAAATAAAGTTGATTCAAGATTTCAATGTTTAGTTTCAAAGATAAAAAAAAACCCCACATCAATTTCTCTTTGAAATATAAATACATTTTAAATGTATGATTATCATTTTTTATTTATTTTTAAATGGTTCAAACTTGACTCTTTCATAGTACAGACTGTTGGTTTACTCTTGTGTTTTGTTGTTTTTATTGTCGTCGTGAGGTTTTGCTCTTCTGTTAGGTAAAGGGTTTTTGACAGCTTGGACAAACAGATATGTGTTTTTCCACTCAGGCGCTGTGGAAAAATGTACTTCTAACAACATTTTTGCTCCAAACTACAAAAATTCTTAAAACTATTTATGATAAACCACGAACGAAACTTTTACTCCCTATAAAGTTAATTCTGATTAGGGGCAGACTATCAAATAAATCAATACGTACATAACTGAGCAAATAAAGAAATTAAAATGTAGGTAATTAAATAAATTAATGAGATAGATAGATAGATCCATCCATTAAAGAGCAGGATTTCACATGTTAGCAAAGTGAATAGAGTTTTTGACGGGGTTATTAAACTTTTTTAAATTATTATTATTATTATTACTAACTTTACATCTTTGCTTAAGAAGTGAAATTTAACATTTTTTATCCATTCAGTTGATTTTCAGGCCTGGCAAGAGCACTGTTAGCTTAGCTTAGCATAGATCATTGAGTCTGATTAGACTTATGCAAGAAACATCTCATGGATGCATCTAGGACACATGCTCAGTGATATCCTGGGATCATTGGGTGTTTCGGGTCTCTTAACATCATACAGTCTCACCCAGGTAACCCAGCCGGGATTGATCAAGTCCCGACTTGTGTCCCAGTTGCAGTCCACGAATCTGCCACCTTGTGGCCTTCTCTGTGGCTTCGCTAGCGGATCGAATGGCCCTTTTCTTTGCCACCTCTGTAATCCCCAAACCACTGAGGACTTTGCCTCTACATCCTACTTCTATGGGCTCATAGAAAGTTCTCCAGCCTCTCTCCCTGCACTAGTTCCCGGTACTTAGCACACTTCCTCTCATTGGCTTCTTCAATGCGCTCTTCATTAGCATCTCGCACAAAAACAAAACAAAACAAAATGCAGACAGTTTTGATAATTTTCTTATATAAAGCTGTACTCATCTGTTATTAAAGAAGACTGATTGGAATCTGACTGGAATCATGTAAAAGTGTATATATAAAGGTTGAACCTTAATTTAGAAACAAAATCTGGCATGTGATCTGTCACATTATCACCCAATATGAAACTTCTGTTTTATCTCCAAGGTATTGTGGAAGGTTGTTGCTCAGCAACCGCACCAATTCCACAGGAACGACAAAGGTG
>CAIGQQ010023437.1:6566-25932 GCA_903798035.1 Danio albolineatus
GCATGTCTTTGGACTGTGGGGGAAACCGGAGCACCCGGAGGAAACCCACGCAACCACGGGGAGAACATGCAAACTCCACACAGAAATGCCAACTGGCCTAGCCGGGGATCGAACCAGCGACCTTCTTGCTGTGAGGCGAACGTGCTAACCACTCGGCCACCGTGGCGCCCCATTTCCAATATATGTGAGAAACGTATATGTTCACATATATGGCAGAAACATATAAGTCCACATATATGCCAGAATCATGTATGTCCACATATATGCCAGAACCATATATGTCCATATATGTAAAACATATAAATGTCCCATATATGTCAGAAACTTATATGTCCCCTACATGTATAGCACATACAGGTACATATATGTAAAACACATATATGGCCCATATATGTCAGAAACATGTCTTCATAGATGCCAGAAACATAAATGTCCCATATATGTAAGAAACATGTCCCATATATGCCAAAAACATATATGTCCCCTATACATGTATAGCACATATATGCCTCACATATATGTCAGAAACATACTTGTCCACATATATGCCAGAAACATATATGTACCGTGTATGTCAGAATCATATATGTCCCCTACATACATAGCACATATATGTTCATATACAGTATGTCAGAAACATATGTGTCCACCAATATGCCAGAAACATATAAGGGACATTTATGTATAAAAGACATAATGTATGTCCCACATATGCCGGAAACATAAATGTTCCTCAAGTGTCAGAATCATATATGTCCCTTATATTTTAGAATCATATATGTCCAGATATATGTCAGACTCTTATACATCAGAAACATATATATTCTATATATGTCAGAAAGATAGATTTCCACATATATACCAGACACACATATGTCCCATATATGTATAACAAACAAATGTCCCAAAATGTGTCAGAAACATATAAGCCCACATATATGCCAGAATCTGATTTAACACTAGGGGGGGACAATAAATATAGAATTTCCCTTGTGCGATTTTTTAAGGGGAACACAAATAATACAGTCAAATTGTACTTATAAAGATATGTCCCCACAGTTAAACACTTTGGCTCATTATGGTTATTTTTTTCACAGTCACAATCACAGCAGATTTTTCTTCAGATTATTTATGTCGTGTACGGTCAACAGACTGACTCCTGAAGTAGAAGAAATGCAGGAAAAGATGTTTTCTAAACTCCTAATAACTCACTTGTTTACATTACACTTGTTAAATGGACAGATCATACTTTAAACTGGTGAGCCTGTGAGGTTCGTCTGCTGAACAGCCACAACACTAACAACATTAAAGAGAATCGCTTTATTTAAAGGGAATAAAGTACCCTCCTTACTGGCGATCATCTAGAACTAAGCTGCAGCCGCACACCTGAATGTGTGTGCGCGCATAGTCGGAGAGGTGAACCCGGGAAAGTGGACCAAACCACTGTCAGGAAGAGGAGGGGGAACTCAACAGTTTCTAAACGCATTTTAAATGGGAAATGTGTTTTTTTTTCTACAAATACAATTATTTTTAGTATTGATGCATATATTTTTCACAATACAGAGTGCAATTTTTTAAAAACTTTTTTTGGGAGGGGGGGACAACCCTCGGATGGAAGGGGATATGTCCCCCCTGTCCCCCTCGGGATTTACGCCCCTGCATATATGTTCCAAATATGTCAGAAAAATATATGACAGGCGTTAGCCTCTGTTTAAACTCGTTGTTCTCCAAACCGGAGTACAGACGCAAGTTTACATTTTCCCATTTTGTCGTCGGTTTCGCACTATGGCTTCGCTACATTGGAGAGCGTCGCATTTACGTGACATCACCCAGATGGACGCACCCTAGCCCAAACTAATCGCGAGGATCAAGTTGTTAATATTAGAAGGGAAATAAATATATTTATGCTTTTTTGGAGTCAAACACTTTGGACAAGGCTTGAACAAAAATTAAGACCTCGTAAAAGCGCGATTAAGACTTTTTAATACATTTTAAGGGTCTTAATTTTATAATTATTCATTATAAAATGTATAATTGATTTATCAACTTTTAATACTTTTTAAGACCCCGTGGACACCCAGTTTAAAAACTCGTCTTTGAAAAATTTTCTCTGTGCACAAGCGCAAATATTTCTGCAGCTGCTGATCAAAAGACAGCCTTACTCATCATTTTAAATATCTGTGAAAAATACTGATCCTGAACAAGCAGTTCATAAGCAATTAGAAGCAGCAGCTGACGATGGTTTGAGTGAGAAAACACCACAGCCAATTTTATCTTCATTAAGGTTAGTCTCAAGCTCGTAGTCTGGTCTGCCACAAACACCGAAAAGGAGGCATATTGTGCATCAGGCATCTCTCTCTCTCTCTCTCTTGTTTCCTGTCCAGCTGTCATAACATGATAAAGGCAAAAAAGTGTCAAACAATAAATCTTTAAAAATGTTTAATGTCATTGAAAGGTTCACTCCAAACTTTAAATTCTGTATGTTGTGATGAGGTTTATCTTCAAAAATTTAAGAATTTTTTAATAAAATTTGAGAAAGGCTTTGTGTTTTTTTGCTTTTCATCAGATATGTTTCCAGAAGAATTGGCTTCGCTGTAGCTTCCAGGATGTTGAAGAAAGAAGCATTTAAGTGCCATTGAAGGCAGTTGGTGCAGTATTTCAGAAACTGTTTATCTACTGGGATTTCAGCCAATAGTTCACATTGGTCTTCAAAATTGGGCAATATAAAAATGTAAAAAGGTTTCTTAGTTTGATAACTTGATGCTTAAAATTGTGGTACACATGGTCAGATCAAAACAATCGGAATGTTACCAAGTTTAAAAATATATTCTAAGAGGTTAAGAACTTTTTGACTAATTTGTGCTTTAAAAAATGCTTACTGCTTACAAAGGGAAATTTTTCAATACAGTTTTTTAACGGACTGTTTCACATTAGCATCATTCACCATTATAGGTATTTTAATTTGAAAGAGAACTACACCAAAACGCTTAATTGTACCATTTTAGTGAATATTTCTCTTTTGCCAACTTCTTGTTCTCATTAATTCAACGGCCTGGCATTGATCTAATTTAATTTATTTATACTGTTATCTTTTCTTGCTTTTGTATTAACTGTTTTAGATGGATTCAACTCAGATTAAACAAGAAATCACTTGGCTCTTAATTCATCATCCAAGTCTCACAAACGGACTAATTTAAATTAGTCTGATGAATCCTGCACTGACGTAGCTCAAAGAATCAGTCATAATTAATTTGTTTGTCAACATATTTCAGTTTTTCACTTTTGAAGTTTAAACAGCTTTTGCTGACTCTCAAAGTCGACTGGCTCACTTCCCAAATATACAGTTATGAAGTAATTTTTAATTAAAACCTTAGTTTCCTTGTTGTCTAGTAAATGTTTCACTTGAAACATAGTCATGGAAACCCTAGATTCTTCATCATATTCAGTTTCCTTCTTCCTTATTCATCTTACATATTTACAGTCAATTCATGTTCTTTGCACTTGCTCACTGTGGTTCAAATCTGTATCTTCTTAATGCATCTTGTTATTTTCAAACACAAAAAACACCGGTCAAGTGCCATTAGATTAAAGAATTGACTAGCGTGTCTCTGTATAATGTAGCTTCACATATCTTCTTATATAAATCCATGCTTTTTTTGTTGATGCTGGTTTTAATTAGTAAATAAGAATGTATTGCTCACACTTGCATGCAATGTAGCTGGTGACTCACTTTTTAAAGCATTTGAGAAAACTTTTCATCATCAAAAGAAGAGAAAATTTGATACCCGTCTAAATGCAATGAGGAAATAAATACAGATTAGCATCATTTTACATTTTACTTGACATGGTTAATGATAGCACAGTGTTCCCTCCCATCTAGTTAAAAGGCTTGGGTCAGTTTTACAGATGGTTAAATGTATTTTGCTGACCTTCAAGTATCACTATGGAACAGAGTCCTGATTTCAGGTACTTAAACTCTTTTTTCCCCATTAAAAATACTAAAATAAAAATTAAAATATATATTTATTCAAACACTATTTATGTACCTAAGTCTGCATTTATATATTTTAAGCTTCTTTTTTTCTAAAACAGGCAATTATGGGATGTGCACAACAAAGCAAATAAGCTAGATGAGCAGAAGGAACATGTGCAGTATGTATTTTGCATATATATATATATATATATATATATATATATATATATATATATATGTGTGTGTGTGTGTGTGTGTGTGTGTGTGTGTGTGTGTGTGTGTGTGTGTGTGTGTGTGTGTGTGTGGAATTAATGTTTCAATATATAGAATGAAACTTGAATATATGGAGTGAATGTCTGCATATACAGAATGAAAATTTCACTATTTATTTTTTAAAACTTTCATTTCATATATTCAGACATTTATTCTATATATTTAATATATATTTATGTATTCTTCCAAAACAGGAAATTTTGGGATGTGTGCAGAGAAGTGCCAATCATTCAAAATGAGCAGATGCCGAAGAAACGAACGCACTGTCTGAAATGGTTCGCATGTACAGTTGTTGGCTTGCTTGTCTTCATCCTTGCGCTTCTCAGTAAAGTGAGCTGCTTTATTAATAATTGTCTAAACATTTTATGGACGATGAGATAACTATTAACTCATCTATTTAATAATGTACAAAAACCTTTGTCTAACTGAAGTGATAAATTTTTGTTTTTACAGACATCATTTCTGCTTTTGATAACATTTGGAAACAATCAAACAGACATTATTTATTCAGAGAAAAAACCAACTACTCTACTTGCCATTGGGTTTGTTCTGGTCGGGCCAAGTGTTCTACTTCTAGTAAAAAGCACATGGAAGTTCATTTTTAAGAGTGCAACTATGCCAGCTAAAAGAACTGTTTTCTGGGTAAGCAGACGTAATGTATAACCATAGAATCTAATTGTTAGACCTTTGTAAAACCTTTCTGACTCTGTCCTTTTCTCTTTAGGTCCTTTGTGTTGAAATCCTGGTAGCATTGGGAGCTGCAGTTCTTACAACAGTAGCCATGCCACACTTTGACATAGTCACTAATGTGATGATCCTAAACAGTGTGAGCATCCTATCCGCAGTTTTCCAGGTGGTTGCAGAGTGTCTTGCCAAAGAGAGGAAGCGTCTTATAATGCTCCCGGTTTTATCCATTATCTTTATAGTCCTGGGTTATGTGCTATTTGCAGTCAACTATCTGGTATTCGAAAGTTCTCTTTGTATATCAATTGGACTTGCCATCTTTGGGACCATCTGTGTTTCTATGAACTGGTGGGAAAACTACAGCACACTTTTCAACAGTTTACACCTAAAGGGGATTTCCGAAGACATTGGCAAGTCGCGTAATGCTGTGTGCATTATCTCCAGTTTGACAAGAATCCTGATTACTTCAGCTGTGATTGGAGCTTATGTCGCTCTAACAGGTGAAGGCTGGAATTCAGTCAAACTCGTCTTCGAAACGGTTGTCATTGCACTGGTTGTCATCCAGACTCTATCCTCAGCCTTGTGTCGCTGGTTTGTGGTCGTGGCTTGCAAAATGCACGCTTTGCGCCGTAGTTTCTTTATGCCCATGCACTTTGCCTCAATCATAGTTTTGGCAGTGTTTTTGTCTCCACTTGTTTTCAGCCTTCCGGTGTCTAATAACACTTTAACCTCTCTAGAGAAAAGTGAATCCAGTGTAGAATGGATGAAGGTGTTGCTGGCCGATGCCATTAAAACATTACTAACCAGGGACATTGTGGTAAACATGAAAACAGAAGGACTGGTCTGTTTGGGCTGTTCTGCTCTCTGCTGGTGGCTGGGACTTGTGCTCAGCACAGTTTACATCTGGTTCCTGAAGATCCATCGAATTGAAAGGACCCAAGATCTGTTTGTGCAACGCATGTATGAAGGAGCGTTTCTGGAGCAGTCCTTGATGCTGAACACCCGTTTTGAAATCAGAAAGAAAATCAAGGCGAAAAAGTGGTAAGTTTTTCAACTTTTTTTGGTACGCTCATTGCATGGAGATTTTGTCTTTAATGGTATTTATTATGCATTGATATTTATATATTATGATTTTGTAAGTTTAGTAAGTTTATATATTATGAATTTGTAAGTTTAGTGTTTTATTTTGTGTACAGTATAATTACTTTTTAGTTACTTTTATATTTACATTAAATGTGTTTTAATTACAAATGAGATCTCTTAAAGTTTCAGAGTAGTATATATGAGTTTGCTTGGCAGCCTCTGAACAATAAAAATGTCCTTTGGATTTCTTAATATTATATCACTTCATATGTTTTTGTGGTACTCCCCAGTGCGCAAATCATCCAAGTGTTTCTCTGTGCTACAATGTGGCATGAAACCTACGATGAAATGATGAAGATAATCATCTCTATGTTCAGGTAAAAATACGAGGACTAAACTTACTCACCCAATCCAAATGTAATTTTAATCGCAACGCTTGTTGTTTTGCTTCCAGACTTGATACATACAGGCCCAAAACTGGACAACACAGTGATGTTGAGTTTGAATTTCATGTTTATTTTGACGACGCTTTCATGGACGACAGAAATCGAAGGGAGCGCCTTGCAAATGAATACGTTGAAATTCTTGTGGACGTAATTAAAGAGGTTTACATGTAAGATTCGTGCTTTGTTTTATGTGTTCTTATAATATATGCTATTGTTACATAAATAAATCTACTTATAATTTTAATTGATTAGCATTTTTAGTGAGGAGGATCCATGTGTGTTCAAGAAGATGCAACCATTACCAAGCCAGAAGATCATAAGCACTCCTTATGGAGGTCGACTGGAATACACCCTTCCAAAAGGCAACATGATGATGGTTCACCTCAAAGACAGGCAACTTATCCGTCACAAAAAAAGATGGTCTCAGGTAAGATTCACAAAAGTAAATGTAGATTCCTGAAATTCTTGCTATTTGTGACACCAGTGGCTGATAAGTAAACTGCAGCTAGCAGTTTAATGCATGTGTAACCTACATATGTAACCTACTGTAATGTCATTGTGTCATGCGAATAATTCAATTCAATTCAATTCACCTTTATTTGTATAGCGCTTTTACAATGTGGATTGTGTCAAAGCAGCTTCACATAGAAGGTTATAGTAAATTGAAAATGTCAGTTTAGTTATTAGCTAGTATATTATTAGCTAGTATATAGCCGAGTTCAGTTCAGTTCAGTGTTGTTTAATATTCACTGCTTAGAGTTCAAACACTGAAGAGTAATCCATCGGTGCGCAGCTCTAGCTGCAGTCTAGTCGCCGAAGGCTGGAGAACTCGAGGCTCGTCTGTCCTTGGAGGGTCACAGGAATCAGTCTCTTGCTCGCCAAGCAGCTGCTCAGGATCCAGCGAAGTCCAGGGTTAAGGAGCCTTGGGATCGTCTCGTCACGGGTCTTGGATCGCATCCGTGGCGCTGCATAGTCTTTGGGGGCCTGGGGATGAGTATCCCCAGTTGGAATAGTGAACAAAGAAAATAATTAGTGTAGCTGCAGTTCATAGTGTATATAAATGAGATGCGTGGAGCACATTCATGCATCATACAGCTAAGTGACGTATTGAGTGTATGCTTTACTAAAAAGATAGGTCTTTAATCTAGTTTTGAACTGAGAGAGTGAGTCTGAGCCTCGGACATTATCAGGAAGGCTATTCCAGAGTTTAGGAGCCATAAATGAGAAGGCTCGACCCCCTTTATTTGATTTTGCTATTCTGGGTACTACCGGAAGCCCTGAGTTTTGAGATCTTAGAGAGCGGGTTGGATTGTAGCAAGACAGAAGGTTGATTAGATAAACAGGAGCTAGATTGTTTAATGCTTTATATGTAAGAAGTAATATTTTAAACTCAATACGAAACTTAACAGGCAGCCAGTGTAATGAGGATAAAACTGGGGTGATATGATCATATTTTCTAGACCTGGTAAGAACTCTGGCGGCTGCATTTTGTACTAGCTGAAGTTTGTTAATAGAGGAGGCTGGGCAACCAGCGAGCAGAGCATTACAGTAATCCAGCCTGGAAGTCATAAAAGCATGAACTAGCTTTTCTGCATCTGAGATGGATACTTCGTAGCTTAGCAATATTTCTCAGATGAAAGAATGCAGTTTTTGTAATATGGGAGATATGGTTTTCAAAAGTTAAATTGCTGTCTAATATGACACCCAGATCTTTAACAGTAGAGCTAATGCTAACTCTGCATCCCTCTAGTTGCAGGTCGAGTTGTGCGATCTGCTGTCTACAGGATTTAGGTCCTATAAGTAATAGTTCAGTTTTGTCTGAGTTTAAGAGAAGGAAGTTGTTGGTCATCCAGTTTTTAACATCTTTAATACACTCAGTTAGTTTTGATAGTTTAGACGTCTCGTCAGGTTTAGTAGAAATATATAATTGAGTATCATCTGCATAACAGTGAAAGCTGATACCGTGTCTTCTAATAATGTCTCCCAGGGGCAGCATGTAAATTGTAAACAACAAAGGGCCTAAAACTGATCCTTGAGGCACCCCATACTTAACTGGCCTGACTTGTGAAGGTTGTCCATTAATATTCACAAACTGGTAACGATTAGTTAAGTATGACTTGAACCATTGTAAAGCCGTTCCCTGGACACCTGTAGAGTTTAAGCGATCTATGAGGATATTGTGGTCAATTGTGTCAAATGCAGCACTAAGATCTAGCAGGACTAACAGCGAGATGCACCCTTGGTCAGCAGCTAATAGTAAATCGTTGGTTATTTTCACTAATGCAGTTTCTGTACTGTGATGAGGCCTGAAACCTGACTGGAACACCTCAAAAACATTGTTCATCTGCAGAAAGGAGCATAATTGGGCAGAAACAACTTTTTCTAGTATTTTAGACATAAATGGAAGATTTGAAATAGGCCTATAATTAGCTAAGTTGCAGGGGTCCAGTTGTGGTTTCTTAATAATAGGCTTAATAACAGCAAGCTTGAAAGAGTTTGGAACATGTCCTAATGACAAAGAAGAGTTGATAACGTTAAGAAGAGGTTCTCCTATTACAGGTAGCAATTCTTTCAGTAATTTTATTGGAATTGGGTCTAGCATACTCGTAGCTGGTTTAGAACTATTTATAATTTTGTCTAGCTCTTCCTGTTCTATGTTCTCGAAGCACTGTAGGCTAATTTGGTTCAGTGAAATGTTTACTGGATTTGAAGTATAAGGCCGTACAGAGATTTTAACATCTATTTTTTGTCTAAAGCCTTCTATTTTATCACTGAAAAAATTCATAAAGTCTTCGCTACTCATTTGCGGTGTGGTATTTTGTTCCAACGATGACCGATTGTTTGTTAATTTAGCAATGGTGTTAAATAGAAATCTAGGATTGTTATGGTTATTTTCTATCAGTTTACGGAGGTGCTCGGCCCTGGCAGATTTGAGGGCCCTCCTATAGCTGGACATACTGTCTTTGTACGCAATTCTAAAGACCTCTAAATTAGTTTTTTTCTATTTACGTTCCAAGGCACGGGTTGCTGTTTTGAGAGTGCGCGTATGACTGTTATACCATGATGTAGTTTTATCTTCTCTAGTCTTTTTTAATAAAGGGGTTAGTTTACCTCTTTATTTACATGACACAATGACATTACAGCACATGACTCTTTCTGTATTACCCTGAACACTGTATAAGCATCACAATAATTTCACCAATCATTCATGTTTCCAGATAATGTACTTGTATTACATTCTTGGCTGGAGACTTAACAAACAGTACTATGAAAACTTTGAGGCAGGTGAAGAACCGGAATTGCTTAAAGAGAAACTAAAGGTTAGAAGGATAACTTTACTGGTAGTAAGTTCTAGCATTTCAGCCAGGCTCTGAATGTCTAACTGTGTATCACATGCTCCTTAGAGAGAAAGGGAGAACACGTATATCCTGGCTCTGGATGGTGATACTGATTTCCAGCCTTCTGCAGTCATGCTTTTAATCGACAGACTTAAACTCTACCCAGAGGTAGGAGCCGCCTGTGGCAGGATTCATCCAACAGGCACAGGTGAATATTTGTTTTGTATAGACTGTGTCTTAAAGTCTTACATAGCTGTCTGGCTGGTTGAAAAGCTTTAATTTGGGTTAGAGCTACAATATGTGGAAAAGTGGCTCTCCATGAGCAGAATTGGATGCTCTTGATATAGAGCATTGTTATAGAGCAGGAGAGGACATCTCTGGTCCTGGATGACTGCTGTCCTGCAAAGTTTACCTCCATCCCTAAAGATTTCACCAATGTAATCAAGTTTGCTTTGGAAATTATAGGTAAGTGTACTTGATTAGGAATTGAGCTAAACCCTGAAAGATAGTGGCAATAAAGGACAAGAGGTATCCACCCCTGGTATAGGAACCACATTAACGCTGCATGTTCACGGAAGTCTGTTTGTGATGCAGAAACCAGAGCAATGTTCTTAGTATGCTCAGCTGTGAGCTAAGCAACTGCTGTCAAAGCATTAACAAATGCAAAGTGCTCAACATTGAGCATAAAATGTATGCTCAGCGTCTGGTTACTCTGCCGACATTTCATTGACAACAACAGAATTATTTCTGAAGCGCAAAAAAACTTTTGATGGGCTTGTGCCCAAAAAGTGTTAATGATTCATGTTCATGAGATCCACTCCCCTAGATACAAATCAAACAACTAACCTAACATTTTCGGAATAATTTTGTATCATGTGTTGGAAAATTCATAAACAAAAACATACTAATGAGATCATTTATTTTTTTTGCTTGAAGGACCAGTGGTGTGGTATCAGAAGTTTGAATATGCTGTAGGCCACTGGCTGCAAAAGACTGCAGAGCATGTATTCGGTTGTGTGCTGTGCAGTCCTGGATGTTTTAGTCTTTTCAGAGGAGCTGCACTTGTAGAAGACAACGTCATGAAGAGATACACAACCAAAGCCAGTGAAGCCAGCCACTACGTCCAGTATGATCAAGGTAATGTCTTGTCAAATAATATCAGTTCAGGCTAGACCAGGAGTTTGTTACTCTAGTTTTCTAAGGGCGCTGTCCTGTGTTGCCTAATCAAATGCCTGAAAATAAAACCTCTCTTCAGAATTTTTTGCAGACAGAAGTGTTTAATTATAGAGCAAGCTAATGTCTAAGTTGCTCAAATACTCACATGAACTTACTCTTTGGTGTAATGTCAGGTGAAGACCGCTGGTTGTGCACTCTGCTGCTGCAGCAGGGCTGGAGAGTGGAATACAATGCGGCATCTGATGCCTACACCAACGCTCCACAGGATTTTAAAGAGTTCTACAACCAACGCAGGCGCTGGGGACCTTCTACCATGGCCAACACGATTGACCTCCTGGGCTCAGGACAACTGACCTCCCAGAGGAACAGCTCTATTTCTAAACTTTATATATTGTACCAGATTATCAGCATGGCAGCTTCCATCTTGGGTCCTGCTACTATCTGCCTCATGATATCAGGTAGTCAAATTTATGCTTGTCAGTAAATTGAATTCATTGTGGTATTTTAGTCTTCCCAGGGATACTTCCCTGCCCCAAGTAGGATTCAAATAGGCAACCATGATAACAAGGATCTAGGAAAAAACAGGGTCTATCTACATGATGCATGAAGATGAAGGTGTTTAGGAGCCTAAATGAACTCCCTCAAAAAGTTTACTTTATTGAGCTGCTGTGAATTGCCAAAACAAACACAAGAAGGACTTCATTTTGGTCAGATTTGGTTCAAAATTATGTAATTTCAGGTTGTTTTTAAATGTCATTTGACGGATCCTGGGCATTTACCACTGATGGGATGCAGGCATGCTAAACAGTCTAACTTGAGTAGAACTGGAAGGATTCCAATGATGCTGTGACCCAGCATTCAGGTCTAACTACATCTTCTAGCATTAGTCTCTTTTTCACCTCTTAAGAGGAGCTACAAACAAGAATGTTAAAAATCATAGCCTCAAGCACCAATTGCAAGTGTGCCTCTTGAAGTCAGGGAGTGAGATATATGTGCACAGCTCTTACTTTCTAGCCTCAGTTGTATTAGCAATAAGGACATTTTTCTACTGTAACATCTGTCTAAACGTGCTTTGCTTATTTTGCAGGAAGCTTTGTGTTCATCTTCAATATGAATGAAAATACTGCCCTTGCTTTGGCGATAGTGCCCCCTACTGTCTACCTCATCCTGTGCTTCAAGCTGAAATCTGATACTCAGATTACAATTGCAGCAATCATGAGCATTATCTATGCATTTCTCATGGCAGGAACAATTCTCTCCATCATTGGTAACGACTGTGTTTTAAATGCTATTTGAAAAATGTAAAGACCTCATGATATAGTTTGATCAAGGGTTTTGTTGACACACTACCCTTCAAAATATGTAAGGTGAATATACTCTTAAAGCTATTAATACTTTTACTTAGCAAAAATAAATTAAACTGATCAAAATTGGCAGTAAATACTTTTGCATTATTACAAGGAAATTCTGTTTTTTAAATCAATGTAGTTTTCATATTTCTATTGATCAAAATCAATCTTGAAAAATGTTAGTATGGTAGCGTCCACTTTATTCTAACAACATTTTTGCCATTTAAATGTGTATCTAATATATATACAAAAAAGCAACTACCGTTTAACTGTACATGGGCAAACTGAAACTATGATTAACTAGATGGTCCAAGCGCAACCAGGATGGCACGGTAACGCTTTCTTTTATGACCCGCAAAGTACTGCATAAGTACAGTGAAATAACGGTGTACTCTTCTGTACATATAGTATAAGTATAATTGTGACCGGGGATTTTGAATTACCACCAGGAACACATGGCGCGGTTTCACTTATTTTGTAGTGTATTCAGTTATTTCCAGAACAATTTGTTTGAGCGCTGTTTTTCAAAACTTAATAAAAAGCAGTTAAGATTTACAACTTTAACTGGGAAATGTCCCCAATAAAAAAACAATATCAAATATTTAGCAAATAAACAGATCTTTAAAAGAAAATGTAAATGCACAGAGCTGGTGATACAACTTAAATTTTTTACAGCTCTATACAGCTCACTTTGTATACCTATCTCTCTCTAATGAAATACAATATCGGCTTTTACTATCTGTATGCAAGAAAACAAAAAGACCCTCTTATGCATCAGAGGTACAATTCGCGGTAAAATACTCGGTACAACACGCGGTAAAATACGGCAGTGGGAAAACTGTACAAAACAAGAACATCATAAGTACACTGTATTACTCATCTGCACATTTCTTGTGAGAAAATAAAAAGGAATAACACTTACATAATTCCTTTGTATCTCTCGTTCACCTTACAGAGACTTAAATCCCCAGCATTCAATAAGTACACTGTGCAAATAATCACATAATGTGTAAGGCACAGGAAAACAAACATTTACAAGTTTGAGTGGTTTCTATTTTCCACATTTACATGCGCACAGGCCTGCAGCAAAAATGACATCATTTCACACGATATAACTTTGCAAATACTGAAAATTATACATCCAGACATCACATTTAACAAGGATATTAACAGAAAATATCATATTAATCGCTGGATGGTCTCAAATTCGACACTGTTTCACCGAGCACACAGCTACTTCTGCTCGCCGCACGTCACACAAAATGTCTGAACCCAAACGCGCATTCCACGTACATATTAAACACACAGCACCACCTTGTGGTCATTTACAGAAATTCAGTATTCACTTTCGTTTTTCTTTAAATATGATAAACATTAAATAACACTGAATTAGAAATTCACTGGGAAAACGCAAAAGGAAAACACTCAATTTTCAAATTTACCACCCGATTACATAATGAATGTACATGTAGGTATAAGGGAACAAACTGTAATGCTTGGGTAATAAGGGGTAACAACCAGATGCAACACGCAAAGGACCACGTAAGTATATTGCATTTACGGTGTACTATTTACTTACACAATACTTTGCGTGTTGCATATATGGTTGTATACCCCCTTATTACCCAAGCATTACATATCTGGTTGTTGCCACCTTATAACCCAAGCATTACATATCTGGTTGTTACCCCTTTTTACCCAAGCATTACAGTTTGTTCCCTTATAACTCCACGTACATTCATTATACTTATACTATACGTACAGAAAAGTACACCGTTATTTCATTGTACTTGCGCGGTACTTTGCGGGCTGTAAAAGAAAGCGTTACCGATGGCACTCATACAATGACAAGGACAGACAATGATGAGAAAGAGAAGTACTCGACCTGAGAAAACTCGAGCCAAGCACAACATATAACACATGACATGACTAGTGTCTGGACTCCAAAACAAGAATTAACAGGACTGGAGTGGCAGAATCCTGACAGCATGACCCGGAGTCTCTGGCAGAACGAACAGGCAGTAGGCACCACTGTCTTTTTGCCTTTTATTTTCAGACTCAGAATAACATGGCTATATGTATCACAGGGTCCTGTTCTTCCTTCACACGTGCCTATCCCAAATGGTGAGGGCTGCATTAACACAAAACAGTAACAGTAAATGGAAAAAACACCTGAACAAATAACCTATGCAACTAATGCGGACTACTATAATCAAATACCAATTATCCACCTTGTTGTTAGCATTGTGTAGGTGCATGTAATGTGATGGTGTAGTTACATTATTATTGCGTTGTAATACTCTGGTCCGTCACTGTCTGTTTCATTGCTAGGGGTGCATGGTGAAGAGTCATCCTGCTATCCACTAGTCTCTTGTCTTAGGGGGCAACATTTGAAAACGTGTGAATCCAAGCATTCAGCCCCCAAAGACCACTTCCAAAATTAATTGAGGATGTGATGAATCAGTTTGGGTGACATCATCATATGTTTCTGTCAGACTCCAGAATCTTCCAGAACCTTTCTGCTCTGGTGGTCTGTGTTAAAAGGCTCGTTTAACTGCCTGAAATAGTCTAGCTATGGACCACTGGGGCACTCCAAACACCAAGTCCACTAGCATTACAATGTCAATGCAATCAAAATCATTGATTAAAAGGCATTGACTTAAAGCAAACAAATAATCTCTAATATTAATGTACAGAATTACTGTAGCTAAGCAATCAATGACAAACACACCTCTCTCTAAAACACTTCTCTCTTCATCTTAACTCTTACAGGTGATTTAGTAAAGCAAAATACTTTTCTGACCCCTAGTGGTCTGTTTCTCATCGGCATGGTCATGTTGTACGTGATCACCGCAGCTTTGCACCCTCAGGAGTTCTCACTGGTTGTCTATGGATTGCTCTACTTCATCTGCATTCCCAGTGGCTATCTGCTCTTAGCAATTTACTCCATTGTCAACATGAACAATGTCTCGTGGGGGACTCGTGAGTCCGGCGGCCAGGTGAAGACTTCTGCAGTAAACAGTCTCAAGAAGAAGTTCATGAATGCCACATGCTGCAAATGCCCATGCTTGGAATATGAAGATGAAACTAGCAAGGAGGTATTACCAGTAGAAACCATAACCAAAAATGAAACCCCACAAATTACTTTGGAAATACAAAGGTAAGAACATGTCTGCTATTTTTTACCAATTTATTCTATAGATTTTTATTTTGTAGGTTTAAAAAAATTATCTACAAATGAATTACTCTGAGATTACTGCTACTAATAATACTGTTTTCTTACGATGTAGTGTAAATGTCTTCCCAATCAGTCCTCAAAATAAGTATGACTTTCACATGTAACATTGTTAATACTGTGATGTTCTAGCCAAGATAATTGAATGAAATCATCATTAAACCTGTTATAGGTTCAGATCGAAAACCTTGGATTCAACGCTTGCAGCCAAAATTTGGTTTTTGGTTGAAGAGTGAATCCGAATGCAAACTTTCTGTGGTAAGACACATTTTTATTATTCATTCATTCATTTTCCTTCGGCTTAGTCCCTTAATTAATCACAGGTTACAACAGCGGAATGAATCACCAGCTTATCCAGCATATGTTTATATACTTCCCAGTACTGGGAAGCATCCATACACACTCATTCACACACATACACTGCAACCAATTTCAAGAGTTCACACTTAGCTGATGATTGATAATAAAGCGTATTTGGCATGTTGTCCCGGGAGAGAGCCCTGAGCTCAGAATATCCTTGAGCCCGGGGCTCGCTCCCATTTAAAGGGCGAGAGGAGTGTTCAATCATAAGCATGTGCTCCTCTCGACATTTAGTTTATAAATAAACCCCACTTAGTTTATTCAATATACCTAAAGCGCATGTCTTTAAACTGTGGGGGAAACCGCAGCACTCAGAGGAAACCCATGGCAACAAGGGGAGACTATGCAGGAATGCCAACTGTTCCAGCCGGGACTCGAACCAGCGACCTTCTTGCTCTGAGGCGACAGTGCTACCACTGAGCCACCATGTCACCCATATTCTTATTATTTGTATAAAATATTTGTTTTTCTACCTTATTTAAAACACAAACATAATTGAAAGGCTCAGTTTAATACTGGTTAATAAAGTCAACTGCAATACCCTGAGGATGATTCGGTAAATAAAGTCCAGATGTGCTGCACCGATGGTTTTCTGACATACTATGGTGAGACGCAAGCACAAGTAGTGGTGTGGGAGGTGAGATGAGTGCACGAGTAATTGAAAATGCTCCAACTGTTTCAAGAGCCAACACCAGGACACATTTACCTGCTTTTCAGTTTGGTGGAAGTGTCAGTCTTTCACTGAAACTGAAGGTAAAGTAGAACATAAGATCTTTGTCACTGCTAAGGGCCCATTGTAAAAATACACTGAGCAGCAAACGCAAAAACATGTCATTATTGCTTATTTGATGTTTCATATATTGAAAAAAATGTGTTTTCTTTAAGTTGATTATTAGACATAAGTTAATTATTCAAGAAATTAAGTTTTCTTAAAATAAAATTAATGGTTCTGTTTATTTTTCTGTCTGCATGCATTTAATGATGAAATTGTATACATGTGGAGTCAAATTGAAAATTGAGGATGCAGAGAATTTATTGTTCAGAGAGAATCGTGATGCACCATGATATTGAATTGAACTAAATCCATAAACCATGGTCATTTGTTATGCACAACATGCAAGTCGGTGACTACCAGGACTTTCAGAGTAAAAACAAAAAACACAGGCAATTCAAAATGAATACCATGGCGCATAATGATACATTGAGGTCTTACGAAGTGGAATGATCAGTCTGTGCAAGAAATGAAATATTATTTGCAACATTAAAAAAATATATAAGTAAGTTTCCACTGTTTGTAATTAATCTTTCTGCTATTATGTCTAATTGTTTTTTTGTCTTACAGGATGAAGTCAATTTCTGGATGGAAATGCAAAACAAATATCTGGAACCTATTATGGAGAATAAAGAACAACAAGAAAAAATATCTAATGATCTGAGAGAACTTAGAAATAAGGCAAGCTTCATAAATTCATCAATTCCCAAAAATGGTTTAGTCGACTCTGTTTGCTCTGAAACGGTAAAGCGATTCCCTCATGCTGTTTTATCTTTTTAAATACAGGTTACATTTGTCTTTTTCTTCTGCAATGCACTTTGGCTAGTTGCCACTTTCTTCCTTCAAACAATTGGTGATGCGGTCTCTATAAAGATCCCAAAAATCTACCCCAATGGGACTCATTCTTCAACAGAAACCTTGTCTCTTGATCCAATTGCACTGATGTTTCTACTCAGCTTTGCAGCACTGCTGATAATGCAGTTTTTTGGAATGCTTTATCACAGGTAACTTGCAGACAATAATTGCAATCTAGCAGTCACTAATAATGATGTTTTGGGGGTGTATTTTCAGTAGGGGTTGTATTATCAGTGTAAAGGATAAATGTCAATAACTGTTATGTTTCGGTTTTGTTGTATAAGTATTAATGCGTTGTGTCCTTTTATTTCAGAATTTATACATTAATCCATTTTGTGGCATATGCTGATACAGAAATTAAAGCCCATAGAAAGCAGTCACAACAGGTATAAGCTAATGGATGGCACTCAGTTTTTTTGTCATTCATTATTGTTGTTTGTTTTTTAATTCACTGTGTTCACATTTTAATAGGTTGCACAGATCATGGACTCAAACTACCATCAAGAGACTTCTGAGGATGATGGAGCATTATGGTTTCAGAACCCCTCTATCATGAGACACATAACTGCTGTATAGTAGTTTGGATTTAACCCTCAAAGTCAGATACTAATGCTGTGCAAATTGAATTTGATGAATATTTATTTAAACCTGAATGTATTCTATGTTGTAGCGTAAATTATTATGTTGGTCAATAATTACTGTATGTATAAACTGAATTCTCAAAATAAGATTTGGTGTACCTGTTAAAGCATTGGATTTTATTAAGTGGCATATATGTTTCCACCTTATTACTATAATTTCATATGTTTCCATGTTTCTTTCCTTAAAAATTCATTAACAATAAATTGACAATTCATCTGAAAATGTCAAATGTTTTATTGTAAATCTGTTCCTCTGTACATACTGTATTTACTGTAGAATGTATTGAAAAACAATAAAACTATCTATTTTGTTTTGAAAGTTTCCAATTAATGTAATAAGGCAAATAGTCATCATAAAATAATTATTTATAAGAGCTTAAGAACTTTTATAAAGTAACATTAACACACACACACACACACACACACACACACACACACACACACTTGATACTACAAGCTGTATTTTATTGATTGGAGATAGATTGGTGTTGATTAAAAGGGTATATTTTGTAGTAACTAATTTGGAATGAGATTTTAAGGATTTCAAAGTAACTCATTGTTTAATTGTAATGTACTTGTAATACAAAAAAGTATGCTTTAGTACCCCCAAGTACCCTTTAATATCACTAATTAAGCATGTAATGAACTTACACTGACTAAGTATACTTGGACATTTTTTCAATTTATCACAAAAGTACACTAAATAGACTAAAGGCTGTGTTACTGAAATTTAATTAATAAATAAACAAATAAATAAATTAAAATAAATAATTTTCATAAATAAAAAATGAAATACAAAATAACCCACTTCAACTTAGTATCCCCCCAATATTGGAATATTGAGACAAAAGAAGGTCATTGGCATATTGACATCCAATTGCTTTTAATGACATGTCATTGCAATTTATTTTCAGTTTGGACAGCTCAACATGCAACTGAGTCTAGGACTATAGCCTTGATCCTTATCACTGAAATCGAGAGTGTGTAAAATTATGTGGAAAAAAATGAATAGGCCACTCAATCAAAAGTGTCAAAACAACTACTTAAAAGATATAATTAAACTACTTTTAAGTATAGGCAGAAATGACTTCTGTCAATATGTCAAGTATGCTTAAGTGCAATTTTAAGTATATTTATGTGAAAAACCTAAAACCTACATTTGAAAAAAAAATTTTTATAGC
>CAIGQQ010023443.1:12526-20026 GCA_903798035.1 Danio albolineatus
TTGGGTTGCTGGTTTGCTGGTGCTAATATGGGATGTTGGGTTGCTGGATTGCTGGTCCCAATATGGGATGTTGGGTTGCTGGTTTGCTGGTATAAATATGGGATGTTGGGTTGCTGGTTTGCTGGTATCAATATGTGATGTTGGGTTATTGGTTTGCTGGTGCCAATTTGGAATGTTGGGTTACTGATTTTCTGGTCCTAATATGGGAAGCTGGTATTCTGGATTGTTGGTCACAATATGGATGTTGGGTTTCTCGTTTGCTATCCCCCAATATGGGATGTTGGGTTGCTACTTTGTTGGTACCAATATGGGTTGTTGAGTTGCTGGTTTGGTGATACCAATATGGGATGTTGGGTTCTGGTTTGCTGAGACCTATAAGGGGCATTGAGTCACTGCTTTGTTTGTCACAATATGAGATATTGGGTTGCTGGTTTGTTTGTCCCAGTATATGATGTTGGTTTGCTGGTGCCAATATGGAATGTTGGGGTTGATGGTTTGCTGGTCCCTATATGGGATGTTGGGTTTCTGGATTCATTCATTTATTTATAATTTTTTTTTGGCTTAGTCCCTTTGTTAATCTGGGGTCGCCACAGCAGAATGAACCGCCATCTTATAAAGGATATGTTTTACGCAGCGAAAGCCCTTCTGGCTGAAACCCATCTCTGGGAAAGGATTGCTGGATTGTTGGTCACAATATGAAATGTTGGGTTACTGGTTTGCTGGTCCAAATATGGGATGTTGGGTTGCTGGATTGTTGGTAACAATATGGATGTTGCGTTGCTGGTTTTCTATCCCCCAATATGTGATGTTGGGTTGCTGGTTTGCTGGTGCTAGTATGGGATGCTGGGTTGCTGGTTTGGTGATACCAATATGGGATGTTGTGTTGCTGATTTGTTGTTTCCAATATGTGTTGTTGGGTTGGTGGATTGTTGGTACCAATAAGGGATGTTGGGTTGTTGCATTGTTTGTCACAATATGAGATTTTGGGTTGCTGGTTTGTCCCAATGTGGGAGATTGGGTTGTCGGTCTGCTGGTTCCAATATGGCATATTAAGTTCCTGGTTTGCTTGTACCAATAAGAGATACTGGGTTGTGACATTGTTTGTCACAATACAGGATGTTGTGTTGCTGGTTTGCTGGTCCCAATATGGGGAGCTGATATTCTGGATTTCTGGTCCCATTATATAGAAGGTTGGGTTGCTAGCATGCTCGTTCCAATGTGGAATATTGGGTTGTTGGTTTGCTGGTTCCAATATGGGATGTTGGGTTGCTGGGTTGGTGATACAAATATGGGATGTTTTGCTGCTGGTTTGCTGGTACCAAGCTGGAATGCTGTTTTTTTGGTTTGCTGGTTCTAATATGAGATGTTGGGTTATTGGTGTGTTGGTCCCAACATGAGATGTTGGTTTGCTGGACCCAATATGGGATGTTGATTTTCTGGTTTGCTGGTCCTAACATGGGATGTTGGGTTGCTGCTTTGTAGATCACAATTAAAGATGTCTGGTTGCTGGTGCCAGTATGGCATGTTGTGTCACTGCATTGCTGTCTTAATATGGGATGCTGGTATTCTGGATTGCTAGTCCTAAAATGAGGTGTTGGGTTGTTGGTTTGCAGGTCCCAACAAGAGATGTTGGTTTGCTGGTCCCAATATGGGATGTTGGTTTTCTGGTTTGCTGGTCTCAACATGGGATGTTGGGCCGCTGCTTTGTTGGTCTCAGTAAGGGATGTTGTGTTACTGGAATTGCTATCTTAATATGATATGCTGGTATTCCGGTTTACTGGTTCCAATGTGGGATGCAGGGTTGTATGGGACATTTAAACCACACGATAGTGGGTGTGGTTTTCCAAGATGCAATCCTGGATGAACATCTATGTTGATCCTGGAACATCATTCCTGTTCAAAAATGTAATCCATGCATAATCCTGACCTCTAAACCTAACCCTACCTGTAAATTATTCCCAATATCAAATAAGATAAATAACTGGATAACAATAATATGCCTGTAGGTCTAAACTTAACATAAACCATCAACATATCGATTAAATCTGATTGGCTGATTGAAATGTTGATCCAGGAACATGTCTTATTTGGAGAAATCCCGATAACCACTTCCATCACTGTGTGTTTTTGGCTGCTTCTTGCATCCTTGCAGCATCACACAAACACACTGTTCACTATAAATGTGTGAATGATAGAATAAAGCACTGTAGATTATCGCTGAATGTGTTTCTTTGTCAGATGATCATTGAGTGTGTGTCTGGACACTACGAGTGGACTCAAAACGAATCTCAGTGGTTCTGCTAATTAATGTGAATCACAATGTGCTCCTTGCGTTTCCTAATGAATTAGATTAGTGCTTATTAAAGAAATTGGAGACAGTGAGTCAAACTCCGAACACCTTGCTCTGCTCTGGAGGATTTCTCCCTGATATTCTGCCTTTCTTGAGAAGATTAATCGAGACAAACGTGTGCATGGAGTTACTGCGAACGAGCAGGAGCACAGATGGGAAAATAAGCAGTTTTAGCTCTTCATTAAAAGCACAATCCCGCAGAATCTCCAGGGTGGAATAAGACACGTCTCCATTAAGTAATTAAGTCAGGGCAGGATGGAGAAGGCTTGAGGAGCAGATCTGAGACTCGTGTGCTGTCAGATCCCTCAGATTCGCCACCGAGAGCCGGCAGATTATTAGCTAATAACACAAACAAATGCTGCTTCTGGAAGAGACTGTACTTCACTACTTCAGCGTTTCATGATCAACACCTTACACACACACGCATGCAAACAAGAGCTCAGATCTGCTGGAAATAGTTGCTAAATGTCAAGGAAAGAAGGTTTTCATCAAGTTTGGGCAACCTGTCAAGTTTTCACATGTGGTTTATAAGGCGCTGATGTGTAATGTGTGTTCGTGTTATTGTGTGATATGTATTTACCAGTGCTGTTATGATCAGTGGTGTAAATTAACTAATTAGAAATACTCAGACTACTGTAATTGAGTAGTTTTCCTCAGGAATTGTACTTTACTGAGTAGTTTTATAAATGTGGACTTTTCCTTCCCCTTGAGCACATGTTTAGTGCAGTATCGGTGCTTTTCCTCCACTACTGTCCTTCATCCTGCAGTCACTGCTGTATTTCTGTCTTGTCTATGGTCATTGTCTACAGTAGAAAGATCAGTCCTGTGATTCCTGTCCAATTAAATCACACATAGAAAGTAAATCACATCATACTGAACAACCTCAAGACATGGGCGCTTTATAAACGCAGCAAACCTTTGGGAAACATTAAAAATGTCCAAGAAGATGTTCAAAATCTGCACACGCAATGATCCAGAGACTGTTTATAGACTGCATGTGACTGAAAATGATGGATGTCGACTGGATGAGGACTGAAATCACCAAACAGACTTACACTATCACTAAATGGAACGAATGAAGAATGGAAGGAAGGGCCAAATAAAAGGAAGGACCGAACAAGGAATGGAAGGAAGGATCGAAGAACCAAATAAATGAAGGAAGGATTCAAGGAAGGACTGAACAAACTAAGTAAGAAAGGAAGGAACGAAGGAACGGATGAATAAACAAAGGACCAAATGAAGGAAGGAACAAAAATATGAAAGAAAAAATGAGCGAACAAATGAAGGGAGGAAAGAAGGAAGGACCAAACGAATGAAGAAAGAATTCAAGGAAGGACTGAACAAACTAAGGAAGGAAGGACAGAACAAACGAATAAACAAATGAATGAACAAAGGACCTAATGAAGGAAGGAACAAAAACATGAAAGAAAGAATGAGTGAACAAATGAAGGGAGGAAAGAAAGAAGGACCAAATGAATGAAGGAAGGATTCAAGGAAGGACTGAACAATCTAAGGAAGGAAAGAAAGAACGAACGAACGATTGAACGAACTAATGAACAAAGGACCTAATGAAGGAAGGAACAAAAATATGAAAGAAAGAATGAGTGAACAAATGAAGGGAGGAAAGAAGGAAGAACCAAACGAATGAAGGAAGAATTCAAGGAAGTACTGAACAAACTAAGGAAGGAAGGAACGAACGAATGAATGAACAAAGGACCTAATGTAGGAAGGAACAAAAATATGAACGAATGAGTGAACGAAGGAAGGAGGGAACAAATGAATGAAGGAAGGAAGGAGGGAACAAACGGATGAATGAAGGAAGGTTGGAAGGAACGAACAAAAATAGGAAGATCCCTAAATACACTACATGTTGTTTGTGCAGGGATGTGTGAACGTAACATTCTGTAAACGCATCAGCTTCTCTACAGTGTAATACTCACTGCTCACTACTCTTGAGGACTTCGAAAAGGTCTGCTTTTACTCATACTTTGAGTAATATTTACTACAGAAACTTTTACTCTATTTGCACTACATTTTAGGGCAAGTAATGGTGCTTTTACTTGATTATGATTCTTCAGTACTCTTTCCACCACTGGTTATGATGAGAATCGTCATATGTATTGTTTATTACATCACGACTGCTATGAAATTCTGCCAACATTCATTCATTCATTCTCCTTCAGCTTAGTCTCTATTTCAGAGGTCACCAGAGAGGAATGAACCACCATCTATCCCAGTATATGTTTTACACAGCAGATGCTCTTTTAGCTGCAACCAAGCACTGGGAAACACCCATACACACTCATTCACAAATACACTCATACAATTTAGTTCACCCAATTCCCCTATAGTGCATGTGTTCGAAGGGAACCCACGCCAACACGGGGAGAACATGCAAACTCTACACAGAAACACCAACTGACCCAGCCGAGGCTCGAACCAGCAACCTTCTTGCTGTGAGGCGATTGTGCTACCCACTAGGCCACTGTGACGGCATCCGTAAAACAATTTAGCAGATTTAGTTTGACCTGGTGATCTCTCTCTCTCTCTGTGTGTGTGTGTGTGTGTGGAGTGTACGCTCCTGCACTTTCATCAGCGGATCGTCTTCCAGCCTCCCCGGGTTTGTGTTACGCGCCTCATAAAAGTAGCTCTTGTTTCAGGGTCACCTGCTTTGTCTGCTTCTCCGGCTAATCTGTCAAGCTGAGCTCACCGCCGAATTCTTCCAGCGCCGAGCAGAAACTGTTAGAAACTCTTCTCGGGGGTCAAAATGACCGTCGGCCTTCGGGGACGCCTCTGACCTTCGGCCATTGTCTCTGCTTTCTCGTTTTTCCTCAGGTTCTTCAGATAAGCATGCAGCTTTGTAATGCACTGCACTGAGACCCTGTAATAACTGCACACTATCAATCATTTATTCACCCTTGTGTGCTGTTGGGTCGTTTTTATCCACTCCCCACATAGCAAACGGACTTGGCCCAAATGTGGCCTCATTTTTGCACTGCATGCGTGTTGCCGGCACTGGCATGCATAACGTCAGGTGAATGTGGGCCGTGCACGCCAATGATGGCACTGCATGCATGACGGCAAACTACATTTGGGCCAGTTGTGGATGGAGGTGTGTGGCCCAGATCAGAGTAGAGTTCACCCCACATAGCAAATGTTTTCTGGCCCAGCTCCGGGCCACACAATAACTTTTCCCGCGGCCCAAGTACTGCAAAGAATGACGGTCCTGAAGTGGCCCAGCTCTTCATGCTTTGGTGTACCAAAACTGTTGTGTTCATGAAAGCCTGGATTAAGATCCCACAACAACTAAAAACAAAACCAACATTAAGACTTTTTTTTTTTAAATCCTATGCTCGTCATCTGGTGGTCAACTATTGCTGCAGCCACTGAGGTAGTAGCCTGCTTCTTTCTATTGTGTGTGTTTGGTGATTGTACTGTTCGCATGTGTTAATGGATGAGATGGTCAGGGTGTCTGTATGATTTTATGTTCTGCAGAGCAGGAACCTGCTGAAAAACAGCATTCATGCTGAGTCGGGCCCCATTATCTTTTAATATTTTCCTTTTTAAAATAAATAAATAAACTAATAAATAAATAAATAAACTAATAAACTTAATAAAAAAATAAAAAAATTAAAAAATAAACTAATAAAAAAACAAATAAATAAATAAACTAAGAAATAAATGAATAAACTAAGAAATAAATAAATAAACTAATAAACTAATAAATCAATAAATAAACTAATAAACTTAATAAATAAATAAATAAACTAATAAACAAATGAGTAAATAAATAAATAAATAAATAAATAAATAAACAAACAAACTAATAAATAAGCATAAACAAATAAACATAAACAAATAAATAAATAAATAAATAAACTAATAAACTTAATAAATAGATAAATAAATAAATAAATAAATAAATAAATAAATAAATAAATAAATAAACTTAATAAATAAATTAATAAATAAATAAATACATAAATAAATACATAAATAAACTTAATAAATAAATAAATAAATAAACAAACAAACAAACAAACAAACAAACAAATAAATAAATAAATAAATAAACAACCAAATAAATAAATAAATAAATAAATAAATAAACTAAGAAATACATAAATAAACTAATAAATAAATAAATAAATAAATAAATAAATAAACTGATGATCAACAGTAAACATGACACATTTTTCCTCTTCCCAAGTGAAGGGTGAGTAAACGATGACAGAGTTGTCAGTATTGGGCGAGCTGTCTCTTTAATGCTGAACCCCTGATGAATGAACTGTGTGCTAATGCTTAATACATGATTCATGGTGTGCAGGTATTAGAAAGTGTTCGCCTTTGTTTTCTCCATATTTCTGTCAGGTTCGTGTGACCCTGGAGAGAGAAAGGTCACTGAGGGCTTCAGATGTTCATTGTGCGTGTGTGTGTGTGTGTGTGTGTGTGTGTGTGTGTGTGTGTGTGTGTCGTCCTTCAGACGCAGCGCTGACACTCTTCTGATCCGCCAACGCTTTGAACTCATTGTCAGCTTGTGTTTCTCTTCTTCTCTTTTCTCTCTCATATGCAAACGCGCGCATACACACACACACACACACGCACACACAGGTGGATGTGGAGCAGCTACAGTCATGTTTCTCTATAGTTTGAGTGCTGGAGTTTAGAGAGGCTGAAGGATTTGACTGTGAGGAGAGACACTGAGTGAGTGTGTGTGTGTGTGTGTGTAGTAGTAGAAGTAGTAGTAGTTTGGCAATCTACCAGCAGATTCTTATCAAAAATTGCCAAAAATTTATGTGATTTGTTCAAATAAAAAAGATATTATTATGTTTATTTGTTTACTACGTCATTGTAGGGGCGACACGGTGGCTCAGTGGTTAGCACTGTGGCCTCACAGGAAAAAAGGTCGCTGGTTTGAGCCTTGACTGGGTCAGTTGGCATTTCTGTGTAGAGTTTGCATGTTCTCCCGTGTTGGTGTGGGTGTCCTCCGGGTGCTCCGGTTTCCCCCAGATGATCAACCTCACTACGACTCTGTTTTCATTGGCTATGGATTAACTGATTGAGGTGAAGCTGGTTTTAAATTGGCGCATTTAATCAACAGTGACGCAGCAACTGTATTGTTTACCGCTACTTTGAATACACATTTCTGT
>CAIGQQ010023444.1:0-13601 GCA_903798035.1 Danio albolineatus
CATGGGATGCAGTGGCAGAAGCGGTCGGTATGGATGGTGAGTAGATTCGTCATTTATAATACACAACATGACAAACAAACAAAGATAATTACGTTGAAGATGCAAATTTAATGTTATCTTTGAGATTGCATGTAATTTTGCTGCTTATGTGTACATCGGTTGAATTGGCAATGTTGCGCTCGTCAGAAGTCATTACATATGTTAATAATTTAATGAAGATGAAAACAAACTATATGAACACTTTCATAAGTTTATGTGAATAGTTCAGACGAAGTATTCTTTTAAAAAGAACATTTAGGTTTCTGTCTATAAATTGTTGGGATAAAAAGAATATATTCTTTATTATTTTTTGTATATTTTTTGTTCATTACACAGAACAGATTCATTGTATTGGTATTGCTTAAGGTAAAATATTAACTGAACATCTTCTGTTGAGTATGATAAGTTTGCGTACTAATGATGCATTTTTGCAGAAGTAGAAGTTTCTTGCCACTGACTGGAAAGATCTCACTTAGCTTTCCTTTACAATGCGATGTTCTTGAAGGTGTGAAAACAGAATGTTACAGAGCATGCCTTATCTGATAACAGTTTGCAGATAGAGGAAGTATGATTGTTTGTGGCCAATGGAGGACTGGAGAATGATTGACAAGTGACGAAGTAAACTCCACCTGTTAATATCAGCTGCCTATAAAAGTTGGAGTCAGAAAATGAACATTGTTGCGCACCTCCTGAATGTAACTTTTGCATTGCATTGAGGATAACAGAATTCTGTGAATCGAATTATTCATTTGTATACAATAAATTGTTACGATGTTTGACATTGACGAAAAACCTCTCCTGACCTTTTTTATTGAACACGCATGGAATTTATGATAATTCCAACAAAATGCAGTTAATTAAAAAAGTTTATTTTATAGAAATTAAAGTGAAAAAACAAAAGCTGAGGAAAAAAGTTCATGTTAGAAGCAAATTTCAGATGTTACTTTGTTTTTTTGTATTTAATCTGTTAAGGTACCCTTTTGACAAATTTAAAGGCACAAAATTACCTTAACAATGTGATTTCTCTATACCCTATGTAATTTTTTTGGGGGGGCAGATAGTACACACAAAGTGTTTTTAATACTTTTATTTTGTTTAGAAAAAAATGTAAATACAATCTCTACAACTTTTCACAGTATGTCAATAATACAAATAAATGCTTCAGAGTAAATAGGTTGTGTACACAAAGAAAATAATGTTTAGAGGACTTTGTCTTTATTAAATATAAAAAATGACTGAAAAAATGTCAAACAAAAATGTCTGTATAGCTTCATGCCGTTACTTTAGCTTAGACCATATTGTCTTGCCATGGCACTTTTCCTTCAGGGGAGCAAAAAAATATGCAGAGTTTTTCACGCACATCGTAGGCTTCTCTGCTTCCCCTGTTTTGGACAGAGGGTAGCACATCACCTCTTTCTTCAGATTCATCCAGCCATCTCTGATTTTCTGCTGGATTTATTAGAAAATTGTGTAGGATGCATGCAGCTATTATGATCGAGTCTGCATTTTCTGGCTGTACATTCATTCTTGTGTGAAGTACCCTCCACCCGGATGCCAAAATGCCAAAAGCACACTCCACTACCATCCTTGCTCTTGAAAGTCTGTAATTGAAGATTTTTCTCCATCTTGGAACTCTGTTCCCTGGAAAAGGTCTCATTAAATATGTTTTTAATGGAAATGCAGCATCTCCCACCATTGTGTATGGCATTGGCCCTTGTACACCTGATCCTGGTAAAGGGCAGGCTTCTGGGACAGACATGTTTCTATCCTCCACAGCTCTTCCAAGGGCAGAACCACTGTAAACTCCTTCATCACTGGTTCTCCCAAAATCACCAACCTGCATAAATGAAAATTTGTAGTCTGCGTCTGCAAGTGCCAGTACAACAATTGAAAATGTCCTCTTGTAATTAAAGTACATGCTCCCAGAGTGTGCAGGTGCCACAATGGTGACATGTTTCCCATCTATAGCACCTAAACAGTTTGGGAAGTTCCACTTCAACCAAAAATTAGAAGCAATTTTTCTCCACATTGCTGCTGTTGGTTGTGGGAACTGCGTTGTCATCATGTTTTTTTCTATGGCTCTGCATGTCATGTGTACCGACTGAGCCACAGTGCTTACGCCCAGTCTGTAGTGGAATGCCAGGCTACTGAAGCTCTCTCCAGTTGCAAGAAACCTGAAAAATAAGGAAAAACAAATGTTAAAAACATTATTTGTAATAATTTTTTTATATTAATGAGTATGTGTATATGTTTTTTACAGCGAACAAATGCAAGCGAAGATGGAAGGTGTTAAGAGATGCTTTTGTCAGAAACAAAAAGCAAAAGAAATTGCCCAGTGGTTCAGCTGGTGGCAATATAAGAGAGGGGAAGTATGAAAAAGTAATGTCCTTCCTATTGCCATATATGCAGCCTAGAAGGTTAGTATGCATTGTGTCCATTATAATTATTTTTATTTTTTTTTTACTTTAAAATAACACTTTTAGTAAGAGTTTCTATTAAACCTTTTGCATTCACAATGGCATTATAATATTTGAATGATGATGACAATAAATTTCAACTAAACTGTAAAAGTACATTGTGTATGTTTTTAAAAATATACTAATCTATTAATTAATTTGAAGTTCCAGACATACTCTACCGAGTGAGGAAGAGCCAGTGGATATGACAGTGGAGGATGTGGATACAGAGGTAGCCGACCTTATAAGACCATACAGTCCTCTTACAGTAATACAGAGGCCTGTTATACCCTCACAGACCATTCAAAGATCTGAAACTCCCCCACAACTGTCTGAAACCCCCACACCACCACTTACATCAAGACATCATACCCCAATTCCCACTGCACATCCCAGAGTACATGAACTAATAACCGATTATCAGCCTCCAAGACAGAGAAGAAGAAGAAGATCAAACACAAGTAACACTGAACAACAACTTTTGGACATTATAACGCAACCAACAACCTCTGCACCACCCCAGATTCCTAGACAGGATGACGAAATGTACTATTTTGCCCTGAGCTTAGTTCCAAAGCTAAATAGACTGCTTCCTAGGAACCGCAACAGGGCACAAATACATATTCTGACTTACCTAGCTGAGATGGAAATAGAAGATAAAGCTCAGAGACAGCAAGGAACTTCAACCCACCCACTATTTTCAGTCACCCAGTACCCACAAGGAGCAGGATTTCAGCCTTACCACGCCACAACTGCTGATCAAGGACAACAAAGCCACCACCCCCACCAGGAGAAATCACACCCAGCAACAGCCAGCATGTCAGAACATTCATCCAATATTAACCAAGATTTATAATATTAAGTATAATCTTGTTTAAGCTTAAATAAAACCAGCTAATTATTATGTAAATAGTTTATTGGTTTAAATTTAAAAATATATCATACTAGTGATACTGTTCTTACTTGTTTTTTCTTGTATTGTTCTAACAATATTCTTTGCATAGTCTTACAAGTTGGATAATATTTTTCTTATGTTGTAGTATTTTAAATAAATATTTAGTTTATATTACTCACTAAAGTATAATGATTACTTTATTTCATTTGTTATTAAAGTTTCATACAGATAACTTTTTACATCGCAATTACATATTGACAGATACACTTTTACACACAAAATTAAAACAGCAACAAAATTAAAACTATATCAACACACTGACATTCTTTTACAAATATGTTGATCTTACCTCAGTGTAACAGCAAGTCGTTGATGGGTCTCCTATAATTTGTTGCTTGTCTTAAGAGTTTGGCTCCAATCAGTGAAAGAACGTGATCCATCTGCTCTGTGCTCATCCTGAAGTATTTTAGGTGGCGGTCACGATCAAGTTGCAGTTCTGCCACAAGATGGTAATATGTACCATATTGTCTCCTACGCTGGTTGACCGGGTGCACCCAAAACCAAACCCAAATGCGTCGTAAACCTCTTTTTCTCAATCTCCTTAATAGCAAATATGGAGCAATTGCCTTTCTTCTATCAACAATACGCACTGCACATAAAAATAAACACAGTTATTAAAATAGTTTAATAATAAATCTGTTCCAAGCGAATAGTATAGGTAACTTACCCATTCTACACAAAGGACGCGGCTCAGTTGCACGCTGCAAACGCTTCCAGTGTAAAAGGACAATGGATGCGTGCAGCAAACGCTCTGCCTGCATGCTGCTCACGAGCTGCTTACGCACTGTTCACGACTGCGGTGTGAAACAGGAGTAAGAGAGAAATGCAACCACGGCCGGACGACAGAAGGGGGTCATTTGTAACTCTAAGGAGTGCGGCTTCTGTGCTATGAAATGTTCTAAATCCAGATTGAAATTTTTCATAAATATTGTTTCTTTGTAGGAAGGAACATGGTTGAGCAGATACGATTTTTTCTAGTATGTTTGATAGAGGGCGCCACGGTGGCCTAGTGGTTAGCACGTTTGCCTCACAGCAAGAAGGTCGCTGGTTCGATCCCCGGCTGGGCCAGTTGGCATTTCTGTGTGGAGTTTGCATGTTCTCCCCGTGGTTGCGTGGGTTTCCTCCGGGTGCTCCGGTTTCCCCCACAGTCCAAAGACATGCGGTACAGGTGAATTGGGTAAGCTAAATTGTCCGTAGTGTATGTGTGTGAATGACAATGTATGGATGTGTTTCCCAGAGATGGGTTGTGGCTGGAAGGGCATCCGCTGCGTAAAACAAATGCTGGATAAGTTGGCGGTTCATTCCGCTGTGGCGACCCCGGATTAATAAAGGGACTAAGCCAAAAAGAAAATGAATGAATGAATGTTTGATAGAAAAGGCAAGTTTGAAATTGGTCTATAATTTGCTAGTTCTTTGGGATCAAGCTGTGGTTTTTTAATAAGAGGCTTAATGACAGCTAGTTTAAAAGTTTTAGGAACGTATCCTAGGAGTAGGGATGAATTCAAAATGTTAAGAACAGGTTCAGAAACTTCTGAAAACAATTGTTTTAATAATTTGGTCGGTATGGGATCTAGCATAGACGTTGTTGATTTTGACGAATTTATCAGTTTAGATAATTCTTCCTCACCTACTGTTGAAAAAATTTGAAGTTTATCCATTACCGGTCTACAATGCTCTAATTGGGACGAGGCTGTAGGAGGCAGACTGTTGGTGCTTATTTTATCTCTGATATCATTAATCTTGCGTGTGAAAAAGTTCATAAAGTCATTACTGCTATGCTGAGAAATGCATGTTGATGCTTTATTTTTAGTTAGATTAGCTACCGTGGTAAACAGGACCCTAGGGTTATGTTTATTTTCTTCTATTAAAGTTGAAAAATAAGCAGATCTGGCTGACGTTAAAGCTTTTCTAAAGTTAAGCGAACTTTCTTTAAAGTTAAGCGAGGTTAACTTTAAACTGAGGTTTGATAAAATATGTTACAGATATAAAAACAGGAGCAATAGATCTTGATTGCTTTATGTTTTTATTTATTATAATTAATAATAGCAATGACAAAAACTACTGCAAATTCCAAATGGATTCAAACACACAGATTAAACTACAAAATTACAATGCTATGAAAAATAAAACCAAAAGAAACAGATATAGAAACAGAAACGTGAAATTGTGATAAATGAAGCAGTATGTGCTCTGCCTCTGTAAATTATTTCGCAGACAAAGGCAGGTAAAATGTATATTTATCACCATAATTCCCCAGTTGATCTATATAATTATATTATGAATTAGATTTGTTTTTTATATAGGTTTTGATGTATGTTATGTTTAATGAAGCACTTTATTTAAATAAATATATGCTAATCTGCATGCATTTCTAGCACAAAAAATGTATACACTGCATGAAATCAGGTTAAAAACTCTTGTTTGAAGTCAGATGTAGGCATGTGATGATAACCGTTTTCAAGGTAAACCACGGTTTGCAAAAGTCAAGGTTTTCATAACCAAAATTTTCTGGTATGTGTAAGGTTTTTTATTTCAATTTTTTTTGTTTGTTTTTTAGGTGTAAATTGGAAAGACATTTGTGTTTTTGAAAATAAGTCAATGATTCACTTGAATTATTTAGCCTGACATGTTAACTGTCCCAAAAATGTTTAAATGTTTCTCAAAATAAAATATATTGTGTTCAAAGGGGGAAAAGGTTTTGTTTTTTTAGCCAGACATTTAAAAATAATATATTTTAGAGCAGTAATCACAATACCGTCATACCGTGACGGTATTGATATTTTTATTCAAGGGTCTCATACCGTCAGAATCTTATACCGGCCCATGCCTAGTCAGATGTTTGGACAGAGGAGATTTTGTAAATCTTTTTTCGCTTTAGAATTCAAATATTATGAAGAGCCTTTTTCAGTTTTGTTTCGTAAAATAACATGTTATTATAAAGTGTGAACATTATAAGTGTGAATATATTTCTCTGTAAACATCTTAAGAATGCAGATGCATGAACACAACTGAGGTTTGATATATGTAAGTGCTGCAGAATATGCAGTGTAATGACTGAATATGCACACTGCAAACTAACTGAAATCTACAGACACAAACTGATAAAGTGCTATAAAAGTGTATTTTAGATATTTTCCTTCCACTTGTATGGGGAAAATGTTTGAGGAGAATCCTGAAATCTAATAATTTACAGGTGCATGCAGCTACTATTTTCATGTAAATATTGTGTACGATATTTACCTTCTTTTGTACTTTTTGACTAAAAAATCTTTTTAGGCGCATTTTAAGTCCAAAGTATGCATTTTCTGCAAATATAGGCCTAATGTTGCAAGTGTAGACGTTAAGTTTAATATTATTAGTTTATCTGTGTGTGTTGTATACTCAAAACAAACCTTTTCAGGCCTTCTTATATCATACATACTCATGAAAGATTTGTATAGGACTACCTTGAAACATTTAGCGACGTGTCCTGACTCCTGAGCTAGATAATTGTTGGTAATAGTGCTCTCCTCTGGTCGTGGTTCAGTTTCTTGGGGCTGAAGAGAAGTAGCAGCGATGGCGAACGACCGAGTAAACAACAGTGTATCTCGCAGCGACATCTGTTGGTGATTATTATTTTACCGCGGAGGGTTTTGAACGTTGAAAATGGGCCATTTCCCGTGACAGAAAGACAAAATGGAGAAAAAACTGAAATAATATCACATCTGTGTTATCTTATATACATTTTATACATTGTAAATCAAAGGATAGATTTAAAGATTTAAAACAGTTTGAGATTTATACTTTGTTATCTTTGTGATTTCTTTCTTTTAAAACATCAAAGTATTACTAGTATGTGTATATATATCTGTGTGTATATATATATCAGTAGTCACATACATACATACAAAGCCTACATACATAAATACATAAAGCCTACATACATAGCCTACATACATACATAAATACATAGCCTACATACAGTATAATAATATGTGAGTAAAACATATACTGTAAGAAATCCCAGTAACTGATTAAAAGTTGTGAGGTCATAGGTTTGATTCACAAGCAATTAAGAAACACATTATGCCTTACATTATTCATTCATTCGTTTTCTTTTTGGCTTAGTCCCTTTATTAATCTGGGGTCGCCACAGCGGAATGAACCACCAACTTATCCAGCATTTGTTTTATGCAGCGGATGCCCTTCCAGCCGCAACCCATCTCTGGGAAACATCCATACATTCTCATTCACACACATACACTAGCTTACCCAATTCACCTCATTTCTTTGGACTGTGGGAACACAGGGAGAACACGGGGAGAACATGCAAACTCCACACAGAAATGCCAACTGACCCAGCCGAGGCTCGAACCAGCGACCTTCTTCCTGTGAGGTGACAGCACTACCTACTCCGCCACCGTATCGCCGCCTTATATTATATTGTAAGATATTTTGGATGAAAAGAATAGACAAAAGGGCGCCACGGTGGCGTAGTGAGTAGCACGTTCGCCTCACAGCAAGAAGGTCGCTGGTTCGAGCCTCGGCTGGGTCAGTTGGCATTTCTGTGTGGAGTTTGCATGTTCTCCCCGTGGTTGTGTGGGTTTCCTCCGGGTGCTCCGGTTTCCCCCACAAGTCTAAAGACATGCGGTACAGGTGAATTAGGTAAGCTAAATTGGATGTTTTCCAGAGATGGGTTGCAGCTGGAAGGGCATCCGCTGCGTAAAACAAATGCTGGATAAGTTGGCGGTTCATTCCGCTGTGGTGACCCCAGATTAATAAAGGGACTAAGCCGAAAAGAAAATGAACGAATGAATGAAGAATTGACAAATCTGTATTTAAATGTTTAACAGACTAAAGACAATTTGTTGCTGTCTATTCAGTTTATTACTGTAGCAAGTAAAACATGTAATAGCAGCATGGTGGCTCAGTGGTTAGCACTGTTGCCTCACAGCAATAACGTTGTGGGTTTGAGTCCCAGCTGGACCAGTTGGCATCTTTGTGTGGAGTTTGCATGTTCTCCCAGAGCTGGCATGGGTTTCCTCTGGGTGCTCCGGCTTCCCCCACAAGTCCAAAGACATTTGCTGAAGGTGAATTGAATAGACTAAATTGGCAGTAGTATGTTTTTTCCCCAGTATTGGGTTGCAGCTGGAAGGGCATCTGCTGTGTAAAACATAATAGTTGGCGGTTTATTTCGCTGTGGTGACCCCTGATATATGGGACTAAGTCGAAGGAAAATTAATAAATGAATGAAAACCACGTAACGCTATAAATGTTTTCAATCTGAAAAGGTAAAATGTTTAACACAAGCAAACCGCTGCAGTGATGGGCACAAATATATTTGCAAAACCTGAACAGAAATTAATCTGTGGTGTTTCAAGAGCTCAGTTACATCCTTGTATGCTGAAGTGCACAGTATACATATAAACCTTTCAATATGTTTCATGACAATACACAAACAAATAAAAAAACTAACAAAACGGTTTCAAGGATTTTTGCCCAATGAGAATTTATTCCAGATTTCATTTATGAATTTATTCCAGACCTCTTGACAAATTTTCTTCTTTCATCTGTGGTTTATAATTGAGAGCAGATAAGGTTGTCCTCGCTGAACAGATTTACTGAATGACGAGTTATCGCTTATTATGTTATTGCTATGTAATTAATGTCATGGTTGGAGCTGTCCAAGGTTCTGAAGAAACATATTACATGATTTACAGTATAAATAACAAACAAAACAACAATGGACTATTCATAATTTTCATTCAATAATTTTCCTTCGCCTTTGTCCGTTATTTATCGGGGGTCACCACATGAACCGCCAACTATTCCAACATATGTTTTATGCAGCGAATGCCCTGGGAAACACACATACACTATGGTCAATTTAGTTAATCTAATTCTATAGCTTATGTCTTTGGACTGTGGGGGAAACCGGTGCACCTGGAGGACACCCACACCAACACAAGGAGATCATGCAAACTCCACAGAGAAATGCCAGCTGCAGCCGGGACTCGAATCAGTGACCTACTTGCTGTGAGGTGACAGTTTTAACCACTGAGCCACCGTGCTGCCCCTAATCACAATTTATAAACCTTCAATAAAATTCAGAACAAAATCGTATTGTTGCAAACTTACTTGGAATGGTGGTTTTCTTTTATTATTTTTTCATTTTTGTGAATATGTTAGGAATATTTAACTTAAAGCATACCATGTGCCATTCACTGATATAAATACTAACGTATGAGCACGGAACTGATTTCAGCCTCAGCTACAGCTCTATTTATAATGTAGGGGGAGGGTATTTCAGATTCTAGAGCATCTGATTGGACAGAAAATCTGACGAGAAGCTGAAGTGCAAAGTGATGTCATCAACGCCTTTGATCCATATTAATGGAGGTGAAAGACTTTTCTGAGTTTTTAATGGATATATGTTCTAATTGCAAATGTTTATCATTGATTTGAAGAATACTGGTTTATTGTCACGATCACCAGCAATCTAAGCTGGTACACACACTATCGCATAAGAACTACAAATCTACCATATTTATAAACTACATTCCCAGTCATGCTACACACACACTCACCTGCTCCAAGTCAACACTGATTAGAGACTCACAGCTGACGCCACTCACTACTGACTGTTCACAGACTGTTTAAACTGCACACACGCACACTGTCGCTGAGTCTTGTTTACTTCATGTGACAGTACAACACGTTACCTTGGTCTTGGTTTCCCGAGTTGATACCTTCGCCTTGCTAACCTGTTTATTCCTGCCTGTCGCCAGCCTTTTGACTCCTCGCCTGTTCTCTACCACGTTTCTGGACTGTTTTTATCCATCTGTTTACTCCTGACGACCATTGCTTACCTGACATCGCTAATAAACCTGCATTTGGATCCAAACCTCAGTTGTCAGTGTCACATCCCTGTGTTACATTTATAGACCATCTTAAGGCTAACATATTTGTGGTAATAATAGCCAAAAATAATTTATCCGTTTTGAATCCATGGGGATTTTAAAGGTGAATGAAGCATAAGCATGTATACAGCCAGAATAAAAATAAAACAGTAGCCATATTTTCTCATAAAATGTGGACTTTTTTGGACTTCATTTTTCATTTTAAACTAATTTTCAAAGATCTAAATACAAAAAAAAATTGTAAATTGTAAATCTCATAACCTTAAAAACAATCAAAATAAAAAAAACAAACAAACAAACAAACACAGAAACCAATTAAAACAGCAATATTTAATCCCAGTGCCCTTAAAGGGCAGGATTAACCAATGGGCATTATGGGCACAGGCCCAGGGGCCCAGGCCCTATGCGAGGGGGGCAAAAAATACAGATTTGAGAGTGTCTATTCTAGCAAATAGCACACCTCGCTGGAAAAAACTTGCATGATTGAATGGTGTAGCTCGTTAAGTGCATGGCAACATGTTTTGACACGATCGATTATCAACCCTGTTTAAATGCAGCTTCTGATGAACACATTCTTCTTTTTTTCCCCAGTACATATCAGATTTTGCCTGCTCTTCATCATGAGGAAGACAAGTAGGAATCATTAATAAGTGTGTGTGTATTATGGAAGACTCAGATTCATAGAACTGGACTGGAGAGGTGTTATATCCAAATCATATGCATATACGTTTGTAGAATTTATACATTAAAAATACCCTTAAATATAAATTCTAGTACTACTTCAGTGCTTAATATTCACTAGTTTTATTAGTTGATTTTTTTTTCAAAAGAATCCTTAAAATTCCTTAAAAAATAAGTAAAATCTTTGTAGAGTAGAAATATATGTACTGTATATCATTTATTTAAAAAATGCCCACATTTTTTAAATAAATGATATACAGTATATATATAATATAATATATTAATCTATAATATATGAATACATTATAGATTAATTTTATTTAAAAATATTTTTATAAGCTTATTTTTTGATTCAACTATAGGGGTGCGGTCAGGTAGGGGTCCTACAAGATATTGTGCCCAGGGACCTCTGGATTCTTAATCCGGGCCTGTTAAAGGGGGATCTATTATATCTATTTTTACAAGATGTAAAACAAGCCTATGATGTCCCTAGAGCATAGGTCTCAAATTCGACAGCCACACTCTGCACAGTTTTTCTCCAACCCTAATCAAACACAGCTGATCCAACTAATCAAGGTGTTCAAGAGAGACTATTAAGCGGGTGTGAGCTGCGGTGGTTGGATTCTATGCAGAGCTGTGGCGCTTCAGGAATTGGCCTAGAGTGTGTTTGCGAAGTTTCAGCTCATTATACCTCACAAATATATTTGTATAGCTCTTTGAAACAGCCCCCTTTAGGCTTTGATCCTAATTGTACCATTTGACTGTTGCTTTAAATTCAAATAAGATGCATCCGTAGCATAAGTAGAATAGCATAAAGGCTGCTTCTTACTCAGGGCTGTCTATGCTAATAAGGGAGAGATCATCACCAATGGGCAGGGCTTTCCTTCTCTGATGATATATACAAAGGGGGAATGCCAATCAAAGTGTTTTTGCAGACTGATTTATGAAGTGCGATTATACATTTTTTACCATTAGAGGCTGGCTGTGTTTATACTGTTGCCACACAACTGTGTTTACACCCCTTTATGAATGTGATTTTTCCATAATAGGTCCCCTTTAAGCAAAACAAAACAAAACAAAACCCAAACATTCTTTTTGTGGGCAAGGCTATTTTAACATTGTTATTTCTACTTACTTACATATTATATTATTTACATTTTAATTTAGTTTTATTGTTTTTCAGTTTCATTTGCACTACTGAGCTCTCTGTGACAATTTTTTCAAATTTGTTGTCAAAACTTTTGTCAGCTGTGTATTATACCCCATTTGTTTGATTGCTTTGCACTCTTTAAATATGTTTAGGCATACTCATTCGTGATTTCATTATAAAAAATCTATAAGCAATGATGGATGCTTGCACCAAAAAATAAATAAATAAATAAATATATAAAACAAAGTAAAAATAAAATAATAATAAATAAATGTGGTGCAGTGGGTAGCGCTGTCGCCTCACAGCAAGAAAGTTGCTGGTTTGAGTCCCAGCTGGGTCAGTCAGCATTTGTGTGTGGAGAAAAGTCATGCACTAAAGGTGAATTGGGTAGGCTAAATTGTCCTATAGTGTATGTGTGTGAATAAGAGTGTATGGGTGTTTCCCAATGAAGGGTTGCAGCTGGAAGGGCAACCACTGCGTAAAACATTTGTTGGATAAGTTGGCGGTTTATTCTGCTGTGCTGACCCCTGATGAATAAAGGGACTAAGCCGAAAAGAAAATGAATGAATAATTTTTTTTTAATAATAATAATGATAAAATAGTATAAAAACTTTTTTTTTGTTATTTTACCTGCATTAGCATGATAACATAATCTTAAGAATAGTTATTTTACTACATTTTCATACAAATGTAGAAAATTTAACATTTAAGACGTTCAGGAAAATTCATGCATTATTGAAAAAACAAAAAACTGCACCAATTTATTAAATTAATGCTAATGTTTACTAAATTCCACCAATAAACTGGGCAACACGGTAGCTAAGTGGTTAGCACTGTTGCCTTACAGCAAGAAGGTCATTGGTTCGAGTCCCAGCTGGGTCAGTTGGCATTTTTGTGTGGAGTTTGCATGTTCTCCCCATGTTGGCATTGAAGAAACTAAATCGGCCGTAGTTTAGGAGTGTGTGTGTGTGTGTGTGTGTGTGTGTGTGTGTGTGTGTGAGTGTGTTTGGGTGTTTCTTAGTACTGGGTTGCAGCTGGAAGGGCAGCCACTGTGTAAAACATATGCTGGATAAATTGGCAGTTCATTCCACTGTGGCGACCCCTGATGTATAAAGGGACTAAGCTGAAGGAAATGAGTAATAAAAATCTGACCAATCATCACTTGTCAGAGCACTTACATTTTATTGGTCTTTTGTTGATTTTCATGGCTTCATGTTGTTTGAGTTGTCAGCTGCTTTTTGCTTTTCACCACTTTTATTAGTGACACTCTGTATTAGTTTCTGCTCTTATCAAGAAAAATAATGTTTCTTTCTTTCTTTCTTTCTTTCTTTCTTTCTTTCTTTCTTTTTTTCTTTCTTTCTTTCTTTCTTTCTTTCTTTCTTTCTTTCTTTCTTTCTTTCTTTCTTTCTTTCTTTCTTTCT
>CAIGQQ010023444.1:14969-25315 GCA_903798035.1 Danio albolineatus
AATATATATATATATTTATTTATTTATTTATTGGTAGAATAAGATGCATTGTTGATTTATGCATAAAGTTTGGTGCTGAAAGTGGAGATGTATGCCTCAGCGCAAAGGGGGTGAAAAACAAAACTCATTTTGGGAGTAATTAAAAATATGTATTGTAGCTGAAATCTTCAGACATGAATGAATGAAGTACACTTTAAAAACATATTAGTGCGTTTTGAAAGTTTTCTTCACATTAGACTGAATAATCACTGTGAGTCTTATAAAATACGCGCCGGTGTGCATTGTGGTTTATTATATATGCTGAACTGTGTGTATATATTCGTATTGATTGTATAATATATATATATTTTTCTAACAGTGGGAAACATCCCATACGAGGCTACAGAGGAGCAGCTGAAAGACATCTTCTCAGAAGTTGGACTTGTCGTCAGTTTTAGGTATGCACAGTAGTGCTTGAAATAACATGTTGTGTTCACTTAAAAGAAACTTGGTTCTGATCCAAAGCTAAAACGTCTTGCAGGCTGGTGTATGACAGAGAAACAGGCAAACCGAAGGGGTATGGCTTTTGTGAGTACCAGGATCAGGAGACTGCGCTCAGTGCCATGCGAAACCTCAACGGGCGAGAGTTCAGCGGCAGAGCCCTTCGTGTTGACAACGCTGCCAGTGAGAAGAATAAAGAGGAGCTCAAAAGTAAGTGAAGGGTTCTTAAAGGTTCAAGAAACCCTCGAGTACATTTTAAAATTTTAACAGATTTGTGTATGTTGAGCATCAGTTAAGACAACACTAGCACCTGCCAGCTTTAATTGTGGGGAAAACTGTATAATTTGAAGCTTTTGTCCACTAATTTTGTCTCCTGGGTTTAAAATCGTTTTCTGGGCAGGATCAAAATCTGTGACGAAGTGTGAATCTCCTAGTGGAGTGATGACGTGTCGGTTTCTCATTATTATTCATAGCTGAGTTTTCTTATCCTATGAGAAAACCCTGCTCCTTAATAATTCATGAGAGCACGTGCTTTCTGAAGACAAAGCAGACACAAGCTGTGAGACACAATGACTGGGTGAGGCTTACGTCTGCTGATGGCAAGCAGTATTTAGCCGTTCATGAAAGCTTGCATGTGTTTGTTTCCATGATCCACCGGGTTTGTTGCAAGTTTTTCCCAACAATGCTGTCAGGGCCAATACAGCAAAGCTGTTAGTTCGCAGGAAGCATTTTTTTCAAGAGAGCTGTACAAGAATTGGAGAATGGCAGACTTTGTCTTTTATCTGTTGAGCTCGTTACCATTCAGACACCGCCTATATCCGTGCTGCTGTGTTCGCCTTATTTGTAAAATCCTCCAAATTACCAGCAGGGCCAAAGGTTGAAATTGACAGGGAAAGAGACCTGCTGCACTGCTATCCACTGTGTCTGCATTCTGACCCGGGGATTGAGGAGGAGAGAAGTCCTCCTCATTTATAATGTTTATATAAACAATTATCTTTATAATGATATAACAAATTGTAGTTATGTGTATATGAAATTATGAATAACAAATGTAGCAGGACATTAAATTACTGACTGTTTATTTCTTTGCGTTTTAACTTTGTAAACTATGAAATCGTGGGTTTCCTCACGGTTTGAGTCTCATTTTGTGAGCCAACTGACAACAGTTGTTCACTCTCCTCTTTTTCCTCTGATCTGCTGGCCACGCAGACTTTCGTGGCCCTTTAAAGTTTTGTTTTAGGGCTGCACGGTAAAAAATGGAAACTTCAATATTTAGTTTTTCTATTTTATGCTTTTCTTGTGTAATTGCAATTAAATGCAATTCATGTTATTTAAATTTCCAAATGTCATAATTTCTTGTGACCATATGTTTTAAACTCAACGCTTCAAAAGGCCTTAAAACACATGCTAATGGTAAACTTTCAGTCCATTTTGGTTAAACTGCAATGATCCAACAAATCCCATGTGTTCTGAAATGTGGCTCATGGTCAACTATAATCCATACTTAACATCTCAACTGCGCACCCTGAACGAGGCTAAAATATATATTGTGCATTTTTTTTTTAATTCGTTTTTAAATCCTATGAAAATGCTCCAACTGTATGCTTGTGTCCACAGGTTTGGGCACTGGAGCTCCAGTCATAGAGTCCCCATATGGAGACGGATGTATGCCAGAAGAAGCCCCAGAGTCCATCAGCAGAGCAGTGGCCAGTCTGCCCCCAGAGCAGATGTTTGAGCTCATGAAGCAGATGAAGGTGAGGATAGTGGCCTGTTATATTTGATATTTCAGTTCAAGGTGCTTTCACACTAGCACTTTTGGTGCAGATGATGGTTTGTTTGAAGTCAGAGTTCAGTTTGTTTGGATCATGTGTAAGAGATGCAAAATAATATAAATCAATTAACAAAGATTATGTAGTTCTGAATGAATCACTGATTGTTCTACATTAGTTCATGTTAGCTAATGCATTAACTGACACCTTAACATATGTTTACTCAACGTTAACAAAGAATAAATAATATTTATGCATTTATTAATGATACTAATACAAGCTTATTCTAAAGTGTTAACAATATTTTTAACCAACACAAGGATTTCTGGCTCTGTTGAGAATCCTTTGCACCTCAACATTGATGCTTTAGAAAGTTCATGAAGACATTAAATAAGAATCACGAAGAGTGTTTATTGCTTTTTGACTTGACTTGGACTAGACCAATTGATTAATTTAGAGTAGGTTTGCAATGCTGTTATGAAGATTTTGAAGGATGAAATATATGGAATTTCAGTGGAGGGAATGAAATCCAATCGATATACAGTGTATTAGAAGTCACACTAGGTCAAAATTGCATTGTTGGGATAACAAAATAAAGTTGCATGTAATTATGCATAATTAATTGTAATTGCTATAGTAATGTGCACAACAAGGACACTATTAAATAAAGTGTTACCCAAGATTTATTATTAGTATTATAAAACTAAACTTTTTTTTTTTTTACAACAGAGATACTACTTAAACTATCAGTGTGTGGGATATGCAATACAAAAATGCTCTTATTTGGCACCAATTAATATCTGTGTGTGCTTAATGCATGTTTTGCTTTGATGTTAATTGCATTATCAAAATCACATTGTGATATATGCCACAATACATTTCAGACTATAAGCAAATTATGACTTAGTCTGTAAACTACAGTATATCTAAATTCAGGGTTTAAAGAAAAACTAAAGCTATATAAAGGTGGGTAAATGATGGCTATTTTATTGTGTATTTATTGCATGTTATTTTTCCATGTGTTTGGATTTGAAGTCAGTTGCTTATATGAAGCCTGATGCATCTTAAAACTGTAATTTGTTTTTTAATCATTTTTTTTTTTTTGGGGTTGTACAGCTATGTGTTCAGAACAGTCCTCAGGAGGCCAGGAACATGCTCCTCCAGAACCCTCAGCTGGCTTATGCCTTGCTGCAGGCTCAGGTGGTCATGAGGATCGTGGACCCTGAAATTGCACTGGTAAGATTTTTAAGAGGTGAAAAAGGAGCGCACTATGTAGAACAATATCAGGGATGAAAAAAATCTTAGGCCGCATTTACACTTGCTTTACACAATTTGTATGATTTTTATTGTTAAAATATCCAAAACCAGCTACGTTGTTGTTTATATTGTGCTGTCAAAAAAGTCAATGGCATAATAAAAGCTCTTCTGCTTTCATGTTGTGTCATGCTCGTCTCATCAACTATTACTTCAATGCAAAATGTGATCAATGTGATTTGAACTTGTGCATTTTTGATGGTGATTTGATAAAATGAATCTCTTCTAGAAAATGCTCCACCGTCCGGCTGTGGTTCCACCAATAAACCCGAGTCCTCAACCTGGAGCAGTGCCAGTACCAAATCAGCCTCTCGCTCAGCCCAATGTTCCCGTGTCTCAGCCTCAGCCCATGGTCAGTAAACACTTCCATCACAAAAACTAGTGTCACAATCACAATCACAGTCCTTGTATTGATGTGCTACAGTTTAAAAGTAAAAAAATCTCTTCTACATAGTAAAATGTAACCTGACATTAAAATGTCATGTATTCCTGTGAGGTCAAGGATGAATTTATGTCCTCAGAGTCAGAAAACTTTGAAGTATTCTGATTTGATGCTTTACTTATATTTTCATATCATATTATTATAAAATAATTCATTTTATAATCAAGAATTATGCATTTTTAGAATAGAAAGTTTAAAAGCCCACTGATACTTGCATGTACATAGTCAGCAGCTAGCTCTCTGTAACTCTCACATGGCCCACTGAAGCTAAGCAGGGCTGCGCCCGGTAAGTACCTGGATGGGAGACCACATGGGAAAGCTAGGTTGCTGCCGGAAGTGGTGTTAGTGAGGCTAACAAGGGTCCTAATGCCCCAGTATATTGAAGGGGACTCTATACTGCTCAGTGAGTCTTTCGGATGAGACGTTAAACCGAGGTCCTGACTCTGTGGTCATTAAAACAGTAGGGGTTTAACCCCGGCATCCTGGCCAGATCTGATCGTTGGCCTCTGTCCATCATGGCCTACTAACCATCATGGCCTCTGTCCATCATGGCCTACTAACCATCCCCATATCATAATTGGCTTCATCACTCTGTCTCCTCTCCGCCAATCAGCTGTTGTGTGGTGTGCAGTCTGGCGCAATATGGCTGGTCATCCAGGTGGATGCTGCACACTGGTGGTGGATGAGGAGATACTCCCCATTGTGTAAAGCGCTTTGAGTGTCAAGAAATGAATTATTATGTATTTTGCGTATTTATTGAAAACAAGTCTTTACTATCACCTCTTTATACATTGCTGAGTTAAAAGTTGGTTTTATCATTTTATTTTTTTAAAAAGCACCGTATGTACACTGTATGTATACTTCGTGGTTTTTAATGATCACACACAAAGTAGTCAACATTTGATTACTGTACCACAAAGTCTTTCAAAATTGTCCTAAGACAAGAATGGGTGTTGAATAGCTTTAGGACAACTTTGATTTAAAGGGCACCTATGATGAAAGTCATCTTTTGTAAGCTGTTTGGACAGAACTGTGTGTATGTATAGTGTGTTCACTGTCATATAAGTCTCTTATTTTATTGTATTTTTAATTTTCTGATGTTAAAATAGGATCTAAATCCTTCCCATTTTGAGGCCGGCATCAACGTGACATAGGAGTGCGGTTTCCCCACCCACCAAATTGATTGACAGCCGCATATTAACATGTCTCCATAGTAACGCGTATATATATATTTAAAACAGTGCATGTTTGTAATAAATATAGTAAAATCGTGACCTAATTCAAACCACAGCCGCATGTCAGTACAACTATAAAAGTTGCTTCAATTACAGTTAATGGACTTATATCAGGTTTATTTTTACATTAACATAACGGATATCTATACAGCAGTGGATATTAACGTGTCCTGTCACATTGGCTCTGCAAAGCTGTGCGTGTATGTGCATGCGTGCGTGAGCGTGTGCCCTTTATAATGACCTTGTGTGTAACTCTTTGTTAAAAGGCTTCAATTAACTCCACAGCCAATAAATCAAATTAACATTTGAGAAGGTTTTTACTGCAGTAAAGGAGATCTGCTTCATTCATTCATGTCACTGTGCTGCTTATGCGTGAGACACTGCAGGAGAACCGTCATAGCAATAGTGAGCGATCTCTTTGGCTCTAACATGCACATGGGAACGGTGGGCGGGGAGAACAAGTTCATTTCCATTAAAGGCACAGGCAACAAAAACAGCTACAATGTCAAAACAGCTCAAATTTCCAATATACACAAAGGAATAATAAATAATCTAATGGATATTTTGAGCTGAAACTCTACAGACACATTCTGGAGACACAAAAGGCTTGAATTAAATCTTAAAAAAGGGGTGAAATGGGTGCCCTTTAAAGGTGTTTGTCCATTTAACATGTTGATTACTATATATATATTAATAAAACCAGGGCTTAACGTTAACTTTTTTGATCACCAGCCATTGTGGCTAGTAGTTTTCCAACTTTACTAGCCACTCACCATTTTTACTAGCCACAATTTTGCTGTTGGGAACATATATTTTATATGCATAAATTTGACTTTGGCATGCTAAATTTACTTGATTTAGACTTTGTGTAATGTTCACATGCCCCCTCATTCGTTTTACTTTTTTGTGTATGAACTTGCTTAATGCGCATGAGCAAATGGGTTGTTGTTTCATAGTGTCGCATTGCAATTAGTTTTTATTTCACAGGACTTTTCAGGGCTCAACACTAAGGATTTACCAAATGTATCACACATCATAAATAAATTATTATTTCTTAGCCACAAATGTTAAATAATATATCAAAACATGCTAAATATAGCTGTATACATGCTCTTTTTATTCAACAAAACCTTTGTTAAAAAACAATTACATTAAAAAAATAATTATTGCCATGTATTTAAAACAATGCACAGTAGCCTGTCCAGGATAAAGGTCTCTCTGATCCCCAGTTAACTACACATACATGGAGAGTTAATCTCCTATTAAAGCAATGTTATTGTAAAAATGATAATTAAACCATATTTAAAAAAAAAATAACCATAATCAAAAGAAAACAGGTGAAAAACATACCGTGTGTGATTAATGAAAGGATGATCACGCGCACACGATTAACGTTAGGCCCATAATCTGTTCTGTTCAAAGAATGGTTAAAACAAAACCGGCTACCGCTGATGCTTATAAAAAGACATATTTTAAAAACATCCGGAGCTTTTGGAAGCCGCAGGATTGTGGGTGCACAATGATCACTTTTTTTTCGCATCAGTTGCCTTTCCAGACACGGTTGCTTTGCTCCATGAAACGAGAGTGCGCATGCTTTTTAAACAGTTACGCGCATCACATCACCTGTGTGTGTGAGTGATCATCCTCTCACTCGGTATTCACCTCTTTTCCTCTCGCGAATGCAATTTTTGTCGGTCATGCTGCTTCTCCATTCTAAGATGACATTCGCAGGCATATTTGGTTTTAAGAAAACTATAACTTTAAAAATGATCTTCAACCAGCCAAAGTGGCTAGTGGGAGTGTCTGTCTAACCCGCCACTGCTAAAATCCACCCGCATGTGGCGGGTTAGCGGGTGTTAATGTAAAGCCCTGTATATAACCATAAAAGAAAATGATATACAGAGTGACAGTGATGTACTGCATTTACTTTTACTGATTACAGATATCAAAACAGCATGTAATTTGTACTTTGCTTACCCTGATTTCACTGCTGCCAGTTTGTATTTCATTGTAAATGTAATTAACGTCTTGTTGTTTTCATAATGACTTCATAGTTATCACCATTTGTTGTGTCATTAAAATCATTATGTTCTTCGTTTTCAGAGATGCACAGTAGTCTTTTCATGAACAGAAAGAGCTTGTGTTGGATATTTGCTCGAGCATCATTTGGGTTCATTGAGTTGATCCGTTTCCCTCATTGACTGCACGAATGAGTAATCCTCTTCTGTTGATCCTGTGACTCTCAGCCAGGTTTGCATGTGAACGGAGCCCCTCAAATGATGCAGCCGCCACAGATGGGTGGTGGAGTCCCCGGACCAATGCCAGGACAGGGGCCCATGGGACCAGCTGGTGAGCTCTGTTCTCCTTGCATCACTCCATTGCTTTTTTGTGTGTATTTGTGTTTACAGGAATGGCAGTTTACATCTGCTCACTCTCTCTACAGGTGGGATGCAGCCTCAGATTGGGATTCCTCCAGGAGGCCCTGTGCCCATGGACAGAGGACCAGGTATTCACTATAGACAGTGTTTTTTGATTGTGTTGGCTTGAAATTGTGACCATTTATCATACATATTGATTTCCATGACACCATTATTTCATATTTTGCCTTGTGTTTAGAAGTAGTGTAGTTTTATGATTTAATGGTGTTTGTATTTTTGCTTATACTTCCTGAGCATCATTACCAAACCTGTCCACAAGTGGGCAGTATTGGCCAAGTCTGTTGCCTATGTAGTGATTTGCTTTAGTGTGTAATTTCTCAACTCTGGTGTCGTCTAAAGCAATGGTCCCCACAGTGAGGACAATAAGGGGGGTCGTTTGGTGATTTCCAAAAATCTAATTAATTTGATTAAACTTTTAGAATTAACATATTTCATCCATAACCTACAGAAGATAAAAATAGCAGTTAATAGTTACATAAAAAAACAACAACATGTAAACAAAAATCTATCAGCCTTTCGATTGTGCCCCACGGGTGAGATGATTTTATATTAAAGACACAGCAGTAATGTCAGATGCAGCGGATTGATTTTATGGCACCAGATTAAACTTAACATTAAAACATTGAAATAAATCCAGGCCTTGACTGAACATGAAGTATGGTTTACACCAATACACCAATATTAGACTTGGGCCTATTAGTGTGTGTGCAAGGTTTGTATATTTATAACCAGCTAAGAGCATATTGTGGGTCACGAATCACTGGCATTGGTAATTTAGGGATCACAGGCTGAAAAGTTTGGGAACCTCTGATCTAAAGGAACTGCAAAAACAGTTTGAGTGAATTGTCAAATTAAGCATTAAAATATCTTGCATAAATTATACCCCTTATCAGGTGGTCTTTTGTTAAATATTGCATGAAAGGTTTTATTTAAAGAGCCCATATGGTGGGTTGAGAACGGTTAAATTTCACTTTTTGAAGTCCCAAACAACAGGATGATATGTATGCAAGGTTAAAAAACACTTTCGATGTCTTATAATATCTATTTATTTTTACCTCATTTTCCCACCGACTCCCATATGACTCGTCTGAGCGAGTCTTTTTCCCCAAGCACCTCCTTTCCGTGACGCTACCACGTCACGTCACCACGTCACGTCCTTTACGTGTCAGCAGCCAGAACATATTGAAAACAAATCAATGCTTCTGTACAACAGCGTATTGCTATATTATTCATCATAACAACAAACACTCAGTAATAATGAACACTTCATGGACTATTGTAAGCCAACAAATAGTTTCATTCGGCAGTAAGCTAAATGGCTACCGCTACATGCTGCACGGAGCAAACACAATACAGACAACTACATCCATATTTACCTTGTTACAGTGAACACGACTGGAAGAACACGCAGGTCCAAATAAACTGGGTATTGATCCATCCTTTAACAACAACCGTGCAACAAATCCCGCGTCGTAAGCTGGTAGATTTGAGTAGCTCTCTTCAGAGAGATGACGCGAACGCAGCACCGTGTTAGGGATGTAATTCTCAGGTATTTTGCCAAAAATAAACCTCAACCACTCCAGGTAGGGAAAAGAGGTTTCCAGGTAGGGAAAATAACACAGCTTTTCCCTCGCACTTCAGAGCACAGCGTCCGCGGGTCATGATTTAACCGGAATGCCGATCAGTTCAGTAAAGTTAGCAGCAGTCGTGTTTTCCGGATCAATAACTCATGACTGAAACATTGTTCCTACACAAATAGCACCTCTTTTCAACCGTCGCAATGTATACAATCCCCTACAACCTTATTTTCCTAAAAATGAGCTTTGCCTACGCGCTGGACGCATCATATTAATCTGTGCAGGCGGCAGAGAGAGAGACCGGTCCTTAGGGACCGTCTACAAAGAGCAAAACGCGAAAAACAAAAGCTGTCAATAACTTCTCTCTAAATCTTTATACTGCCATCAAACAGAATAAAGATTTACTTAGATATTACTCAGATCACACGTCACTGCTGTCCCGCTGGTTATGCGGTTATTCTAGCCGGTTATGCTACAACACTTACTGCGATACAGTGCTTGTTGTCTTCCACTTTTCCTTCCTGTCTGTGGGCGGGGCCGGGCAGTTCAAATTTTCCCGGGTCTGCGCGCGCAACTATTATGTTTCGCGTTGACGTCAAGCCGAAACGGCTAAAGACTCGTTCTAATAACGATTCATTTAAACAACTATGAGTTGACTCTTTTATAGATGAATCAATCGTTTTAAACACTTTGCACTTTCAGATTTAAGCCTTAGCTGGACATTTCACTTTACTTAGAGCTGTGTGACACACTGCATGGAAGGTCATTTTCAAAAATCCATAATATGGGCTCTTTAATATGTATTAATAGGAAATATCCTCCATTTCAGGCCATTTAACATGAACAAATACTATAGTAAATACTAGTGTGTTGAACCATCCAGTAGTAGTGTATTATACTGCATTTACTATGGTATTTTAAACGATTTCTTAATGAATGCTCCAGCATACTGAAGTATTAATGTTAGTGTACTGAACAAACGTTATAAATACTGTAGTATACTTCAGTTTTTTCTACAGTAAACTCTATATTATAGTGATCTTCAATGTAGTAGTAGTGTATTATACTGCATTTACTATAGTATTTTCAGT
>CAIGQQ010023447.1:0-13527 GCA_903798035.1 Danio albolineatus
ACAGTATTATTAATACAGTATTAATGCAGTAAGACTGATAACACTATAGCACGTTTTACTATAAATGACTATGTAAGAATCCAGCTGTTGAGTTCTGACTGTATACTTTATCTGCCAAAGAGGAAATGAAGACTCCGTTAGCCTACACACATCTAATACTGATGATGGATGAGCTATGGAGGCCCTGAGGAGAGTTGAGTTCAAACACAGCAGATTCTGAAACATGCTCTGTCTTTAAAGAGTTCCTGAGGGAAATATACACTTAGCATTGTCTGTGTGACTGCGACTGTTGTTAGCAATAATACATATACACAAATATACATATACATACGGTATAAATGTCTGCCTGACTCTGGAGGAGACAGAGCGGCAGCAGAGGCAGGGACGCGTCCCCACAGTGTTTACCTGCTGCCATGAGCTGAAGCTGGAGGACACCTCAGCGTATTCCTCTTAGATGCTTTATATGCTTTTAATTGCTTAAATTAAACTGAACTCAATGATATTAAAGTGATGTTTACAGCACATCTGCACTTCAATACCGCAGCAACAGCTGGAGGATTGTAGTCCACCGCATGCTGTCGCCATGTTTACACACTGCTGATCCTCTACTTCCTACCGCAGCCTCGCTTTGGTTTCTTTAAAAGGCGGCTGTGTGTAATACGCGTACTGGTTCACATGCAGACGTTAAGCTGCAGAAGTGACCGTTTCATATAATAACACCACCGCTACATGCTAACTCCATTCCTCAGCTTCATCCCCGCCGAACACCAAACACCGAGCCACACATGGATATTTAGATATGGTTTATTTATGAGCTTCTTGTGGCACAGAGTAATCATCTAAGTCAACGAGAAAATCAGAATGAATCGCTTGTCGTATGCGCGCTAAATCTGAATAAACACCGTGTGTAATGTGCCGTGTTATGGCTTGTGTGTAAGCTTTAGAGACGGATCTGAAGACGATATAATGTCGGTATTCCTGATCTCATATTTCTCGAACTCAACAGAATGGCGAAAGGAAAGCCTCTGACGTGACGTGACGTGATTTAATGGCTTCGTATCAGCAGGGCACTTTAAAGGGCACTTCATCAAAGGTGGAGCGCTGGAGCGATGCGCTTTCACTGTGGACAATCAGCGGAGGACTCGACACAGACACATCCGCCATACTCAAACACACACAGCCACTGGAAATAAAGAGTGATCTGTGAATCTGCGTGATCACGGGCTCGTGTCAATCCCCCAACACAGGCTCATTGTGGAAACGTAGCCCCGAGTACGTTTCTGGAGGCCGCACATTACGTGGTCAGAGGTACGTATGGCTGCGTTTCAGTTTTTTTAAAGGAACGCAACAGGGTGGTGTGACGCCGTTTCTTTTCGTGCTTACCAGCCGACCGCTCGCCTCGTGTGGACGACTTTCCCGCTGCAACCCGTTAGCTCGCCGTGTTCGTCGGAGGACTTGAGACGCAGAGAGGAGTTGACCATGATGACGGGGTTCGAGTCTGGTGAGGAGCGGTTCCAGAAAGCAGGTAAGGCAAAAACAGAATCCAAATAATGAAGTAAACCAGTAAACAACAGGGTGAGAATGTGGTAAAGTCTGAAAATGTGGTAAAAATGAGACGAGGGGTTTTGTTTTATTCTGGATTGCTTTTTTGAAAGTTGTTGGTTGGGTTTAGGGAAGTGTGTGGGTGGGTCAGTCGATAACATTTTAGCTGGGTTTAGGGAAGGAGGAGGGTGGGTCAGTCGATTGGTCGGTCAGTCAGTCATTCAGTCAGCCAAATAGTCAGCCGACAGCGCCCTCTGGTGGGTTTACGCGAGAACGGCAGGCATGAACGGCACTCGCGAGAGACATTTGAGATCTCAAAAAGCATCCACAGCGGCCTCTCATGGACTTGCGAAAGCAAAAAGTGCAAAAAAATTGACCGTATTCCGCGGCCTCCAGAAACGTACTCGGGACCACGTTCTCAGAATGAGCCTGGGTTGGAATCCCCTGAACACGCAGACCGATATATAATCTTATCCATCACCTTTAGCTGAGCGCTGGCGAATGTGACTGTCAGTTCAAGCCCAGAGTATACTTCGTTTTCAGTGTGTGTGTGTGTGTGTGTGTGTACAGGCAGTTTACTCCAGTGTGTGTGAACACGTTTAACATGAATAAAAAACCACCGTATCTGTGCTTTAGAGCTATACTAAGGTCTTTATCCTAAACACTCAACAGCTTGTTTTGTGTTCAGTAGTTTGTTGTTGTTGTTGTTCTGTTTCTGTTTCTCTTTCAGGGAATCAGTGGCGACACCTTGTGGACAAACTAATACGCACATAAAATAATAAAATGAAATGCAATAAACTTGTGAAGTGTTCTGATGAGGAGACCTGGTGTACTGAGCTCTGTATGTGTAGTTAAAAGCAGAAGTATACTTTGGGCTTTAGTGTTGTACAGACTCTGGTTGAGAGCGGTATGGACGGTTCTCTTGATGCACGCATTATTGTACTTGACGCAAATGAAAACAAGGCTGCTGAACAAACGCCCTGACCTGAGGTCATCTGCACATCACTGGGAGGAGGTCAATCATGTTTCAACATGACCTTCACTGGACAGCCTGCTGGACCATCGAGGATTGGAAAGTGGCCGCTCCACCGATCCCAGATGGAGAAACATCTTGCAGTTCTGAGTGTGCTCCATGCAGGCGAGTGGGCTTGACAAACCACCTGTAGGTGACACACTCTTCTCCTCTCCACATGCACCAGACACTCTTATCAACAGTCTGTGTTTCTGGAGAAACATCTGTCAGTTCTTGTGCTCTTCATGCTGGTGAGTGGGTTTGACAAACCACCTGTAGTACACACTGCTTCCTATCTGCATGCTTGAAGGAGGGAAACGATCCCATACTGATTCTGTGGGGTTTAAAGTGCTTTATTCTCACTTGTAAGTCACTTTGGATGAAAGCGTCCGCTAAATGAGTAAATGATCCTGCATTAGTGTCAGTCGCTGAAGCCCAAGTGAGCTCTCGATCATCAGTTCTGCTAGATATACTCTGCAGGAGTTCCTCAGGGATCAGTACTCGGACCACTTCTCTTCATGTCCACCACATCACTGCGATCTGATAGCATGGTATTTCTTACAGCAGATGACAAAACTCATTTCCACTGGTAGCTGCATGTAGTGTTGTCAGAAATACTGACGTCTGTACTGAGTGGTTATATAATCTGATAAATGTCCATTTCCCTCAAACATCTGAGCTCTTTAACACTGTGGATGATCACTGGAGCCATTCAGAGTTTATATCTGCTCAACAGGTGAACACGATGGACAGGTCAGGAAGATGCTCAACAGCGCTCCGATATTAGTGGAGAAATGCTGGATCGTCAAATTTAATCTTCAGTACCATTGGGTTAATGCACAGCAAGTGTTTTTCAGCCACTGATAAACCTCTGGTGAAAGGTTAATGTGACTAGACAGCACTGAAACTCTATTGTAAATACACAATTTCCATATTTTAAAGACAGCAGGGGGAATGGAGCTTAATGCAGTGCTTCATGTCCGGTCTGAGACCCACCTAATATCATATATATATAAATCAGGCAGTGAAGATCAGGGATTTCTGACACCAGATCTGGACATCCTGCAGCAAAGGTTAAACATGTCAGGATGATCTCCTGAACTCAGATAATCCCGCAGCTCTTTGATAAGGAGGGGGATCTCCTTCCTCTCTCCTCAGTCTGAGGATGGGATGTACACAATATTTCCTCTTTTGCTTTGTGAAGCGGGGAGAAGACAGCAAGATCATCTTCGCTGCTCCAAGACTCATTTTGTATTGTTCATCAGATGTGCAAGGCTTGTGCGCGTGATGAATGGCTGCGTCCCAAACCGCCTACACTACTCAGTAGCTACAGCATACAAACTTAAACATACTACTCAGGTGTTAGTAAAGTGGGTTCTGTACAGTATGAATGTGAGTCGTCTGAATGGAAGTCGGACCGCCGTTTTGTCATGATCACCTGAGCTATCCACGTCAGCTTTAGTCCCATTCATGAATGCTCTCTCAGGGCATCATGGGATAGCGTAGCGTCCATACGATGTGCACTTCAGAATCTCATATCCGGATACTTCTCACAGACTGATTCTCAAATTCTATGAATTCGGATACACTACTCGGCTCGCACACTGATTCTAGCGCACTCTAGTATGGACGTATGCGGTTTCGGACGCAGCCAATGCCTCAGATTTGAATACAGAAATTTCAGACTTGAGTGTGCAAAGACCTTAAGAATGACAGTGCTCGCCTCTTCAGGCGTACACCACACTCTCTGAGTAAAGATGGCAGTGGAAGCATCCGAGCGTCCGTCTCTCACTGGCTTTATTTGCTCGGCCTCATGACTGTGTGCTCTTTTACTGTGTGACTGTCTGGCGACGGCACTTCCAGACTGATCTCCCAGGCGGGTTGAGATGTTTAACCTGGTTCATCTGTCTCTGTATCTGCTTCTCTCATTCATTATTGAAGCCCAGCGGAGGTCCCTGGTGTGCAGGAGTGCAGGGTTTGTGTCTCCAGGATAACGCGCGTCTCAGCCTTGTTTTCATTGGCGCTCATGTGCTGGAATTGATCAATGTCAGTGACGTGAGGGATCGGCTCTTTGGTCTCATGTGCGCGCGGACGCTGATGTGTCTCGTGGTCAAACACACACATCTGCTGCCGACACAAACACACACTCTGTGCCGCATCAGGTGCGCTGAAGTTCAAATCCAATTATGAGTTAAAGGAAGAGCAAAGGGACAGAAAGATCATGGCCTGATGACGGTACGGAAGGTTATTGGAGCAGACATGCACGATTACACGCGCACACACACATACACACTCACACACCATCATCAGCCCCACAATCCCATGCAACGCAACCGCACCGCCTTCAGCCTCCGGGAGCCCACAGAGTCCGGTTTGCATCCAGGATCTCCTGCAATTATGGCCTACAGTACCTTACAGTATGTACATCAGAGTCAGCGGACTACAGGGGTCGTCTGGTACATGCGTGGATAAATATGTCTGCTGCTATTCCAGAAGGCAGAACACACAGACGTGGAGCGACTCGAGTCGTATCAAACAGCCTCACATCTCCAACCAAACGCAGATATATATATACAAAAAATACAAATGCCAATGCCCTAGAATAGATCTATATATATACTCATATACATATATAGGTGTTCATCTTTGAATTACAAATCTGAAAATATCATATCATCTTTAAGAAAAACACTGGTTTCTGAAACCATGCAGTGGCCCGCGAGTCGTCACGCCGCGTCCCTCCAGCCAGAAAAGGAGAAGTGCGTGAGATGGGGGCGTCCGTGACCTCGGCCCGCCTCGGGGCGCATTCCTGAGCTGACCTCTGACCTCTGAGCCCAGCCAGTGGCGCAGAGATCAGGAGAGATTCTCCCGTCCTCCTACACTTTGGACTCGCTCTCGATGTTGGCGACGTCTCCGTTCCTCTCCGTCAGCTCCTCCGGCGGCTCCTGCGGCTCCAGCTGGCTCAGTTTGCTGGCCACCGACCAGGTGAGGGGCAGGCGGGCGCGCGCCGTCATCTCGGCCAGCTCTCGCGCGCTGCAGCTGGGCGTGTTGGTCTCGTAGATCTCGTGGAAGCTGTTGTAGTCCACCTCGTAGAAGCCGTCCTCCAGCGTCAGCACTGGCGTGAAGCGGTAGCCCCACTTGATCTCGCTGGCCACGTAGGAGCTGCGCGCCTGACACGTCATGCCTGAGGGAGGAAGCAGAGCAGGAGGTGAGGAGACACTACAGTATAACCTACAGTATAACCTGTAGTCTGTGTTATACCCCATGACCCCTGGGTGAGCGGTAAGTGAAGTTTATTCATAAACTAATGTGGAGAGGATCAGGTGTTCATGATTGATCACAGTTGGTGCTGCATTATCCAATGTATGATTCACCAATCAGACGATTCCTGAGTCACTATTAACACCCTGAGCTCCACATCACAGCCATCTTCATCTGAAGAATCCCCCCTTCCACCCCTACTCCTCCTCCTTTCCTAGATGGGTGGTACGGTGGCCCAGTGGTTAGCACTGTTGCCTCACAGCAAGAACGTCACTGGTTCTAGTCCTCACCAAGCCAGCTGACGTTTCTGTGTGGAGTTTACACGTTCTCCCCGTGCTCGCGTGTGTTTCCCCCGGGTTCCCCGGTTTCCTCCCACCGTCCACAAACATGCAGCTTAAGTTAATGGACTAATCCACATCAGCACCATAGACATGCTCCTAGTAAGTAGTTATCTCTGAAGAGCGATCACTATCTGTTCATCAGCTACTACAGCAGGGGAGTTCTCCAGATCTACCTGAGCTCAAACTCCCCTCTCACCCTGCAGACGGGAGGGAGCCCTGGGCTCGAGGATCTCATGAGCTCAGGGCTCTCTCCCGGGACAGCATGCCAAACACGCTTTATAATCAATCATCAGCTGAGGGGGAACAACACTTTCCAAAACACTAGCAGTAGCAGTGGCGTTATTTATTTCTATGTTCCTCTGTGTCGAGTTACATCATAGGTGTTTTCTTTAGACCAGAAATACTTGTAATAAGGTAATGCTACCCTATAGAACAGAGATCAGAATCAGAATCAGTTTTATTGCCAAGTGTGCTTCACACACACAAGGAATTTGCTTTGGCTACAGAAGCTTCCAGTGTACATAAAGTGACAAGTGACAACACAGAATAAATATTATAAAAGACAATAGACATTAAACAGAGATGCAGTCCAACGATCTGGATGTTGAAATGTATGTACAGATTTGTTATAAATATACAGGTTATAAGGTGCTGCGTGCAAAAGAGTAAGTATTGCATTATATATTGTTATAAGGTGCTGTGTACAAATGCGTAAGGAAAAGTATTGCATTGTATATTATTATAAGGTGCTGTGTACAAGTGCGTGTGAGAAAGTATTGCACATTTCTTGCACAATAGAGAAATATTAACTGTTCATGAGGTAGATGGCCTGAGGAAAGAAACTTTTCCTGTGTCTGGCAGTTTTTGTGCTCGGTGCTCTATAGCGCCGGCCAGACGGTAACAGTTCAAACAGGAAGTGTGCTGGGTGTGAGGCGTCCAGGGTGATTTTGCGAGCCCTTTTACTCACTGTGGAAGAGTACAGTTCTTGAAGTGTAGGAAGGGTAGTGCCAGTTATTCGTTCAGCAGTCCGGACTATTCGCTGTAGTCTACGGAGGTCAGATTTGGCTGCTGAGGCGAACCAGACGGTGATTGAAGTGCAGAGGATGGACTGGATGACAGCTGAGTAGAACTGCACGAGCAGCTCCTGTGGCAGGTTGAACTTCCTCAGCTGACGGAGGAAGTACAGTCTCTGCTGGGCTTTCTTCACAATAGAGTCCATGTGAGTGTCCCACTTCAGATCCTGAGAGATGGTGGTGCCCAGGAACCTGAATGACTCCACTGCAGCCACAGTGCTGTTCATGATGGTGAGCGGGGGGAGTGCAGGGGGGTTTCTCCTGAAGTCCACTATCATCTCCACTGTTTTGAGCGTGTTCAGCTCCAGATTGTTGTAACTGCACCATAAAGCTAGCCGCTCCACCTCCTGTCTGTATGCAGACTCGTCACCGTTCCGGATGAGGCCAATAACAGTAGTGTCGTCCGCAAACTTCAGGAGCTTGACGGAGGGGTCTTTTGCGGTGCAGTCGTTGGTGTACAGGGAGAAGAGCAGTGGGGAGAGAACACATCCTTGGGGGGCACCAGTACTGATGGTGCGACTGTCAGACGTGATTTTGCCCATTCTGACTAGCTGTTGTCTATCTGTCAGAAAGCTGGTGATCCACTGACAGACAGAGCTAGGAACAGAGAGCTGGGTCAGTTTGTGCTCGAGCAGTGATGGGACGATGGTATTAAAGGCAGAACTGAAGTCCACAAACAGAATCCTTGCATAGTTCCCTGGTTTGTCCAGATGTTGTAGGGTATAATGCAGTCCCATGTTGACTGCATCATCCACAGACCGGTTTGCTCTATAGGCAAACTGCAGGGGGTCCAGCAAAGGTCCGGTGATGTCTTTCAGATATGCTAGAACCAGTCTTTCAAATGACTTCATGACCACAGATGTTAAGGCGACAGGTCTGTAGTCGTTGAGTCCGGTGATCTTTTAGATGCCCAACCTAGGGCCCTCTATAACCTTGATTTGGCCCGCCATCCCATCTGAGAAGAGAGAGAGGATGATGGGGACTGTTTAGAAACTGTCTTTTTAAATCTAATGTAATCTTTTGTTTGTTTTATTGTTTAAAGCTAATTGAAATTTAATGTTTCAATTAAATATTGTAAATGAATCAGATTTAGGTTAATTGTACACACCTGATGGAAAGAGGACAATGCAGAGACTTTGGTGAGCAACTCAAGGCAAATGCAGATTCTGTTTGACGTAGTCAGCGCTGCACTCCACTGTTGTTTTTATTGCAATAAGTTGTGATTTTGATGAAGTTATAAAGTATTAGTTAATATGATTAGGAATGTTTTTTATACATTTTTAAATATTATGAAATAAATCCGGAAATGAACCATGGCAAATGTAATGTAATATAGTTTGGTATATTTTCCTTCAGCCCACGGCTCATGATCATATTTGGTTTTTGGCCCTTTATATGAAAACGTTTGGCCACCGGTGCTATAGGAGAAGCTCAAACTCGCTCATCCAGAGGTGGGAACCAGCGAATGTGCAACAACTTTAATCATGAAGTAAACAGAAAACAATAGTCTGCCTCTGGAGCTCCTCAGCAGGACTCCACAGTTAAACCACATTTGCTCCAATGGGCTCGCTCCGCCCTCACTGCTGTTGGCGCCGCCCACACTCATCACCAATACCAGTCTGCCCAATCACTGAGCTTACGCTACATGTTGTTGCGATGTACAGTATTTTTTGAGAGGCGCACTTGAGGATCAGCATTAGCCACGGTGAGGGTTCTGCGACTGCTCGAAGGCTGTTTGTTGTGTTGTGTTTGTGCTGTTGGTGTTTCTGTGTGGAGTCTGCATGTTCTCCCCGTGTTGGTGTGGGTTTCCTCCGGGTGCTCCGGTTTCCCCCACAGTCCAAACACATGCGCTATAGGGGAACTGATCAACTACACTGGCCCTAGTGTATGAGTGTGTGTGTGAGTGTGTGTGTGTGTGTGTGTGTGTGTGTGTGTGTGAATGAGCGTCTATGGGTGTTTTTCAGTACTGGGTTGCAGCTGAAAGTGCATCTGCTGTGTAAAACATATGCTGGAATAGTTGTCGGTTCATTCCGCTGTGGTGACCCCTGATTAATAAAGGGACTGAGCTGAAGGAGAATGAATGAATGTTCTAATCAGACTTGATGCTGAAACACTGTGATTGACATTCTCTCTTTGTACGTGTCATCAGAGGAGTAAGCCCCGCCCACTAGTCTCCCTCATTAGCATAAACAGCAGCCCTGAGTGAAAGCCGTGTTAAGTGTGAGCACATTGTGCTTTACAGTACTCAGCTGGTGTGAGTTCTCTTCATCTATTGGGTCTTACTGTGCTCAGACTGCTTCATTTACTCTGATTAGTTCCCAGTACTCATTAGTTTTTGAACTTAAATGGTTTGTTGCGATTGGTTTCCTCAAACGGTTTGAGTTACCTTAACCTACGGGGTTTTACAGTGTGGGCTCATCTTCATCCTCCTGCTGATGGAGATGTTGGACTGAAGCAGCTGATGTTCATCTACACTGAGGAAGGGCAGAGGCTTGCTGAAGAACTACTGAGAGATTTCAGCTGCTGTCTGGGCTTTCACTGCCCAACTACACCTCCCTTCCTTCATGTGTTCAATATTGTTATCCTGCTTCATTTCAGTTTATGACACACAACTTCATTTCTAAACTAGTTAGGTGTGTTTTCTTTGCATATGTGGATTTCTTTGGTTGTTTCCAACATCTGGGGAACATTTCAAGTCAACAGCACCCTTAGGCTGTTTACACTAGTGCGTTTTAGTTTTAAGACGACGTTTTAGCATGAAAGCGATCCGCGTCCACACTAGCGTTTCACCCAGCGTTTCTGAACAGATCTCCGTCCACACTAACCCACCACAAACGTATATCACGTGACCATTGGCGCACTCTGGGCATGCGTGTTCAAGTATAAACAGGAAGCACGTGTCTCGCTCGGCGTTTGGTTATTGTTAGTCAACAAACGCTGGTTGAACGATGAACGCGATGGTGAAGAAAGCAAGAGAGGTCTTTTAGTGGACAGACGACGAGGACGAGCTGTTACTTACAGTAACAAATGAAGATAAAACATCCATGGCTATCCAAAATACAGTGTTTACAGTGAAGGCTGGTCTGCCGGTGGCGTTATAGTCATGTGATAGGGGCTTGACCAATAAGGGAAGGATACGCAATGACCCAAAAGCCCCAATGGAGTAGTGAATCTCAGCATCACGCCTCCGTGTTCAGACGTCTCCGTTTCCCCCATCCACACTGAGACGCAGCAGCAGCGCTTTAGAATGAACACGGCCTCTCCAGCGCTTACTAAACACTCCGTTTACAGCGCTCCAACACTCCAGTAGTGTGGACGGATGGAGCAACCGCAGCAGAACTTATGAGTGTTAAAACTAAAACACACCAGTGTAAACGGGGCCTTAGAAAGAGGTTTTCTGAGAGAATTAGTTACGTGTTCAATACTTATTTCCCCCGCTGCATTCAGACTAGAAATAAGACAAATACTCTAGATAAGAGAAGCATCATCAGTCATTTCAGGTGGCAAGAAGCCCTGAAGTGTAAACCCAGGGGAAACAGCTTTCTGCGGCTCTGAGAGCGTGTCAGATGATGATCTGTGAAATCCTCTATGTTTTAACAGTCCCGAGTTTGATGTTAATTTTACTAGAAGAAAACAGCAGATTTGTGGTCCTTCATGATCAGGTCTTGAGTATCATTGATCCACAGATCAAACGCCCTCAGTCAGCACAGCCCAACACTGAACACTACAGCAGCGTTCACAGGAGCTCTGGATGCTCACTGCTGTCGCCGCCACGAGGAGCTTCACACAGCACAGCACTTCTCTTTTACTGTCGGAGAGAAACTCTTCTTGTTTACAACAGTTTCCTGATGATCTCAGCACGCCGCGGTGAAATGACTCATAATGAGTGAGGAGCACGTGTGTGTGTGTGTGTGTGTGTGTGTGGGAGAGAACAACCAACATTCAGCATATTCCTCACGACAGACACACAGTCTGATCAGTACATCTGACATGACCCCAAAACAACATCACACAGATATAACATTCACCTTACAGTCATTACACAGCAGTGAAACACACCGTCAGTGCAGAACAGCGAGACACAGGCCGCTCTTAGCCTCGTTTACAACCTATTAAATCAAGAAGCATCTCTGGACCAGCTCTAAACATCGTCAATAATGAGTCCAAATAAAGTGTGAAATGATCTGACAATGGGGGAGCAGAGTACTCTTGTTTTCACTTTGAAATAACATAATAAATGTCAGATTATTCTGCTTGTTTTAGGCAAAAACTCTCTTTATTTTGACACATTATTGCTGAAAACAACACTATATTCAGTGCTCGTCTAGAAACGCTTCTTGATTTAAGAGTTTGTAGATATTTAGATTATAAACTGGAGCTAAACTCTGAGTACAGAAGGCGTTTAGATGCAGTGCGCGAGTGTGTGACGGGATCACAGAGCTGAGCGAGGGCTCCTGAGAGTCTGTGGGCGGTCAAAGGTCGCCGTCTCCAGTCCCCGTCAACACACCGCAGCAGTGTCACATCTGCGAACATCTCGTCCCTCAGTGCTCTCGGAGCTCAGGAACACACACACACACACACAGAAACAGCACGTTTATATAACGCGTGTCTCGGTCTGTCGTGTGTAATCATGGCAGGAGCTGCATCACGACGCTTCAGACGGCGCTTCATCAGCCTCCGCTGCACTACACTCAGATCAGCGCATTACTGTGCTCATGACACACACACACACTCACACACACACACACACACACACACACACACACACACACACACACTCACACACACACACACAGATGCTGGTATTGGTGGTTTACAGGGACTCTCCATATGTGTCCTGCATTATATACAGTAAGAATTCACTCATCTTTCACTCAAAAATCTTTTTCAAAGCAAAACCAAAGTATATTGTAATGAAGAACGAGGGATTGCATATAAAACGCTTTGTTAATTAAAGAAATGCTGTAGTTGAAAAAGTTCTTTGCATTGCAAATCATCAAACCTCGTCCCTTTATCTGCATTGAACACTGCTCATTATACACCTGTGGCATCAGCTCTGCTGTCACGCCTGTGGATCCTGCGAGCACAAATGTGTTTGTGTGTTGAAAAGTTCATTAATTCAGTTTCCTTCAGCTTAATCCCTCCACAGCGGAATGAACCGCCAACTAATCCAGCATGTTTTCCACAGCGGATGCACTTTCAGCTGCAACCCAGTACTGGGAAAGTGTTGAAAAGTTTTGAAGATTAAACATCCTGCAACTGAGTGGGCGGAGTCTACAGTGAAAGGCCTTTTCCTATTGGTCACTCACTGACAGATGGGTTACACCCACTGTTGCCGTGACTGCTGTAGTGACTAGCTGCGTCCCAAATGACACACTTATGCACTATGTACTTATGCACTTACACACTCAACAGTATAGTACATGTATGTAGTGTCGTCCCAAATGGAGCACTAATGGCTTTTTTACTAAGCTGAAGTTCAAATTGACCATGATTACATTTGACGGTCACCAAATTAATGAAATAAATTACCAAAATACCAAATAATACCTGCATGAGTGTAACCGCATTCACCATCGGAAGGCGCTATAATCACTCTCAGGAGAATACTGCTTTCACAATACAAAATAAATAAAGTTAACCAACATGTGCGCCCGATAGCTCCGCCCCTTCCGTTACGTGCGCAGAGCTGCGGTCGTTGAGTGTGTGATGTGTCCATCATTACACACTTTATATTACCGGTGGAATGAGTGCATCATCCGGGTAATATAAGTGCACTTATTATTGTTAGAGTTTTCAGTGTGAACGCACTACTGACACTATTAATACTACACAATGGTGTAGAATAGTGCATAAAAATGTGATTTGGGACGCAGCTACTGACTGATGTCTGAGTTCAGTGTGCCTCTGATTGGAGACTGCTGTTATGCATCAGGGAGTTCATTTGTCCAACAGATGTTTTATGCAATGCAGAGTATTTTATTTTCAATTAGAGTATATTAAAGCTTTAACGACACTTTTTACTCGCAATCCTTCAATTTTTTCGTTTAAATATATGCAGTTTTGCTCTTAAACTAAATATTTTATTGAATAATAAAGACCCTAAACTGATTGCATAAATGTATATTTTAATTATTCAGTGCATTGCTTTATTGTATATAAATGTTCAGAGTAAATAAATGCTTTAATCTCTTATCTGTCAGCCTCTGAGTGTCTGAGACATCTGAATACATCACTGTTTCATCACTGTTCGCTGTTAAGTAGGACGGGATTAAAACACATTTAGGCCCAATCCCAA
>CAIGQQ010023448.1:0-11016 GCA_903798035.1 Danio albolineatus
AAATCTGGACCAAGAACCATGCTATTTCCTCCCGATTCTGTCAGTGAAGGAAGAAATGAGTTAAACAGGAAAAATACAAGTCATGAAATCAGTGAAAAATGCAGTCATTCTTTCTCCTCTCTCTGTCTCATGTAAGGGTACAGGACTAACTTAGGCATAAGCGAATAATTAGGTAATTGCCCTCCTGATTGAGCCCAATAGGAAACGTTTCAATTAGGCTAAAACTGCGCGAGGAGGAAGTAAGCTCTTACAAAGGGAAACATTTCTTGTCATGCAACTGTCAGCCCCCCGAAGCCCACACCAAAAGCGAGGATTTACTGAGGAGGAGGAAACACTCAGAGCTTGCTCTTATAAAAGCAAGGAAGAGAAAGAGGGGGAAAAGGGCTTGAGGATGGGAGAGAAAAAAAAAGGAAGACAGCAACAAATGATTGCAGTAATTAGGCTTATATTTAAACAGGCCTTTTCTCTGATATGATTTGCTAGTGATCGCCTGTCCAGATAAGAGGAGGGTTTCTCAGCCCAACGAGTCGCCTGTTACAAATTACAAGCTTCCAGCCATGGAAGAGACACGGTTCCTGGAAGGAGAAGAAAGAGCAGGGGGAGCGAGAGGACTTCTGAGAGGCTGAAAGAGAGGCTGGAGAACGCAGTCCTGCTGGACATTAGCAGATGTTAGTCGCATCATTCGGTTATATTGTCTCATTAGCACAATCTTAAACACATTTAATTCATTGCTTTATTGACACAGTTTACTTACATAAATAGTTCAAGTAGAAATGAAAGTTACCACTTGATTTACTCACTCAAAGTGTTCTCTGTGCATTTGACCTTTTTCTTTCAGATGAACACAGCCGAAGTTGTTTTAAATTTTATCCTGCCTTTTCCATGCTGTGTAATGGTGTTTGGTGGTGGGCTTTTTTTTTCTTTCTTTTTTCTTTTTTTCTTTTTTTAAAAAAAGATTTAAGATTACTAAATTGCATAGCTTAATAGCTTGAATGGCACCCTGGGCGAACCATCCCATATACGCCCCCTTCTCCCTCTAGAAGGTTACATCTAGTTAAAAGAACCATTAAACATGTAGCCTTTTTAACCCCAACTTTGGGTAAAATATGGACAAAAAACAGAATTGGAATTATTAAATATATGTATAATAATAATAATAAATAAATAAATATTATTAGCAATGTTGTTGTTGTTGTTGTTGTTGTTGTTATTATTATTATAGGATCAGCACTTTAATGTTAGCGGTAAATTGCAGGAGTTTTTTTTATTTCAGTACAGAAATTCAGTATCATGACAAGTCTAATATAGTGAAAGAATGAGTTCATTAACTTCAATTTGATAATTGGCATCTAAACCGTGTGTTTGGGAAAGATAACGTTAGCTAACTATTGCCATTTTCCTTATTTTGTCTGATCCCTTTTTATTTTCACTTTTCATTCAGAACGGACCTTCGGGTCACTCGGAAGGCGGTAAAATTATAAATTTGTGTCATTTTTTCTTCGCTAATAGGATATACAGCCAGGTACACAACATTCCTGTGTGACTCAGGCGATACTTCTGGGTTTTTTGTTTTTGGCGCACCTCTGCTAATGAGAGTTCTCAACCTCACAAGCTCAACCTCAAGTGCATTAAATGGAAAAGCAAATTTGAAGCGTCATGAAGGGGGCGGGGCATGTCGGATCTTAATGAGCATTTCATTGGTCAAGGTTTGACGAGAAACTTAAGCATGATTGAAGCGTTGATCCATTTACGCGGAAGTGATAAACTGCAAGATTAGGATGTTTATATCAGTTTTATGTCTTCTACATGAAAATTTAGTCACTGTTTTGTAGCACACCAGCTTATAGATATACTTTAAACCAGGGGTGCTCAACCCTGCTCCTGGAGATCGACTTTCCTGCTGAGTTCAGCTCCTACCCTGATCAAACACACCTGAACCAATTAATTAGGACCTGAACAGCACTAGATAATTACAGGCAGGTGTGTTTGATATGGGTTGCAACTGAAATCTGCAGGACGGTCGATCTCCAGGAGCAGGGTTGCTCACCCCTGTTTAAACTAACAATACTGATACTAACATCTGAAAAAACGTTATTTTAACTTCACTGGGCCTTTAAATTCTAAACTCAAATCTCTAACTATATGCACATTCTCAACAACTTCTTGGCTGTATCTGACTGGATGCAAGATGCGTTCATAGTGGAAGTTCTGGTGATAGTAGGGATAATTCACTTCCAATTTAATTATAATACATACAGTTGAATTCAACTTCTTTAGCACTACAATATACAATAGAACTGTGCAAAAGCAGCTTGAGGCTATTAGAATAAAAAGCCACACTAATATTTCAGATTGTGGAACATTCCAGCATTTTAGGCAGGCAGGAGAGAATGCTGGTGATGTTCTAATTAAATTCAAACTGATTCAGTTCAATTTAATACAAATGTCACTGTTGAAGTTCAGTGTAATTTAATTTAGTTCACTTTAATACTTATGTCACTACTGAAGGACAATCCACTGAAAATCCACTGCCCCAACCAAGCATGCCAGAGGCAACAGTGACTGAGTGTACATGGACATCAGTAATCTAATTATTTACCTCAATCTAAATAAGGCAATAATATGATTAGTGTGTTTATTTGAGCTGCTTTTAGAACGTTCCTTTCATGTTCCCGTTTTACATGTTAAAGTACATGGATTGATTAACATCATTACGTCACCATGCTATCCAATTAGGAGTTTCATGTCGTTTTTGGCTGTTTATTTATTTATTTTTACTTTAACTGCAGTTCGGCACTTTCACTTTTATTCAGAAGCATTTCATTCATGCCCCTGTAACATTCGTATGAAGTAAGGACTGGTGATAGAGTGTTGTTTTAATGGAAAGTCTGCTTTTCCAACACAGCATAAAAGGGTTTGGTGATGATGATGGCGGGTGTGATGAGTCTTCAGGAGTTCACTGTGTGTTTGCACTTGGAGATGCAAGTGTCCGTAGTTCTTTACTCACTCGGTAGGTGTAAAGCAGTGATTCTCAACTGGTGGGTTGTGACCCAAAAGCGTGTCACTGGATCATTTTTAGTTGGTCGCGGAGTGTGTGGTCAAAAAAACATTAATTTTAATTTATTTTGCTTATACCAGACTTTTATTTTGAAATGCAGGCACAATAACAGCTTAGTTTAGTTCATGTTAGCTGAACCTTTCCTTACCCTAACCGCTGTTTACAGTATTTGTCGTTTTTACGTTGTAATATTTCTATAATTTGATACATTTTGTTAAATGACAGCCATAAAATATTGTTTATTTGTAAGGCTTGGTCATTTATCTGTCACTACTTGTGTATGTTAACAAATAAATACAAATGAATTATAATTCCTATGATTATATTATAGTTCCTAAAAATTTGGGTCGCGGCTTAATAACCATGTAAAAATGTGGGTCCCATGGCCAAACCAGTTGAGAACCACTGGTGTAGAGAATAGTGTCAAACAGCCGTGGGTGTATGGAATATCCTGTCACAAAATGTGGTGAAAATAATTAAATTAAAGTGTTTACATGTCTGTACTGCACTTGCAATTAATACTTGCAACATAATGTAACTAAGGGCGCCACAGTGGCATAGTAGGTAGCACAATCACCTCACAGCAAGAAGGTTGCTGGTTCGAGCCTTTGCTGGGTCAGTTGGCATTTCTGGGTGGAGTTTGCATGTTCTCCCCATGGTTGCGTGGGCTTCCTCTGGGTGCTCCAGTTTCCCCCACAAGTCCAAAGGCGTGGTATAGGTAAATTGGGTGAGCTAAATTGTCCGTAGTGTATGAAAGTAAATAGGTATGGATGTTTTCTGTATGGATGTTTCCCAGAGATGGGTTGCAGCTGGAAGGGCATCCGCTGTGTAAAACATATGCGGGGTAAATTGGCGGTTCATTACGCTGTGGCGACCCCAGATTAATAAAGGGATTAAGCCGAAAAGAAAATTATTAAATGAATAAATGATAATGTAACTAAAATAAAAAATACTTCACATGTCTTAATTCGATTTGTATTTAATACGATTATGACTTTATTTGGATTAACGTCATGAAAAATTTCTGTTTACATGGTAGACTCTTAATCAGATTATTGGTGTCTGTGTAAACGTTCTCAGTGGCAAGGAACCAAAACTCCATCAAGTGACGGACATGGAGAATAAACCTTGAGAGAAACCAGGCTCAGATAGGGCGACCAGTTCTGGACATCAGAGGCCTTAAGAATGAGTAACATCTGTCATGGAGACGGTGCAGGTCCCATTAGCTCATTGAGCAGTTGTTCAGACTAGCCGAAAGGATCGATGCAGAGATTCATCTGTAAATGCGGTAGAAGTGTGAACCTACACTGGCCTCACGGTTCGGTTCAGATACGATTATCGTGCCATTGATTCCGTTCAATTCGATATCACGGTGCATTGACGATGCTTTCCATACAGTTTTATATTTTCTTAATGTCACAACAATTCTTGTATTAAAATGTATGAATGTATTGTATACTATTTGTAATACAATTTTGTCCTTTAATACAAACAGTCAGATATATAAACTGTACCTTTAAAAACTAGTAAAAAGTAAATGCACAGAACAACATAACAGCATTTATAGCAAATAAAGAAATATAAATATCCCGCTGGCTTTCTGAGCCTTGTCTAGTCAGTTCGGTCTTACACCCCTATGATTGGTCACGCGCTCAACAGGAAGGGCTGCAATTGGCTCTAACGCTCTGGCGCTGTTCACCGATGATAAACACTGATGGCAGCGATCCGTGATAAACACGGAGAAGAAAACTCTGCAGACACGTACTCGTGTATGTTCCAGAACTATCGCTGTAACCGTTGAGAGAAGAGGAAAAGTCACGGCAGCAGGTTAGATGGGCCACAGTGGGAGAGAGAAAAAGGAATACTTTCATTTTCTCAATCGCAGTGACATAGGGGCTTCTGCTGTAAGTGTTAGTGAAAGACTGTCCAGCAAACACACACGCAGTGAAATTGTGCACAGTTTCTGAGTTTTTAAGTAGTTTGAGCATTGTAAATACTCTCGCCTCCCTCACCATAGTAAGCTACGGAGACATAACACAAATGAGATAAATGACATTATAATAACCGGTTATGATCTATTACTGAAACAATACAAAATTGTCCACGTCTGCATCGCGGTGCACCGAAGAAACAATTTTGACACCCCTAGAATGTGGTCTTTGCAAGAATCAGTCTTTTCAAAACATTTTTGGACTTACTGAAAACGTAAAATCCAAGCATCACTATGTCATAATCAATTTTGTCCATTCTTGTAATGGGCTTTCTTTGTAACATTTTGTTCCTTTGTGTCTCGAAGACATGTCACAAACCAGTTAGGTGTGTTCTGAGGCTGATCATTCACCTGATGCTGAGAGCTGGCAAATGCTAATTCATTTAGTCTGTGATGTTGAATTTGTCTTTTCTCTGTGGCTTTCAGAACAATAGACAAATGGTGATTAGATCCATCTGAGATCAACGGAACATATGTCCTTATTCCTGTCAACAACTAATGATAAGCTTAAAGAACAAAGCCATTCCTAGAGTGAAAGTATCACTTCAACTTTGTCACCAAGGTGGCACCTCGAATAAAGGCATCCATTCAATTCAAACTAAAACTTAATTCCAATTTCAAGTGAGATTATATTTACACAACCACGATGTAGCAAAAATGGAAAAAAAAACATTGCCTTGTGTTCTAAATAGTTTCACGCTTGCACAACAATGTATCAAAAACAATTAGCAATTACACATCCATGAAATTTACCAAAATCACATTATTTTGTATGCCAGGCCAGAATTTGGCACTGTTGTTTTATTTTTAGCATGAGGCATCTCAGCATCAGGAATAGCTGAATAGCTCCTTATATTTCAACTATATTAATAGTATCAACGATTGGTTTGGAAAAACAAATTGGAAAAACAAAAGAGCTATGTCTGGGGAGTCAATCAAGAGTAGCAGATACTTGATTTATAAACCAGTCATCTTAAATGGAAAAAGTAGAGCAGGTCTAAAATTTTAAAGAGCCCCTATTTTGCACTTAAATGGGTAATATTTTGGGTTTGGGGGTCTCCAACAACATGCTGATAGCATGCAAGGTCTAAAAACACGTTCATTGTCTTATACTGTAATATGCATTTATTTTTACCTCATTATCCCAGCGACTCCCGTATGATTCGTTCAGCAATTCATTTGTTCCCAAACCCCTCCTTAGGGTGAAGCTAATCTGCACTGATTGCACCTACAGTATGACCCTGTCCTTTTAGTCGACTGTGTTCAGCGTGAGACAGAGAGAAATGCCCACCACGGCTACAGTATGAAGTAGCAGACAGTAAGTGAGAGCACAATGGAGGAATGCAATGAAGAAATGCAGTTTAACACCAGCATATTACTCTACTCTTAAACCTAACCCCAAGTAATAACGACACACATTCAGTATTAATGCATTGACGCATTTAAATCTGCAAAGGAAGAAGCACGCATGACATCTTTAACAGTTTTTATGTGAACAGCCCCATAAAGATATAAGCTGAGAGATACAGTACAAGCACTGACCTAAAATACATGATTACAAGCCACACGGTGCAATTACAACTTATAACACACAATTAAACACATATTTTGCAAACTACACAAAACGAGGCAACATTTTTAATCACACTTACATGTTATGATCCGTAGAAAGAAGAAACGGGTCCATTTGAACTGTAAAAATTACTGACAAAGTCCCATAGTCTCTGCTGCTCCTTCAATAGCAAACAGCCGGCGAATCTCATGTTTCAGCGTAGGTTATTTTATCAATCATCAGAAAAATGACAGGAATAAACACAGCGCTAGGTTGGCCTTACTGTGATATTGTTATGAATATTAACTTTAACCCTTTATTCCCCGAAGCCGAACCTACTTCTGTCAGTGATTGTGATCTTCTCGTCATGATCAGTCCCGTGATCCTCCGCGTTTCCACTAGTGTCTGAAGGCAAAGAGCGTTCACATTTTTGGAACTATATAATTGATGATGTACCGTCTCAACATCAATGCCATCAAACAAAAGATCCAAACCCAACTCGATTCATTTATTCAACTGCGAGTCAACTATTTTCCTAAAGGATCAATAGTTTTAAACACAGTGTTACACACTGCATGGAAGCTCATTTTCAAAAACCCATAATAGGGGCTATTTAAATATTTAGTAATTTAACTGAATTTTGTTAGTCATGTAGAGGTTGTTTATAAGAAGGCAAGTCAGCGCCTCCGTCTCCTCAGCAAGATGAGAAGTTTTAATGTTACACAGACTTTAAATATGGCATATAGATCATTATTCCATGGTCTGTTGAAATTCTTGATTCTGATTGGCTGGAGGGTGTGGTATATTTCGTTGAAACGCACAGGTATTTCCAGTCAGTTTTGATCACAGTTTTAAATAAATGTGCTTTTCCCAAACGTTTACAGTTATAATAGCAACTCGCATGTGCTGCGCATGAAACCGATGAGGGCTATTAATGGCGGACAGGAAATCCGAAAAAATTAGGAAAATAAACTATGCCACAAATTCAAGTTTTAAGAGTTTTTCAAGCGAGAATGTAGTTATTTTAAAGTCAAATCAGCCATTTGTATGTATGAAAAGCACATTTTAAAAAATGTTGGAAGCTCCAGGCGGTCAGCGGCAGCTCCACGAACCCCCCGAGGGAAGCTTTATGTCGGCCAGAGAATCTCCGGTTCTGCGCCGCTGGATCTAATTTTTTGCATCTCTGTTGTTAAAACGGGATATGTAATTAATTAAGGTGTATTTTTCTGGCAGATCACAAAGATAAGTTTCATAGTTAATCTATGAGCGTAAATAATGTAACATTACACTGATCCTGCGTGTTTGGCTTATTGCTTTTGTAGATAAATAAGAAGATAAATAAAGCAGAATGTTCTCCTACCTGTCCTGATATGTTTTTTCATTATGCAAAAAGTACCTATATTTAACAGCAGAGATTTCTGAAATAGACTTTTTTGCTTCTAAGACTCTAGTCTAGAGTACACTTGACTTGAAAATGCGTATTTAATTGATATGGTATCTTTTATAAGATTTGTTTGTTTATTATGAAATATAAATCGTGGAAATTCTGCTATACTGTACAGTAGGTATGCCATCTTTCGCAGTATTAAAGGTAATGTTAAGGGGAAAAAAAGCTATTATACAGATCCTCCCTTGTCAGAGAAGTGGTAGAAAGACAAAAGAAACGTGTGACTGGGAATGTGACTGGAAACAGACTCCATGTGTGACTGGGAATGTCTTATTTGTCCACTTGTGATCGGACTGATGAAATGGCATCTTAATATTGGCATGTAAAAACAGCACGCATATGCAATCTCTCTCTCTCTGTCTGCCTGTCTGTCAGCCTGTCACAGCTGATTCAGCGGAGGGATTAGAAAATCTAACATGTAAAAAACTGAAAAAAAAAAATCAGACAAATATTGCTCTGCAAACAGCAAAACTATTTTAAACTTAGGCCTACCTTGGCAAATGACCATGGAATAAGCGGGATAATCAACAGCTTGCCGTGCGTTAAAGGATTTTAATGCACTTCGCGGAGGCCACCTCGTCGTGCATTAAAATCCTTTAACGCACGGCAAGCCGTTGATTATCCCTTACTTAATAGAGAGTGTTCTCATATATAATATTGTTTCATGGTTTGGTAATACAACACTTAAACAGAACCTGTAGATTCTCGCTGTAGATTTTATTTAACTCCTTTATGGAAAAAAACAGTAATGGCGATTTTTAAAGATAATACACATCCCCTTTAATCAGCTTTTGAAATGTTACCATCAGGACGCAGGTTTAAAATTCCTAGACCCCAAATAAATGCTTATGAAAAGTCATTTATCCCAATTCAATTAGATCACTGTTTGATATGAATGGTACAGTTGTTAAGAATGATCTGCAGTACCATGTATGGGGCTAATATATTTTTAAGTTTTTAATTCATGTTGCTGTCTTGATGAATGTTGCTATTATTTGATTGTTGTATGTATGTTACCAGTGTTAAAGACAAATTTCCTTTCTAGCAAGCAGAACGGACAATAAGGTTTAAAATAACTAATCTAGTACATGTACAGTGAGTGCAGAATTATTAAGTTGTATATTTGAGGATTAATATCAAAGCTGAATATTTTTGGAAGTAGTTTTTAGTTTGTTTTTAGTTTGAGCTATTTTAGGAGGATATCTGTGTGTGCAGGTGACTATTACTGTGCATAATTATTAGGCAACTGAACAAAAAACACATATATACTCATTTCAATGATTTATTTTCACCAGTGAAACCAATATAACATCTCAACATTCACAAATATACATTTCTGACATTCAAAAACAAAACAAAAACAAATCAGTGACCAATATAGCCTCCTTTCTTTGCAAGGACACTCAAAAGCCTGCCATCCATGGACTCTGTCAGTGTTTTGATCTGTTCACCATCAACATTGCGTGCAGCAGCAACCACAGCCTCCCAGACACTGTTCAGAGAGGTGTACTGTTTTCCCTCCTTGTAAATCTCACATTTAATGATGGACCACAGGTTCTCTATGGGGATTAGATCAGGTGAACAAGGAGGCCATGTCATTAGTTTTTCTTCTTTTAGACCCTTTCTTGCCAGCAACGCTGTGGAGTACTTGGACGCTATGATGGAGCATTGTCCTGCATGGAAATCATGTTTTTCTTGAAGGATGCAGACTTCTTCCTGTACCACTGCTTGAAGAAGGTGTCTTCCAGAAACTGGCAGTAGGACTGGGAGTTGAGCTTGACTCCATCCTCAACCCGAAATCATCTTTGATGATACCAGCCCAAACCAGTACTTCACCTCCACCTTGCTGGTGTCTGAGTCGGATGGAGCTCTCTGCCCTTTACCGATCCAGCCACGGGCCCATCCATCTGGCCCATCAAGACTCACTCTCATTTAATCAGTCCATAAAACCTTAGAAAAATCAGTCTTGAGATATTTCTTGGCCCAGTCTTGACGTTTCAGCTTGTGTGTCTTGTTCAGTGGTGGTGGTTTTTCAGCCTTTCTTACCTTGGCCATGTCTCTGAGTATTGCACACCTTGTGCTTTTGGGCACTCCAGTGATGTTGCAGCTCTGAAATATGGCAAAACTGGTGGCAAGTGGCATCTTGGCAGCTGCACGCTTGGCTTTTCTCAGTTCATGGGCAGTTATTTTGCGCCTTGGTTTTTCCACACGCTTCTTGCGACCCTGTTGACTATTTTGAATGAAACGCTTGATTGTTGGATGATCATGCTTCAGAAGCTTGGCAATTTGAAGAGTGCTGCATCCCTCTGCAAGATATCTCACTATTTATGACTTTTCGGAGCCTGTCAAGTCCTTCTTTTGACCCATTTTGCCAAAGAAAAGGAAGTTGCCTAATAATTCTGCACACCTGATATAGGGTGCTGATGTCATTACACCACAACCCTTCTCATTACAGAGATGCACATCACCTAATATGCTTATTTGGTAGTAGGCTTTCGAGCCTATACAGCTTGGAGTAAGACAACATGCATAAAGAGGATGATGTGGTCAAAATACTCATTTGCCTAATAATTCTGCACTCCCTGTATAAGTAACAGTGCAACTTCTTTCATTGGTTTGTAATCATATGGGAACCATTTTAAGTTGTACAATAGCACCTACATTTTTAAAGATGGTGCTATAGACCTTAACCACCCCAAAGAACAACTAAAGAATCATTACTAATACTATGCAGTCAATAAAACGGTTCAGTCATGATTACGATCCAAACAGCACCTCAACTACCACAAAGAACCACTGAAGAATCGATTTGTTTGTGTGCTCTTTCTGAAATAAGGGTTTTAATCTGTATAAAATCTTGATGTCCAAACATTCCAAACATTTAAATGTGGGTGCAATTATAGGAGGTATAATGATCCCTGAATTATTATTATTATTATTATTATTATTATTATTATTATTATTATTAT
>CAIGQQ010023450.1:1314-11363 GCA_903798035.1 Danio albolineatus
TTAACTCTAGTAAAATGAGCCTATTTATTAATAAATAGTGGAGTTTTTCATTTAAATCAACATGCAATAATCCAAAAATAGACCCAGAGAGCAGCTGAATTAGTTTTAAAAAGGTAAAACAACTGTTTAACTCTAGTAAAATTAGCCTATTTATGAATAAACAGTGGAGTTTTCCTTTAAATCAGCATGCAATAATTCAAAAATAGACCCAGAGATCAGCTGAAAGAGTTTTAAAATGGTAAAACTATAGTTGACTCTAGTAGAGTTTTTCTTGATATCAGCTAGCAATAAACCAAGCATAGACCCGGAGATCAGGTGAATGAGTTAAAAAATGGTAAAACAATGTTTAACTCTAGTAAAATGAGCCCATTTCTTAATAAATTGTGGAGTTTTCCCTTAAAACAACATGCAATAATCCAAAATACACAGAGAGATCAGCTGAACGAGTTTTAAAAGGTAAAACAACTGTTAAACTCTTGTAACATGAGCTTTTTTACAAAAAAGTAGAGTTTTACTTTAAATCAGCATTCAAAACACTAAAAATAGACCCGGAGATCAGCTGAATGAGTTGAAAATGGTGAAACAGTGATTTAACTCTAGTAAAATTAGCCTATTTCTAAATAAATATTGGAGTCTGCCTTTAGATCAACACGAAATAAACCTATTATGAAATAAAGCCTATTTGCAAAACAAGTGGAGTTTTCCTTTAAATCATCATACAATAAAGTAAAATAGACCCGGAGTCCAGCTGAATGAGTCTGAAAATGCTAAAACAACTGTTTAACTCTAGTAAAATGAGCCTATTTCTTAATAAATAGTGAAGTCTTCCTTTAGATCAACATGCAATAAAGTAAAAATAGAGCCTGAGATCAGCTAAATGTTTACATAAATGGTAAAACAACAGTTTAACTCTAAAATTAGCCTATTTCTAAAAAGGTATAGGGTTTCCTTTAAATCAACCTGCAGTAAAGTAAACATAGAACCCAGAGATCAAAATGAATGATTTTTAAAATGGTAAAACAACAGTTTAACTCCAGTAAAATGAGTCTATCTACAAAAAAAGTGAAGGTTTCCTTTAAGCATTCAGTACACCAAAAATAGACTCAGAGATCTGCTGAATGAATTTAAGTCTAAACTCTAGTAAAATGAGCCTGTTTACAAAACAAGTGGAGTTTTCTATTAAATCAGCATATAATAAAGTAAAATATACCTGAAGATCAGCTGAATCAGTTAAAAAAATGGTAAAACAACTGTTAAACTCTGGTAAAATTAGCCTGTTTACAAAACAAGTGGAGTTTTCTTTTAAATCAGCATGCAATAAAGTAAAATATACCTGGAGATCAGCTGAATCAGTTAAAAAAAATGGTAAAACAACAGTTTAACTCTGGTAAAATTAGCCTGTTTACAAAAAAAGTGATTTTTTTATTTAAATCAAAATGCAATAAAGTAAAAATAGACTCTGAGATCAGCTGAATGAGTTAAAAAAATGATAAAACAACTGTTTAACTGTAGTAAAATGAGCCTATTTATAAATAAATAGTGGAGTTTTCCTTTAAATCAGCATGCAGCAAACCAAAAAGAGACCCAGAGATCAGCTGAATGAGTTAAAAATGGTTAAACTCCCCTACTAGGCAAAGCTTTCACACCTTTTTACTCTGATTGTTTCTCTAAATGATGTGTAAGAATTAAAACGAAAACTACAAAAATTGAGATTTATCACATCCAAGTGTTTTTTGACAAAGCTTAAGTGTGTGCGCTGTGTATATTAATTATGTATATTTAAATACACACGTATGCATATAAAAATAACATTAAAATTGAATTGAAACTAACCTAACTGCATGTTAAGTGATTAAAATATTACCTTAAAATCCCAAATTTAACATTTGAGATCAAAAACAGAAGCGGTGGGTTTCAGAGAAAACATCTGTTTCTAAATGAGCGTCAGAACACACCTGCAGGTCAAAGTTCACGACCCGTCTGACCCCGAAGCTCTCAGGCTGTATTTATAGCCGTGTTGATCCAGACGTCTGACATGACAAGAGACACGGATCATCTCAAAAACACACCAGCGTCTGTTTCTGACACAACAAACTGATCAATCTGAGTCAAAACACCACACAATCATATTCCCTCCCTAATAATAATAAAAAGATGCACATAAAGCGCTTAGTAATCATGCAGCGATGCAAATTTTCTGTGACAAATGCGAATGACATTTGGCAGATCTTACAGTGGAGGACAGAGCTGTTTTCATGTAATCAGATTACGATTAAAGGGTTAAACATGCATTTAGGACAGAGATGCAATTACAGAAAGTGTATCCTTAATTCTAACGAGGATTATTATTTTTTTTATCAGCATTAATTAAGCATCATTACTAGCCCATGAGCAGCTCAATCCTCTCTGCTATCGTTTCTAGGATTCTTATCGGTCATGAATAAAACATTGCTCTGAGAGGAATGCAGAAAGTCGAGATGGTGGTTGTTATCAGAGAAGACTAACGGCTCCTGACAGATGCAGAAACACAGATTCAGGACAATCAAATGCTGTAAAAGCTGTCTGATTTAAAGATGTAACGTGTATTGCTTTGAAATTGAAAACAGACATTGATGCACCAATTGAACTGTGGATCTCAGAACTGTAAACCATTGGAGAAGATCACAAACTCTTTGAGAGGAAAGGGGGAATTATTTAAAGATTTGCTATCCATTTTGATTTATATAAATATATTCATATAGTACATGATTTGATTTGACAATAGTTTTCCCCATTTTTTTATACTGTATCTCCTCCTTTTATTAATATTATTATGTTATTGTTATATACACTACCTGACAGAAGTCTTGTCGTGGATCCCAGTTGTAAGAGCAACACATTATAACTTGACTTCTAGTTAATCATTTGTAAAAGTGTCAGAAGGTGGGTGTTTCCCATGAATCATCTGTAGATCTGCACCCAATCATCACCAATACTGCAGAAGACCTACTGGAACCAGCATGGACCAAGATCCTCACGGAAATCAGTCAAGTTTGGTGAAGGAGACATCATGGTTTGGGGTTACATTCAGTATGGGGGCGTGCGAGAGATCTGCAGAGTGTCTGCAACATCAACAGCCTGAGGTATCAAGACATCTGTGCTGCCCATTACATTACAAACCACAGGAGAGGGCAGATTCTCCAGCAGGATAGCGCTCCTGCTCATACTTCAGCCTCCACATCAAAGCTCCTGAAAGCAGAGAAGGTCAAGCTGCTCCAGGATTGGCCAGCCCAGTCACCAGACATGAACATTATTGAGCACGTCTGGGGTAAGATGAAGGAGGAGGCGTTGAAGATGAACCCAACGCTTTCTCTGCCGTTCCAGATGACTTTATTAATGCGTTATTGGAGTCACTGCAGAGATGTGTGGATGCAGTCCTCCTCCAAGCTCATGGGAGTCACACACGATATTCATTCTGTCTCCTCTGCAGCATGACTTTATATTCTATACTGGACATTATTTCTGTTCAGTGACTGCACTGTCCACATCAAATCAGTCAACATCAACACATGATCATATTTTACTGTGGTGAAATTAGTGTAATCCAGAGGCCTTCGCCTTCATATGTTTTGCTGTACATTTTAGATGAAATCTGATATTTCCAATCTGAAATTCGTTACACAGGATACATTTCATGGTACGTTTCAGATAACTAATCCACTAGAAGGTGATGTTTACATTTGTTTGAATTTGAGATGCGTTTTGCTGCACATTTCAGATGACAAATCCAGTAGTAGGCGCTGGCTATGTTTTTGCAAATCTGAAGTTCATTACACAGGATACGTTTCATTGTACTCTTCAGATGACCAATCCACTAGAGGGCGCTGTCTACATTTGTTCGAGTCTGAAATGCGTAACTTGAGTTACGTTTCATTGGACGTTTCAGATACTTGTGACGCTACTTTGAGTCCAATTTACTATACATTTAACGGCAACTCCGTTTCATGGAAGACAAAGTTAGGATGCCGTTCTTTCATCCCACATATAAGGGTAAATGAGACTAAAGAGACCAAGACCTTGAGTATGATGAGGATGAATGAATGACAGCTTCTAGAAGTGTCTGAGATCTTTAGCCCAGTAGACCTACCTTGTGTTTTATTTGCTAATGTAAGCTATTTTAAAAAAGATAAATATAATGGATGAAACTATACATTTATATTACTTTAATAAATTACGTTTATTATTAATGGACAAGGCGCCACGGTGGCCTAGTGGGTAATACGATCGCCTCACAGCAAGAAGGTCGCTGGTTCGAGCATCGGCTGGGTCAGTTGGCCTTTCTGTGTGGAGTTTGCATGTTCTCCCCGTGGTTACGTGGGTTTCCTCCGGGTGTTCCGCTTCCGCAAATTGGCATATAAAGTGTGTTGTTAAATAAGTGTATGTAAGAGTGTACAGCAGTAGTGATGTTGGTTCCACGATTGTTATCATCAAGTGTTCATGAGATGGATCGCCTGAGGGAAGAAACTGTTTCTGTGTGGGGCTGTTCTGGTGAGCAGTGCTCTGTAGCGTCCACCAGAAGGTAACAGTTCACAGAGGCAGTGTGCTGGGTGTGAGGGGTCCAGAGTGATTCTGGCAGCCCTTCTGCTCGCTCTGGATAAGTACAGTTCTTGGAGAGTAGGGAGGGTTGTACCAATGATTCGTTCAGCAGTCCCAACTATTCGACATAGTCTTCTGAGATTTGGTAGCTAAACCAGACAGTTATTGAAGTGCAGAGGACTGATTCAATGATGGAGGTGTAGAATGGTTTCAGAAGCTCCTTTCGGAGGTTGAACTTCCTCAGCTGATGAAGAAAGTACAGCCTTTGTTGAGCTCAGGGGTTACCACAGCGGAATGAACAGCCACTTACTTGACAGATTTATGTGTTTTTAATTTCAGGTGGTCTGTGTAATATGTTTTACATTAGGTAAAATAATTTCTAATTGCATCTTCAGTGATTTTCAGCTAATTACACTGTCTTGTCCCAATGGTGGATTTAGAGGTTTTTGCAAAAAAGCACAAGTGGTTTTAGCTGGTTTTGACGCAAAAGAAAATCTCCCTTGCATAAAACCAAAGAATTGTCTAAAGTGACATTTAAAAAAAAAAAAGATATTCTATTTAGCAGCTAAAAACCTTTTCATTACCTTTAAAATGAAATGTCTAAACCTAATCAGAGGAGCCTGATAGAAAATAGAATTTAGAAAAGAGCTCTGATGGATATAGAGGGTTTAGCATCTGAACTCAGTGTGCATAAGAATTTAATTATTAAATCAGAATTAAATTCTCTAGTCTTTTTGTTTCCCTCAACTTCCCCATGCACTTCTAAAAGTTTTAGTTGAAGAATCACAGCTGACTTCATTTTTCCTGTGCGCATGGGTTTCTGCCCGTTTCCTCTGAAAAACATCGTTGTTTTTGATAAAGAAGCTGGAAATGAACATTTTGTTGTTTGATGGATGTTTGTTACATGTTCGGATCACAGTTGAGCGTGTATCACGATACATCATTTCCACACACACACACACACACACACCTGCACTGCTCTCTCTCTCTCTCTCTGCGCAGCTCTAATACAGCAGAATAATTCCTGATTTATGAGTGCTGTTGTTGTGCAGCTTCAGAATAAATCCGGAGATTAATTAACGTGTCCTGATGGTCAGAACGGTGAGGGATTATCAGGGCCAATGTCACACCAGCACTGAGGGTTCGGGTCGGATCTGTCCCAGCATTCCCGATCCCTGTGCGGGAGTTATTCACCACCTCACATTAAACCACCGCGGGACTCTAAACTGTCCGGCTCAGGGCTGCTCAATGTCTACATTAAAAGGTCTGAATTAGAAGGTCTGAAAGGTCCGGAACAATTGCGATTATGTAACTTGTTATTAATAAACATACATAACATGCATTACAAGTCAACACTATTTATTTTTCTTTAAATAAAGTGGCTTTTGCATTCGAAATACATCAAATGCAATGAAAATGTGGCGAAACCACTAATATGAGGACATTTTTGTACAAACTGTAAAAAAAGGTAGCCCAATAGTATCTAGATACAGCCATGAGGATGTAAGCTGACATTGCATATCTCAGAGACAGTCGCCAAAATCACAAACAAAAATAACACAATCGCAATATTCGTTAAAAAATCTGCGATATGATTATTTAGTCCGTATTGCACAGCTCTAGTTACGGGTAACGTTAGAGTTAGGTGTGGCCATTACAAAGCATTGCATGCTGCTCAGATTGCAAAACTTTAGGTGTTGTAGTTTTGCGGTCCTCATATCTGTATTTTGTGGATGCTGCTATTCAAAGTGTCTGTGCTTTATTTCATAGTGGCGTTTCACATTTCCACTCTACAACTCCAATCGTTTCATTACAAATCAAGCAGAATGGCTTTGTGCTGCCTTGTGGCAAAATAAACACATACTTATCTGTCCATTCTGTCGATTCTCTTCATCAAGTTTTCTATTCCGTGAAACCGACATCTTCATCCTTTCGAATGATCAAGTGCTCGATGGCGTGAAGCCTCATATGATCACTGGCTTTATAACCACAGTATTGAAAAAAAATATTAAATGAATTAATCAATCATTTATAAATCAAATATTATACATAAGTAATATGTAATATATAAATTTCATCTGCTGATAATAAAAATAGTTAGTATTCATTTTCCTTCAGCTTAGTCTCTTATTAATCAGGGGTCGACACAGTGGAATGAACTGCCAACTATTCCAACAAATGTTTTACACACGTTTTATATATAATCATACCTGTTATATTTGTACATATATATGCATATTTGTAATTCCAATGGTTTAAAAGTATAAACGGCTGGTTTTTTTGCAAGATTTTAAAGCATATGTTGCATATTTGATATTTTATATATGTGAAATTCAATAAATAGCTTCATATTTATGTCAATATATATGTAATTCGCATGTGGGTATGTTTATCTGGTTTATATGTGAATAGAAGAACAAATTAAATTAGTTCATCATCTAAAGGGGTTGTTAGGGCCGTTAGAGTCGAACGTTCACTTTAATTTCTATGCAACAGATGCTGACTGGATGTTACAGTTAATCTCTGATAAAATATGCAGAACAATATGTAATTTAATTTTATTATTAATTTACTATTATTATTAATGGGCGCCACGGTAGCGTAGAGAGTAGCACGTTCGCCTCACAGCAAGAAGGTCGCTGGTTCGAGCCCCGGCTGGGTCAGTTGGTGTTTCTGTGTGGAGTTTGCATGTTCTCCCCGTGGTTGCGTGGGTTTCCTCCGGGTGCTCCGGTTTCCCCCACAGTCCAAAGACATGCGGTACAGGTGAATTGGGTAGGCTAAATTGTCCGTAGTGTGTGAATGTGTGTGTATGGATGTTTCCCAGAGATGGGTTGCGGCTGGAAGGGCATCCGCTGCGTAAAAAATATGCTGGATAAGTTGGCGGTTCATTCCACTGTGGCAACCCCGGATTAATAAAGGGACTGAGCCGACAAGAAAATGAATGAATGAATATTATTATTATTATTAAATTTACAATGTTTATTAAATAATTAAATAATAATTATAATTTATACAACTAATAATAATATGACATATGTCAAAAAGATTTATCATAATAATAATAATGATGATGATGATAATGATAATAATAATCATAATAATAAGAATTATTATTATTATTATTATTATTATTAAAAACAACTATTATTGTTAATTTTATTAATATTATTATTATTGTTATCATTATTATTGTTGTTATTAAATTATTAACCATAATTATGATTAATATTAAAATATTATTCATATTTTTAATGTGGTAAATTTACCCCAGGTGGGTGAATCATTGTGTGTCAACAACTTGCAATGAGAAACAAATGTTATATTTAAATAACTATTTATTTATTTATTTATTTATTTGTTTGTTTATTTATTTATTTATTTATTTATTTATTTATTTACTTATTTATTGACTTTATTTATTGACTTTATTTATTTATTTATTGACTTTATTTATTTATTTACTTTATTTACTTATTTACTTTTTTTATTTAATTTATTTATTTATTTACTTTATTTATTTACTTTATTTATTTACTTTATTCATTTATTTACTTTATTTACTTATTTATTTACTTTATTTATTTACTGATTTATTTACTTATTTATTTTGCACAAAATGACTGAGGTTGTTATTGTCAATATTTCTACATGAATCCTTTAAGCAAGATGATTATTAATACAAACGACACTATTTTTCTATGAGATGCTTTAATGATTCAGTACTCTAAATAATGTCCAGTGGTTTACATATTGAAAGATCAATTCGTTGTTGCTCATAAATGCAACTTTATGTACAATGAAGTCTCTGTGTCTGTGCATTATAGTCTGATTCTCTTGAGGAAAATGTTTATTAGCGGTGTAATGAAAGAGCCGGTGTGAGTCTGTAAACAGAAGCGATTACATTGGCTCTTTTTTCAGGACTAATAGTGGCGTTTTGGTGACGCTGCTCACGGCAGGCCTATATTTCAAAGAGCAGAGTACAGATAACAAGCGTTTCCCTCGCAGACATAATTAGCCAAACTCTTTACAGCGTACAGCCTCTGTTGGCCATACACACCCTGCAAATGATTATTAATGCAAACTACAATATTACACTCCATGCATTCGTCTTAAGACTCGTATAGAGCGCTATGTGGTTATTATTAGAAAGCTCTCTAAAACTAGCTGCTGAATTACACATAGTCTTTTTCATATCACATTTTTTAAATGAATGTATAAATAAATTAATGTATGAGTGATTAAATGCATCCCTAAAGTTAATGAACGCATGAACCAATTTATGGACAAAAGCATAGATGAATGAATGAATATTTTATTATATAATGTAATAAATTAATGTCTACGTAAATGGAAAAAATGCATAGCAGAATAAAGGCCTCTCTAAAAATGAATAAATGAATGAATGAACGAATGAATGAACAAACCAAAATAAAGTAATTGTATGCCTAAATAAATGAATGAATGTATGAATAAATTAATGGGTAGTTAAATAAATGTAATCCCTAAATAAATGAATGAATGAACGCATGATCAAATGATTGAACATATGCATAAATTAATGAATGTTTAAAATAACAAATGCATGCCTAAATGAACGAATGAACGTCTACTTGAATGAATGAATGAATGAATGAATGAAAGAATGAATGAAAGAATGAATAAGTAATGCATAGAGGGATTAATGAAACTGTAAATTATTTAACAAATGCATGAGTGAATAAATGCATTCCCTAAATAAATGAATGAATGAATGAATGCATGTACAAATGATTGAACATATGCATAAATTAATGAATGTTTAAAATAACAAATGCATGCCTAAATGAACGAATGAACGTCTACTTGAATGAATGAATGAATGAATGAAAGAATGAATAAGTAATGCATAGAGGGATAAATGAAACTGTAAATTATTTAAGCAATGCATGTGTGAATGAATGAATTAACATAAGCAAAATAATGAATGTGTAAATGACTAAATGCATGCCTAAATTAATTTGTTAGTAAATTGATGCATAGGTGAATAAATGCATCCCTAAATAAACAAATGAATGCAGGAGTGAATGAATGAACACAAGCATAAATGAATGAAAGAATGAATGCATACAGCTTCTGTTGGCCATAGACACCGTGCAATATTACACTCCATAATGAGTACACTTGAATGAATGAGTGAATAAATTATACATGAATGCATGAGTGAATAGATGAACTTTGCATGAGTGAACTATGAAATTTACTAGCAATTTCTGAGTGAACAAATCTAAAAATGTCTATTTTGAATAAAGATGAATGGATGCATGAGTGAATGAATGAATGCGTAAATGCATCCATAAATGAAAGAATGCATGATCAAATGAATAAACATAAACAAAATAAATAAATGTATAAATTACTAAAGGCATGCGTAAATGAATGTGTGAATAAAGGAATGCATGAGTTAATAGATGCATCCCTAAATAAATGAATGAATG
>CAIGQQ010023475.1:232-10518 GCA_903798035.1 Danio albolineatus
CACACAAAGAGACATTTACTATTACCAATCACACAAAGAGACATTTAAAATGATACCAAACATGAATTTAGTTCTACAAGATAAACCATATTAAAACCTTGCACATTTCATGTGAAAGTGTAATTGATCTGCTCTGATCAGAAGGTAACTTAAGGGTCGAGAAGGGGGGCTTGAGGTAAAAGGAGATGGATGATCTCTCGCATTCCCCCCTGGTGAGATGTAGCTCTATATTTCAGCCCAGGGGCGCCGCTAGCAATTTTGGGCCCCATGAAAAAATATGAGGATGGGCCCCCTATACTAAGCTAGCTATCTAAACTCTTTGTCCGCGATGTAGTTATACTGACCTATGCATTTTATTATTGATTTTGTCCACCAATTATCAGTATTTAGTAAGAGAACGACCATGACTGAAGCCAGCAGATGATTTATTGTTCAAATGGAAACGTAGTACAAAAAAAGGAACAGTAATCAAATATTCACTGAAAATTTTACATTTTTATGTGCATATATACACACAGTTGAAGTCAGAATTATTAGCCCTGTTTATTTTTTCACCAATTTAACACATTTCTAAACATAATAGTTTTTATAACTCATCTCTAATAACTGATTTCTTTTATCTTTGCCATGATGACAGTAAATAATATTGACTAGATATTTTTCAAGACACTTCTATACAGCTTAAAGTGACATTTAAATGCTTAACTAGGTTAATTAGGTTAACTAGGCAGGTTAGGGTAATTAGGCAAGTTATTGTATAACAGTGGTTTGTTCTGTAGACTATCAAGAAAAAAAATTGCTTAAAGGGGCTAATAATTTTGACCTTAAAATGGTTTTTAAAAAATTAAAACTGCTTTTATTCTAGCCAAAATACAACAAATAAGACTTTCTCCAGAAGAAAAAATATTATCAGACATACTGTGAAAATTTGCTCTGTTAAACATCATTTGGGAAATATTAAAAAAAAAATAATAATAAAGGGGGGCTAATATGTGTATGTGTGTATATCTGTATGTGTGTTTACACACGTGCTTGTGTAACTGAGTACATGCAGTAAAGTAATTACATTTAAATTGCGCCATTCACTATGGGCTCTACTTTAACAATCTAGGCTCAAAAGACTGGCTTGAGGAGCATCCTGGCTATGACATATTTAAAAGATACATAATTAATTCAAAACTTGTGTGTATGGACATTGAGATATTGTTTTACACTATTCTGCTGATATGGTATGAGTTTGACTAATCAGTTATATTACTAGAAATGGTCCACTGGGCAAAAAAAAATAAATAGATCATTATCTTTCAAGGAAACCTAACTTGATATATTTAAAGTTTTGTCTTTCAGTTTTATGTTTGCTTTGCTGTTATAACTAATATAATTCTACATAATCAACATTGTGGAAAAATAGCAGTCATTTAATAGTGGCCACGTCAACAATTAAGTTAATATGTTAATATAGTGAAATTAATACTTAAACGCAGACTGCAATGCACATGCTATTTTTAAAGGCAGGATCTCAGTTACCTGCTCCTTCAACTGGGAGAAGAGTTTGGGGAACTTCGTAGGGAAGAGCAGGTGAGGGCGTATATATAAAGAGCTGATCATTAGCAAAATAAATTAAACTAGCGGCGCTATCATTACCGCAAAAAGAAAGCTCTGTGAATAGACATAACGTTACCTTTCTTTTCAAAAAACGGTGATAGCAACTGCCGTCCCTTTTTCTCTCTCTCTGCTTTTTGTAGCCTCTCTTTTCGTTTTTGATGACCGGATTTAATCTGTGTTAACCATCGCTGCTTTGACAGTTTACCTGACGATCGCTCTCAAAGTATCAACTCTCTTCCCGCTACTGACGGACTGAACCATACAGTGAAAGGAGGGGGGTGCTATTTGACAGTGACAGACACGAGAGGCAGATATAAGCTGTTTTTTTCTAATAAATAGTTTTATTTGTAATTTAGAGATACATTAATAATTTATATTACATTATAGTATTGATATTAATTATAAAGCAGATCTCTGGGGGCCCTAGAGTGCATGGGCCCTTAGAATCGTCCTAACTTCCCCCCCCTTAGCGGCGCCCCTGTTTCAGCCTATTGTCAACTGTCTCAGGTTGATGTGAATAGAACAGTTGAACAGCCAGTTTCCTGGTCTTCTTCTCAGATCAAAACATTTATTGCATCTCATGAAATTCCATAACATTTCTCAGGGTCTGATATTCTGGAGAGATTAAGCTGTCTTTACAAAAGCTGTAAATGGCTTGTTTTTATTCATATATATTCATAATTACAACAAAATGTTTTTCTAAAATGTATAAAGCAGACAGGGAACACTTGTTCATTCTGTGCCTGACTCATAAACGCATCAGAAAAAAAGTTCTAAGATTAACAGCTGAATATTTGCCTCATAATTATATTTATGTAGGTCAAATATCGTCATTTTAACCTTTATATAATTTATTGTTTTTAATCATTTTATATAGTTCCAGTGCTCAAGGATGTTTACAAACAGTAGGAGAACAAGAAAAGCAATAAACTTAAGAATGACAAAAGACATGGGAACAAGTGACGAAAGAAACTCATTCCTGTCTTTCAATGAGTCCTGATGTGCGTTTAGGAGAACTAGGCAGCACACTCAGAGCTGCAGGATGGATTTAATTTAGTATTCTTATTATTAAAATATATCTGAATGAGGATCAAATGACTGAGTTGGTCTTTGAGAAAGAAAATCAACCTGTTTGTTCCTGCGGATCTTCATGTTTGACTCTGAATGTTTCTTCAATCTTCACATCTTCACTCTCCTCTTTAATAAACGCCATCTTTATAACAGTGTGGAGATCAGTCGCTTCAGCAGGAGTTTTTCTCTGCGTTTGGACACTTTATCCTGTTTAAAACGAACCAAACAATAAAAATCTTATGTTTAAAATGAATAAAACAATGAACAGAAACAAAATAACTTCTCTTCAACCAAGGGACGTGTGGTCAGGGGAGGCAGGGCCTCACCTTTATCATCCTCTCCTGCCATCTAAAGATGTATACTAATGATAAAAATCAATATTTTGCCACTGATCTGCACTATAGATGTAATTTCTCTATGATTCAACTGACTTCAATCATTTTTATGATCAAAATTCCTGTGTTTTGCATATTTCCTGTTCAATTTGGGCTGGGCCTCACGTCAGATTGTGCAATCCCTTGCAAACTGGTTTGAGTTTGTATCAATTTATATCATTTATATTTTTGTTTAATTATTCATTCATTCATTTTCTTGTCGGCTTAGTCCCTTTATTAATCAGGGGTCACCACAGCGGAATCAACCGCCAACTTATCCAGCATATTTTTTTACGCAGCGGATGCCCTTCCAGCCACAACCCATCTCTGGGAAACATCCATACACACACATTCACACTCATACACTACGGACAATTTAGCTTACCAAATTCACCTGTACCACATATCTTTGGACTGTGGGGGAAACCGGAGCACCCGGAGGAAACCCACGCAACCACGGGGAAAACATGCAAACTCCACACAGAAACACCAACTGACCCAGCCGAGACTCGAACCAGCGACCTTCTTGCTGTGAGGCGAACGTGCTACTCACTACGCCACCGTGGCGCCTGTTTAATTATATATATATATATACAATATATATATATATATATAAAGCTATAAAAAAAATATATATTTTTTTAACTACTATTTACTGTGTTTTTTAAATTTATTATTATTAAATATGTGTGTTTTTATTTATGTTTTGGCAATACATTTGTAATATTTGTCATGCCAATAAAGCAATTATTGAATTGAGTTAATAATAATATGATATATTATTTATATTTTTGTTGAATTATATATATATATATAATTTTCTTTAATTACTATTTACTGTGCTTCATTTTTATTATCATTAAATATGTGTATAAATATTTTTATAAATATTTTTATTTATGCTTTGGCAATACATTTGTAATATTTGTCATGCTAATAAAGCAATTATTGAATTCAGAGAGAGAGAGAGAGAGAGAGAGAGAGAGAAAGAGAGAGAGAGACAATCTGCAATGGTGCTGCGTGTGTGTGTGTGTGTGTGTGTGTGTGTGTGTGTGTGTGTGTGTGTATGAGAAACAGCTGGGTGTTTTTTGGGAGGAATATTTAATCGCTGTACATTTTACATTCCTCCTTGGCCCAATATGTACCTGCCATGTGTATAGAAACAATGCTGACATGATATATGAAACACAATCAGTAGTTGGCAAATATAGCGGGTGGATTTGTTTGTATATATACTTTTGACATTGAAAGTGTCAGTGCCTCACCAGCCACAAACCTCACCGCACATCACTGCTTCAACAGTTTCTTTATATGAGAGTAATTAACTAACAGAAATCAGGAAAGTCCGAGCAAGAAACAACTGCCACAAATGACCTGATTAAAACTAGTACTCCATAGTGATGTTTACTTAGAATGGAGTGACATTGTGCTGTTTAAACCTTCATTAAAACACTTAATCAATCGGAACTTTAATCAATCGGTTTATATCTGTGTAAACGCTTTTAAACAAACCTTTTTCCAGTTGAATCACAGCAAAGTTGATCACAGAGCAGGAGCGGCGCAGCCTTATGACGTTTTTCTTCTTCTTCTGGAGTTTTATCTGGCGGTTTAAGTTTAACTTTAAGGTGCATTTTCCGCCACCTACTGAATTGGAGTATGGAGCGCAACATGGTTGGAGATCTTGTTATTAACAAAGAAATACTACGGGGGTTGGCGCAAGATGGCGACCTAAACGGCTGTGCTGGTTTGAGCTCTGAGCTATCTGGAGGAGTTTACATTGTTTGGACGAATATGAATCACTCGAATCAAGGTGGGAACTTTTAGAAGAAGTAACTCCACAACTTTTGATCTTTAAACACCTGATATAGACTGAAATATACATATAGATTCAACTGTCCAGCGCACGTGCAAACGCTGCAAAAATGCCAAAGAGTAAAGACCGAAAGCTGTTCTCTTCTCTTTTTGAACCTTCTGGAGACCATGATTCGCCATCAAATACACCATCAAGCAGTCCTCTCTCAAAAAAAATGTGTCAGAATGAGGATGATCCCAAAGTTTCAAATGTTGACATACTGCGTGCTGTTAATTCCCTCAGTGACCGATTTGCGTCGATGGAACAACAACTTGCCCAGAATTCGATTACTATTGTTAATCTTTCAAAGGCTGTTGATTTCGTAGGTGAAGAGTTGAAATCTATGTCCACACGTGTTAAGGCGAATGACAACAAGGTCTCGCAAATTCAGCAGGTGGTTCGGGTGATGCAAAGCAAATGCGATCAAGCTGAGATCTACAGCAGAAGGTGGAATTTAAGGATTATCAATCTCAAGGAATCAGATGGAGAAAATATCAGAAGCAGAGTGCTGGAAATCCTTAAAGTTCTAACTCCAGACGAAGCAGATGACATCCGCCTTTATGTTGACACCATTCACAGAATTGGACGTCCCGGAGCAGGGGGAAATCGCCCTAGACCGGTCATTGTTCAGTTTGCGCTTCGGGTGTACAGGGAGAAAGTCTGGAAAGCGGCTCGGGATCATCCCGCTCTTAAGGAAAGAGGTGTTCGTCTGATGGAGGACCTGACATTTGCAGAAAGACAACAAAGAAGGCTGCTGTGGCCAAAGGTGAAAGAGGCGAGAGAACAGGGCAAGAGAGCTTACTTTCGCGGAGCAGAAGCTTTTATTGATGGCAAAAAAATATCTGTCGAGGAGTTTGAAGCTGAACAGTGAACACTAACAAAAAAAAAAAAAAAAAAACTTTTTGGTCGCTGGCTCTTTGTCGGCCCGAAAAGTTATTTGTTCGGTCTACGATCGTCCGGGTGATGTGACTGTTCCAGGTTAATAACTGTTCAACACCGGCTGCTTTGTGAATTTCTTTGTTTCAGGGTTCTTTATACATATATTAACGTTCTGACATCCAAATTGTCCTTCTTTTATGTCTGATTTTGTTTTTAGTACGTTTAAAATCGTTTCACTTAATGTTAGGGGTTTACGAGACAGCATTAAAAGGAAATCTATTTTTATTTTTGTTAGACGTACCGACGCGAATATAATTTTCTTACAAGAGACGCATTCTTGTGAAAGGGATGTTAGGTGGTGGCGATCTCAGTGGGGTGATCAAATTTATTGTTGTCATGCTTCTCATCATTCAGCAGGAGTCGCTGTTCTTTTAAATAAGTTTAAAGGTAATGTGTTAGAATCGGTTAATTCACCAGAAGGGAGATGGATATTAATAACTGTTAAGTTGGATAATTCAATTTTTATCTTAGCAAATGTTTACAGTTATAATTCGTCAGTCCAAGCCAAAAATATGTCCACGGAATTGTCTAACTCTATTTTACTTTTACAGAGAAAATATCAAGATGCTTTTTTGCTAATTGGAGGCGATTTTAATGATGCCCCAGATGACTTCATAGATCGTTTTCCTCCTCATTCTTCATCATCTTCTAAGTTTAAAATTACTAACTTCTTGTCCTCTCATCTGTCTATTGTGGACATCTGGAGATTTTTAAATTTTAGTGAGAAATGTTACTCATGGAGCAATTCCTCTAGATCGTTACAATCAAGGATTGACTTATGGTTGATCAATCCTGAATGTGTTCAGTATGTAACAGAAATTGCATATACCTATGCTCCCCTTACAGATCATAAAATGCTTGTTCTGACTCTCTCTGACTCTAAAATTAATAATAAAAGTCTGCGGGGATATTGGAAGTTAAATAATAATTTGCTTAATAATGAAAATTTTAATAAGGAGGTTAAAGGTATAGCACAACACATTTTTGCCGATAATCAAATGTCACACTCTAGTAAATGGGAACTATTTAAGTTTAAAGTTAGACAGTCAGCCATACATATTAGTAAACAAGTTAAAAATAATAATTTGAATAAGGAACAGTCACTGATGAACGAGTTAAACATTTATTTAAAAAAAGATAATTTAACAGAGGATGAAAAAATTAGATTAGAAACTATTAAATCTGAAATTGATCAAATTTATGTTGATACCGCAAAAGGTGCATTTATTCGTTCAAGGGCCAAATGGTTAGAAAAAGGAGAAAAAATACAAGTTATTTTTTTTCACTGGAAAAGCGGAATTATAAAAGACAAATGATTTCCTCTCTTAAAATTGATGATGTTATTACTTCAAATCCTAAATTAATTTCAACGTATGTAGAATCCTTTTATTCCCAGTTATATAAATCTGTATTTCAAAATGATAAATGTTACAATTTTTTGAATCTGTTAAATCATTTGTCTCTCCTATTTCATCTCAATTTAAAGATACTTGTGAGAGAATTTTGAATAAGCATGAGATGGAAACAGCAATACGTACAATGAAAAAAAACAAGTCTCCAGGTACAGATGGTCTTTCAGTGGAGTTCTATCTGCAATTTTGGGACATTATTGAAAATCCATTATTTGAAATGTATAAGGAATCTATTGAGTTAAAGGAGTTACCAACGTCTTTGAAACAAGGGTTGATAACCTTGCTCCCCAAACCTAATAAAGACCACATAATTTTAGACAACTGGCGTCCAATAACATTACTAAATGTAGATTATAAATTATTATCTTTGATTTATGCAAAACGCTTAAAAGAAGGGCTAAATGAAATTATTAGTGAGTTTCAAACAGGTTTTATGGCTGGGCGACACATAAGCTGGAATATTAGATTGATTTTGGATTTGTTAGATTATTCAAATTTGATTGAATCTGAAGCGTTACTAGTTTTTCTTGATTTTCATAAAGCCTTTGACACTATTGAGCACCAATTTATGTTTATGGCATTAAAATTTTTTGGTTTTGGGGACCGATTTATTTCTATTATGGAAATGTTTCATAAAGATATTAATAGTTCTATTAATTTATACCCAACCACTTCTAAAAGATTTCCCATTTGTAGAGGTGTCCGTCAAGGCTGCCCTATTGCTCCTTTTTTATTCCTTCTTGTTGTAGAGTTCTTGTCCGTTTATATTTTAAAGTCATCAGCAATTCAAGGTATTACAATATTTAATAAAGAAATTAGGATATCTCAACTTGCTGATGATACCGTTCTTTTTCTAAAAGATGAAGATCAGTTACCTGCAGCTTTACAATTAGTAAATGATTTTTCTACTGCCTCTGGTTTAAATTTAAATGTGACAAAATGTGAAATTATGTCTCTTTATAATTCTGAAGTAAAAAGTTTATGTAATATCCCAGTTAAAAAGATGGTAAGATATTTAGGAATAAATATAACAAAAAATTTATCAGAGAGACAAGATTTAAATTTTTCCCCTAAAATAAAAAAAGCTCAAGCTATATTTAATAACTGGCTTCAAAGGGACTTATCTATTATTGGCAGAGTTTTGTTGACTAAAGTAGAAGGAGTGTCTAGATTTGTTTACCCGGCTTTATCTCTTTTTGTTCAAGACGCCTTTTGTAATCAAATTAATGATTTATTTATACAATTTGTTTGGAGAAATAAGCATCACCATTTAAGAAAGGAAATTCTTCAAGGGTCACGAAAAGATGGAGGATTTGAACTTTTGGATTTTTTTGACCTAAATTATACATTTAAAGTTAAATGGCTTCGGAATTGTTTATTGAAATCAGATTCAGTTTGGTTTTTTATACCATATAATATTTTCAAAAAGGTTGGAGGATTGCGTTTTTTACTATCATGCGACTACTCTGTTAATAAACTACCAATAACATTGTCAAATTTTTACCAACAAGCACTTAAAGCGTGGAAGTTGTGCTATGTGCACAACTTCTCTCTCCATAAAGCAATTTTGTGGAATAATTCTTATATTACAATCAACCGGAAATCTCTCTATTTGCAAAATTGGACAGATAAAGGTATTTATTTCTTATCTGACATTTTAGACCAATCCGCTAATATACTTTCATACGAAAATTTTATGGAAAGATGGTCATTCCCTATTAAATTTAAAGAATATAATTCTGTAACAAAAGCCATTCCCTCTGGATTAATTATGCTAATGAAAAGTCATATGTCGTCATATAGTATTCATAGATCTGATTTTGTGCTGTGCTTAAATGGGGTGGACTTTTGTAGTAAGAAATGCACAAACAAAATTATTAGATTATTATTTTTTAGAAACAGAGCTTTAAAACCTAGAGGAATATGTTTTTGGAATGTTTGTTTTGAAGATATTGTGTGGAAAAAAGCTTGGTTGCTTCCCTTTCGTTTCTGCATAAGTAATAAACATAAGGAAATACATTTAAAAATACTTCACAATATTTATGTTAGCAATTATACATTATCTAAATTTACACAGATTGATGGAAAATGCTCATTTTGTTTAGATCATTCAGAGTCTTTAGTTCATCTTTTTTATGAATGCCAACACTCTAAGACGTTTTGGGGAGACTTATCATTGTATGTCAATAAAAAAAAACTGGTTTTAGATGTAATTTGACCCCCAAAGATGTTATATTTTATTTTATCTCAAATAATTTATCTGTGGAATTCATAATGAATCTTTTGATTTTATTTGGTAAATTTCATATTTATAAATGTAGATTGAATAAATCTAAACCCTGTTTAAAAGTTTCTATTATAGATTTTCATTTATATTTAGACTCTCTCCAGTTTATTAATAACCAGAAATGTCAAGATACCATTAAAGTTGTAAAGGAGCTGAAGTTAATAGAATAGTTTACATGCTGTCTGGGTAGACTAATTCATAATGTCAATGTTAAACTCTTTATGTTGATGCTGTCTTTCAGTTATTTGATTGTTATTATTTTAGTTTTTTGTGTTTGTTATCATCTACTTTGTATTTTTGGATGTCATGTTTAAACTGTATATTTGATGTTGTTTAAATAAAAAAAAAAAAAAAAAAAAGGTGTCCAACATTACACACTTCATTTTACCGGTGGAATTAGTGCATCATCCAGGTAATTAAAGTGCACACGCACTACAGGCACTATTTATACTACACAATGGCGTAGAATAGTGCATAAGTATGCGATTTGGGACGCAGCTGATGTTAAACTCGAGGTCATCGCTGCTTTGACAGTTTACCTGACGACGGCCCTCAACTCTCTTCCCGCTACTGACGGACTGAACCATACAGCGAAAGGAGGGGGGGTGCAATTTGACAGTGACAGTTGTGACAGACACGAGGGGCAGATATAAGCCGTATTTTTATTTTTTATTTCTAATAAATTGTTTTACTTGTAACTTAGAGATACATTCATAATTTATATTACATTATAGTACTGTTATTAA
>CAIGQQ010023492.1:0-11237 GCA_903798035.1 Danio albolineatus
ATCAACAGTCAACTTTATTCACAATTTCTGTACGTTAAACTATTACTTGAGCTCAGTGAAGGCCAGGGACACATATTCTTCAAATCCAGAATATTTTTATTGAATTTTATGTCCATAAATAGTTCATAAATAAGTCAAAAAGCATGCCAAAATGCAGCATATTTATCTTAACATTGATAAACATCTTAAATTGATTAAATTTAATAAAAATAAAGATTCTGAGTTAGTTAGTTAGTTTTGGCCAGAATGTACATAATTTAACATAACATAACTTTTTTTTTTTTTTTTTTACCGGGGCACCCATGGCTTTAAGCAGATTCACTGTGGCATTTGAAGAAAACTTTTGGATCATCAGTGAGAAAATTAACAATAATTTATCAATAGATCATAAATATTCATAATATTCAAACACATAATGCCACAATAGACATAATGTGCCTATGGCGTGTGCCAGTTTTCCAGGCCAGTCCCTGAATGAAAAGGTCGGATAGCAACATACCGTCTGAGATGTCAGAGCAAACTAACTGCAGGATGTTTATCGTTTCAACCATCCTTAAACAGCTTCAGACTAATTGTGATTAGTTATAATATAGAGAAGTAAGATTAAGTTAGTTAAATAAACAACTTGTAGCTCGTTACAGAAAGAATGGAGGCTCCTTCCTTCCACACCGCTGCTGAAAACCAAACCTGTATGATCAGAGTGGGTGGAGCCACGATGGCGCACTTCCTGTTGCACCGAGTCTGTATATATATATATATATTTTATATTTTATATATATTATGTTTTTTACTATTAAGTCAAGTTTGTATTAACACATTTTTATATATTATGCTAAAATCATGCATTTTTAATTAGCATGGAAGTTAATATTTTGTTGTTTTAAACTGGCAATATGTAAAATAATGTAAATAATACTTATTTATTACTACTACTACTACTACTACTACTGCTAATAATAATAATAACATTTTATGTTATGTTTTAAATGAATATTTTATTCATTTATTTGTTCTCATTGTAATTTATCAATTTTTACTTGATAAAATATTCTAATTCTATTTATTTTCTAGATTATTTTTTTCAATTTTCTTTATTATTATATTATTTCTAATATTTCTTTAGAAAATTAAACTCTACTCATAGAAAAACAACTGCTTATGTAGAACAAATGAACAAATATGATGTCAGATGACCATACTAAAAATTAATACCTTTATTTTGTTGTGTTCTCAGATTATCTAAACATGTTTGTCTTATTTGACATATTTTTGAGTCATATTGAGGTTGAGAATCTCTGGTTTAGCCAGATATTGAGAGTAATGTGTAATTGAATATGTGAAATTGTTATTTTCCACTATGTAGACTCAGTGTTTGCTGTTCTGGGAACTGTACTAGAGAACTTGTAAGCTGTGTCTGGTAAAAGTCCAACTGCAGGTCAGGATTCCTTCAGTTTGTCCGCCAGAGACACACCTTGATCAGAGCGAGGGAATGGAGAACACATGACTGTGTGACCCCTGGCAAAGGTCAAAGTAATCAGCGGCACTTCTAAAGAGCTGTCAGATTTGTGTGTGTGTGTGTGTGTGTGTGTGTGTGTGTGTGTGTGTGTGTCATACTTGTCAACATTGGGATGTGAAAATAAGGGATCCCCCCTTTTAAAACCTTTTAAAAGTACTCAGGGGTAGTGAGTAGGGAGTATGACACTGTAGAGAAGTTGATGCGTTTATAGAATGTTACGTTTACACATCCCTGCACAAACAACATGTAGTGCATTTAGGGATCTTCCTACTTTCCTTCGTTCCTTCCAACCTTCCTTCAATTATTTGTTTCTTCTCTCCTCCCTTCCTTCATTCGTTTGTCCCCTCCTTCCTTCGTTCACTCGTTCGTTCGTTCATATTTTTGTTCCTTCCTACATTAGGTCTTTTTGTTCATTCATTCGTTTGTTCCTTCCTTCCTTCCTTAGTTTGTTCAGTCCTTTCTTGAATTCTTTCTTTATTCGTTTGGTCCTTCCTTCTTTCCTCCCTTCATTTGTTCGCTCATTCTTTCTTCCACATTTTTGTTCCTTCCTTCATTAGGTCCTTTGTTCCTTCATTTATTTCGTTCGTTCTTTCCTTTCTTAGTTTGTTCAGTCCTTCCTTGAATCCTTCATTTATTTGGTTCTTCGATCCTTCCATACCTTGTTCGGTCCTTACTTTTATTTGGCCCTTCCTTCCATTCTTCATTTGTTCCATTTAGTGATAGTTTAAGGCTGTTTGGTGATTTCAGTCCTCATACAGTCGACATCCATTATTTTCAGTCACATGCAGTCTATAAACAGTCTCTGGATCATTGCGTGTACAGATTTTGGACATCTTCTTGGACATTTTGAATGTTTCCCAAAGGTTTGCTGCATTTATAAAGCACCCATGTCTTGAGGTTGTTCAGTATGATGTGATTTACTTTCTATGTGTGATTTAATTAGACAGGAATCACAGGACTGATCTTTCTACTGTAGACAATGACCATAGACAAGAAAGAAATACAGTAGTGACTGCAGGATGAAGGACAGTAGTGGGGTAAAAGTACCGATACTGCACTAAACATGTACTCAAGGAAAAGTAAAAGTCCACATTTATAAAACTACTCAGTAAATTACAATTCCTGAGAAAAACTACTCAATTACAGTAGTGCAGAGTATTTGTAATTAGTTACTTTACACCACTGGTCATCCGCTCTAGCATGAGCTCCAGGCAGTCAGCGGGTGCTTTGAGCACAAAACCCCAGAGAGCAGTGCACGTCGGACAGTTTATCAAGGATGTACCGCTGGATGGCGTCTTACTATAGTTTTTTAAACGTGATCTTTAATTACTCTTGTCTCTATCTAACGACTCTTTGGTCTTTTGAATCTATCAGGTAACATGTCACAGCATCAGATGATGGCATTGTCTATCGACCCAACCTTACTGTATAGTGTCCAGCAAAATAAGTAGTAAAATATGATGTACTGTCAGATATATAAAGTTATTATAAATGAGTTATTAAAACTGTCATGTTCAAAAAAGTCTTCTCTCCATTAAATGACACAATATTTCTGAAATATTTTACATTTTAAAGGGCTAATAATTTTGTCTTCAACCAAAGTGTTCATAGTGTTTCCACTGGGATATAGGACCGAATCTGTTCTTTTAGTCTCCAGAAATAATCTGGGGAAAGATCAGAAATGAGTACAGACGTTGTTCAGCAGCTTTTCGGAGTGATTGAAGCTGTGTGTGATCCTGAGGAAATGTTTGTCAGGTGTTTGCAGTAGTAAACCAGCAGCCACGCTCCTCTTGCAGCAGAAAATGCTTCGCTTTGAGGCTCCTCCATTAAGTTTCTTCAAACATTTGGCATCGCTTACTGTTTTCCTTTCATTACCGAGGCAGAGGGGGCTGATTGTGTACAGATAGTTTTCCACTTTTTGCCTCATCAACATGTTGACTTGTTTCACAATGGAAAAAGCTGTAGGTTCATTAAAAATTACATTTATTATTTTATTTACCATGACTTACTGGAGCAATGTAAATCAGTTTAACATTAATTTATATAGTAGAAAAAAACATTTAATGACGTTGTTACGTCTTTTTAGATGTTAATATTAAACTAAGGGTCATATAATAATTTAGCTTGTGTATGACAAATGGATGGAGAAAGAAACAATTGAAAACCAAATATCACTGCAATTATTTATTGCTCATACTTCCAGTGAAAATATTGTACAGTGAAAGAAAAATATTTACAATAAATAAAGAATTTACCTGTTGGAGAGGAGGTAGATAGAGGTGCTTAAATCAAAGAAATAAATAAAACAAAACACACTACCTGTATTAAACAACTGAACTAAACATCAAAAGGAAAGGCATGAACAGAAACCAGTGTTGGGTGTAACGCATTACTAAGTAACGTAGTGCAGATGCATGTGATAGCGCCGCGCGCCAGTTTGCTGCTAGTCATAAAGCGGAAGATGTCGGACTCAGCTGAAGCGAGTGGCTGTTTTACCAAATGAAAATATTCCCAGACAAGAACATTACAGTATTAATCAATTTATTTTTCCTCATTGCGCGCCTGCGTGCTGTAGCGCGCGGCTTTTTCAAGGCTAACGCGCACCTTACATGGGCTGGTTCATGAAGATTACTATGAGAAAGGCTAGGATGACTACGCAGATGTGACAGAGGGAGTCGGCGAATTTAACATGACTGATGCTGCTCTGTTTACAGAGTAATAAGACACCTTTTGCTCGATCGGATCACAGGTAAACAAGAGAGACACAATCCAGTTCAAAAACATGCCGTATAAATCTGAAGCCTTTTGTCCACTTCCGATCATACTGCACGGGCTTTCATTCTAATACCGTAAAAAATAATGCTGTTTTTGTAAAGATTACATGATCCTGCCTGATCAATAGATATGCAGAATAATATTTAAGAAGGCTACATTGCATACTAAAAATTATTATGCATGTCATTATTATAGATTTTTTTTAAATAGAATATAATAAAGATGATTCAGAAAACTAAAAGGCTAAACTATTTCATGTTTGACTCATGTGTTTTATCTAAGTATTTATTATTTACAGAGTTAAATTTTTATTATTTGTCTACTCAAGATTTATAGGGTTTTCAAGAAGTATTTAGTTAAGTTACTTATTGAGTAATTACGTTACTTTTCAGACACAGTAATTAGAAAAGTATTTTAAATACAATATTGAATTACTTTTTTAAAGTAACTGACCTAACACTGACAGAAACATCTTCAACGTACCAAACGTCTTAACTAAACTACTCTAAATAAAAACAGCACACTCTCCTGAACCTAATGAACTATTACAAAACAAGAGATCCTGAGTGTTTTATATGTATATCGCGCGACTTGCTCACTCCTACACCCTCTCCGAGGTATCACTCAAAAAGCATCAGTTAACTGGACAAGTTCACAAGCAAACACAATGCAATTTCAAATCTCAGAACTTAGACAAGCGCATTAAATCACAAGCAAAGGAAACTTTCAGACTAGTCCTCGCAAGAGACACTGTCCTCATTGAGACCCAGAGAAAGAGTGAGAGCGAGAAAGAGATAGAGAGAGAGAGAGAGGTAGAAAAACGCCATTGCAGTTTGGGTTTGGCTTTTAAACGATACGCCGACCAGCGATTGGTGGCGCGAACCCAGCGTCAGCGACCGACGTCATCAGCACGACATGCGAATCCTCCGACACCTGTAACACACACGTAAAGCGACACACCCACACACAAACAAACGCAAATACATAACCCCAAAAATGTGATCTGCAGGCGAATGTAACAGACGTATGTTGTGTGAATTCATTAAATAATACTCATACATCATTACAATTCTATTTTATCTGAAACGTAAATCAATTGCTCAACTAGTTATTTAATCAACAAAATAACTTGACAAATTCACTAGCAAATTAGCAAATATCTTGGCTTGTTTTTAATGTTTGCTGTGCTTATTATTATATGTAAAGATGAGTGTGTGTGTGTATTAGGGCTGCACAATAAATCATTTCAGCATCAATTTCTCAATGTGCACATCTGTCACATCAAAGGATCTGCAATGCTGAGTTGGCATTATATGGTTTAGGACAGAGGTTGTCTCTCAAAAGAAAGTGTCTCTCAAAGGAAAGATTCGACTCTGAATCTCCTTAACGAATAATTATATTTTTGAATTTTTTTTATGCTATTGATCTACATCAGCATGATCAAAGTAACTCATTTGCATAATCCACGCCTGTCCGCAACATAGAAACGTTCAGACACAGAATATAGACCACTCCTCGGCCAATCAGAGCAGAGTTTGCTTGTGGAAGGGGGAGGGGCTTACAGACTTCCATTTGTAAGGGGGAGGGGCTTACAGACCTTAAAGGGCCACGAAACCCCCCAGTCTCAGCATGGTGTTTTCACACCTCTAGTTTGGAAAAGCTCAGTAAAGTGGGTGTGTCCAGCTCTGTTTAGGTGGGAGTGTCGGGGAAGGGGAAAGAGGGAAGGTTTTGCATAAAAATGGGAGTTTCCATTTGTGCACGCGCTCATTTTCACACAGACTGTGTTTACATGGACATCAGTAGTCAAATTATTTGCCAAATTATTAATTTGTTGACTTTAACGGCACTTTCTCTTTATTTTCGGATTCGCGTGATGGGCAGGGCTTCTGTCTATGGTTTGGTGACTGTAGCTTTATTGCTAAATGGCTAACAGGGGTGTAATAGAGAGAATAACTGTTTTATGTGCTTTATGAAGGCTGAAAAACAGCGTTGATTCGTTTGGAGCCATATCTGAGTCCACTAGATTATTTCAGAGGTGCACGGAGCTCTGTGAGCTCATAAACTCCTCCAGAAACTGAACCTGGATGATGGAAGCTTTCAGCGGTGCTTCTGACTGAGCCGAGCCCAGTTTTCCCTCAGGACACCAACAACAGGCGCTACGTCATAATCACACCCCCACAAGAGCAAGCTCCTGATTGGTTAACGCTGCGCGAATGTCCGCTGAAGCTCATTTTCATTTCATTTTTATTAAACTGAAGCGATTCGCGCGAATTGTGCGTTAAGTGCGTCAAACGCGCGGCGCCATTCGCGCGTATCGCGCTGCAGGATGCCTATTCGCGCCTTTGCATTGACTTAGCATGTAAATCACTCGCGCTTGACGCATCTTCCGTGTCTGCTGTGAACGCAGCATAACAGGTACAATCTTCGAAACGATCATGAATATTAATGAAGCTGCGCCGCTTACACAATAGAGCGCTCTGGTTGGTTTGAACCAAGTCTATCTCATGAATTAATGCCGCACACTCAGAGACGTCAGAATGTTCTCGCCGGGACAGACATCCACTCTCCACGCTGGAATACACACATGGATCTCATCGGCGTGACGCAGCTTCAAAAATTCGTTTCAAACCGGAAGAACGAATTTGCTCAAGATAACGCAAAAACAACCAATTTTCACTTTTTAGTCAATTAAATGTGTCATAATAGTGTTTATAGCAGCGTGGGACACATATATGACTGTCAACAGCTCAAAAAATGTGTTTTGGTGTTTCATGGCCCTTTAAGTTCTGAACTGATTCAAATGAATCGTATTGCAAAATGGATCTTATAGTAAATCCATATTCAAACAAAATGACAATGTTTTCTGATTTAAACCTGCTGTGGATGACCCAACACAATATTAGGACGTTTTTAAACAACATATGACCTGCTCCATAACAGAGATTTCACAGTAAATGTTTGTTTTCTTTGCCTTGAAGGCACAAAGATTGAGTTTGTGACTGCAGCGCTTTGTGGTTTTCAATTCAATTCAATTCAATTCACCTTTATTTGTATAGCGCTTTTACAATGTGGATTGTGTCAAAGCAGCTTCACATAGAAGGTTATAGTAAATTGAAAATGTCAGTTAAGTTACCCGAATACAGAACAAACAGGAATAAGTGAGTCTGCACTAAAGAACAAGGGAATATGTGTGTTATAGTCATGGGTTTATAGGCTGTGCTAAACCTCTTTGATAGCGAGGAAGTCCAGCACGGTGGTTTGATGGACATGTTTTAGTGTAAGGTCACCCGTTATTGTTTTACCACCATGACTGAAACATCTGACAGCATTTTGAACGCCTCATTTAAGTGACGTGTGTTTAACTTGTCGTATTGTTTCCATTAGCGTAATGTGGGTGAGTGTGTGCAATTGAAGACTAAGTGCTGTTTAACAGAGAAAGGAGTATTCTGGTATACTTTTGTTTTGGAGAAAGTCTTATTTCTTTTAGTTTGGCTGAAGTAAATAAAACATATATGAAATATAATTGAATAGGTCAATATTATTAGCATTAGGGCTGGGCGATTAATCAAAAAGCAATCGATCTAACTTTTCCAGGTCAATTTTTTCAGTAACGTGTGTGGAGTCACGCTCTCTTAAGGCTGATTTATACTTACTATGTTATCATTTATACTTATTATGTTATTCTGATATTATACTTCTACCAAGCACACACGCACCGTCCAGCGTAGCCTTCGCATACCAGTGCACCTCTAAAAAAAATGTAACTACAAATCACAATGATGCATAGCACAAGCTTTGTGATTGGTCAGTTTGGTAGCGGTGACGAGGGTGGGCGGCGCAGGGAGCTGTGTTTTAGGCGCAGTAGGTAGTGCTGTCACCTCACAGCAAGAAGGTCACTGGTTCAAGCCTCGGCTGGGTCAGTTGGCATTTCTGTGTGGAGTTTGCATGTTCTCCCCGTGGTTGCGTGGGTTTCCTCCGGGTGCTCCGGTTTCCCCCACAGTCCAAAGACGTGCCATACAGGTGAACTGGGTATGTGTGGTCACATGAGAATGTGTGGATGTTTCCCAGAGATGGGTTGCAGCTGGAAGGGCATCCGCTGCGTAAAACATATGCTGGATAAGTTGGCGGTTCATTCCGCTGCGGCGACCCCGGATTATTAAGGGAGTAGGCCGATAAGAAAATGAATGAATGTTCATCATTGATAGATATGATATGATAGATAATAGATAGTGTGCGTGTTTACTTCAATTATTTTAAAGTCAAGTAATGCACCCTTCATTTAAAAATCTGTCACTTGTAATATGTAAAAACATCAAATACATAAATAAATTAATTGTTCATTAATTGTAATCGAATTCAAATGTTAATCAAATTAATCGAGATTTTGATTTTAGGTCTAATCGCCCAGCCCAAATTAGCATTATTATGTGTATGTATAATTAGTCGACCGCAAATGATTTGCTTAATTACCTAACTTACCCAGTTAACCTAATTAATCTAGTTAAGCCTTTAAATGTCTCTTTAAGCTGAATGCTAATATTTAGAAAAATATCTATTTAAATATTTAACGTAGGCTCATTCTGAAAACGTAGCCCTGTATACATGTCTGGAGATCGTGAATTATGTACCCAAAAGTACGTATGGCTGCATTTCATCTTTAAAATAAACGGGGTATTATAACTCCGTTCGCGCTTACCAGCGGACCGCTTACCTCCATATGAATGGCTTTCCCAGTGTTACAAGTTTGTCCAGTTTGCTCGCCGTGTACGTCGGCTGACTGTTGACGCAGAGAGGAATTGGCATTTGACGGTGGCATTCAAGTGCTGTGAAGAACCATTCCAGAAAGCGGCTAAGACGTAAACAGTAGCCAAATAATTAAATAAACAAATAAATAACAGGGTGAGAATGTGGTAAAATCTGAAAATGTGGTAATATCAGGGGCCTTTTTTTTCTGGATTGCTTTTCGAAACACTGTCGGTTGCAATCCGCATTCTGAGAACGTAGTCCTGAGTACGTTTCTGGAGGCCGCGGAATACGTCCCGTGAGGTACGGATTTCTGCACTTTTTATTTTCGCAAATCCACAAGAGGCCGCTGCGGATGCTTTTTGAGATCTCAAATATCTCTCGCGAGTGCCGTTCACACCTGCTGTTCTCACCTAATCCCACCAGAGGCCGCTGTCGGCTGACTGTTTGGCTGACTGAATGATGACTAACGGGACAAACTGGTTGCAGCGGGAAAGTCGTCCACACGAGGCGAACGGTCGGCTGGTAAAAGAAACGGCGTCACACCGTCCCGTAGCGTTAGTTTAAAAAAATTAAACGCAGCCAAACGTACCTCTGACCACGTAATGTGCGGTCTCCAAAAACGTTCGTGGGACTATGTTTTCACAATGAGCCTGTGTTGGTCGGTTGGGTTCAGGGAAGGAGGATGGTGGGTCAGTCGACAGCGGCCCCTGGTGGATTTATGTGAGAACAGCAGGCACGAATTGCACTCGTGAGAGAATTTTGACATCTCATAAAGCGTACACAGCGGACTCAGATAGGGTTGATGGATAGGGTTAGGATTAAAAACAAAAACTGCAAAAAAATGTACATCCTGGGACATATTTGGTGCTCTCCAGAAATGGATATAGTGGTACGTTTTCAGAATGAGCCTGGGTTGTAAATATTGTGGGGTGTCATCATGACAAAGATAAAAGAAATGAGAAATTAGTTATTAAAACTATCATGATTAAAAACGTGTTGGTAAAAACCTTAACATTTAAAATGATATTAAATATTTTTAATAATTGTGCCTTTTAACTGTATATAATGCTTGTTTTTAATATATATTTCAAATGGTTGTTAGTTTAATACGAAAGCCAGACATTGAAATGATGCAGCAGCTGGAATGGGAATGATTTTGTTCTAAAACCCTAACATTTAAAATAATAATAAATATAATAATTGTGCCTTTTAACTGTATATAACGCTTGTTTTTAACATATATTTCAAATGGTTGTTAGTTTAATATGAAAGCCAGACGTTGAAATGATGCAGCAGCTGGATAAGATTTGAGGATGGGAATGATTTTGTTCCAAAAACAAACTCTCTCTCTCTCTCTCTCTTTTTTTCTCGCTGCCTTTGTTTTCTCTCCCTCTCTCTGCCTACTTTTACCTTCAGTCTATTTTTTGCAGCTCACTCACAGTCTGAGGGTTCGACCGTGGGGAAGTCTTCCTTCATAAAGCCTTGTTTATATATAAAACACATGTATTTATATCTCTGTAAACAATAGACGTGCTGTAAGATCTCAGAGAAGGTCAATGGTCCAATTCATTTTTAGTGATGACAAAATTAGAGCTGGGTGGCTTTATATGGAGAACTAGTAAAGAGGAAATATGGAGGAGAGGGAAAGATATAGTGTAGAGGAAGAGAAACAAAATCTGCCACTGCTGTTCTTGGTTTGGAGTAGGGCTGCACAATAGGGTATATGCGGAGCTGGGGCTTCTTCACTGATACACTTCCGGTTAATGTGACTTTTTCCATTTCATAAGGTTCCTTTTACAGCATTGATGTTGTAATTTAATTAAAATAAAACCAGTTAAACAGGCATTCATTTAGTTGCTCAAGTGTAAAACGAGATAAAAAGCCGTTTACACGCACATGCCAGTCAGCATTAGCAGGCTCCATTGAATATACTGGGGTAAAATAAATGTTGATATTTTAAAGACATGGTGGGGAGAAATGTAATTTAATGCATTGGTTCTTGATCCATCTGAGATCCACTTTATCAGAGACACCACTTTTAAAAGAAAACAGACCTTAAACACGCCGATTTTGTAGTGACACACAGTTCACTGGAAGCGCATGACGCAGGTTACTGACAAACTAAAAGTCTTTCCGAATACTTCCACATATACCCTATATTGGAAAAACTGACATTGCAATATTTGTTTTCTTGATATAT
>CAIGQQ010023501.1:0-10380 GCA_903798035.1 Danio albolineatus
ATAATATTTGACTAGATATTTCTCAAGATACAGGTATTCAGCTAAAAGTGACATTTAAAGGCTTAACTAGGTTAATTAGGGTAGTTATGCAAGTCGTTGAATAACAAAGTTTTGTTCTGTAGACAGACAAAAAAATATATTGCCTGAGGGGGTTAATAAAATTTACTAGGCCTGTCACAATATCTATTTATTGATGTACGATATATTGCGATAAGTAAAGTTTATTTATAAACTAATTTTGAGAGGATCACTTGCAGATGATTGCTTGCAGCTGGTCCCGCATTATTAAATTTATGATTCACCAATCAGATGATTCCTAAGCCACTATAAATACCCTAAGTTCCATATCACAGCCATCTTTGTTTTGAAGAATCCCCCCTTCCACCCCTACTCCTCCTCCTTTCCTATATGGGTGGCACGGTGGCCCAGTGGTTAGCACTGTTGCCTCACAGCAAGAACGTCACTGGTTCTAGTCCTTACCAAGCCAGCTGATGTTTCTGTGTGGAGTTTACACGTTCTCCCCGTGCGCACGTGGGTTTACCCCGGGTTCCCCGGTTTCCTCCCACCGTCCAAAAACATGCAACTTAAGTTAATTGACTAATCCAAATCGGCACCATAGACATGCTCCTAGCAAGTAGTTATCTTTTCATAGCAATCACTATCCGTTCATTTGCTACCCGCAGGGGAGTTCTCGAGATCTATACCTGAGCTCAAACTCTCCTCTCGCCTTGCAAACAGGAGGGAGCCCCGAGTTCTAAGATCTTATGAGCTCAGGGCTCTCTCCCGGGACAGCATGCCAAACAAGATTTATAATCAATCATCAGCTAAGTGTGAACTCTTGAAATACAATATATATATATATACATTTCTAAACACAATAGTTTTATTAACTAATTTCTAATAACTGATTTCTTTTAACTTTGCCATGATGACAGTACATAATATTTGACTAGATATTTCTCAAGATACAGGTATTCAGCTAAAAGTGACATTAAAAGGCTTAACTCGGTTAATTAGGCAAGTTGTTGTATAACAATGGTTTGTTCTGTAGACAGTTAAAAAAGAAATATTGCCTGAGGGGGGTTAATAATATTGACTAGGCCTGTCACAATATCTGTTGTACGATATATTGTGATAAATTATATTATTGTAATTTTAATACTATTTTATGCCACTTATTATATAATGCCAGATTAACAACTGTATCAGTGCAAGCAAGGCAGTCCTAGGGATGGCTGACTTGAAACTGCGTTTTGACACAGTGTCGAGATCCCGAAGCGCAAGTGATTCGAAACACTGCACCGAAGCATGATAAGAAAAACCCGGGTCACGTGACTAAGGTAAATAAAATAAATAAACTAAATAAATCTTATTTATTTTAACTAAGCCTGGCTCCTGATAGATTTTTTTATGAAGCAGAAAGGAGGGATGATGAGTCAGGGAGGTAAGACTTAATCAACTTAATTCTCGGCCATGTGTCAAGTCTAAGACAACAGGTAATTCTAGAAAACATCTTTTTGTATTCTACAAAATTTAATTCTAATGAAATTAATATTCATGCCAAAGATTCCACAAATTATCTTATTATTATCACTCCAATTGTGACTTAAGATCGTTTTCCAGTTACATTTAGGGTTACTTTCTGTTATTTATTTAGAATAATAATTGTAGTATAATAACAATAATATTTTAGTTTATATAAATTTTCTTGTGTAATATTTATTATTAATACTATATATTATTAATATATGTACACACACTCTTTTTTTTTTTTTGATGGGGACCATGTCCCAGTACAACTTTGTCTAGCAACTGTATGATTTGACATGAAATATAACAAAAATATCAATTAAGATTAACCACAAGCAATCACACATCCAATCAAAAATACTGCAACCCAGTACTGAGAAACATCCATACACTCATTCACACACATACACTCCAGCCAATTTAGTTTATTCAATTCACCTATACCTCTTATTTTTGGACCTGTTGGGGAAACAGGAGCACCCAGAGAAAACCCAAACAAACACGAGAAAAACATGCAAATTCCACACAGTAGGGTCAACTGACCCAGCCGGGACACGAACCAGCGAACTTCTTGCTGTGAGGCGACAATGATAACCACTGAGCCACAATGACGGCCCGATGCAGAAATTCATAAACTTAAAATTCAATAAACACTTGCCATCCCAAAAACCACCCCACACCCTCAAAGCGCATCAGACAAAAGATGACTCATTCATATTTTCACAGTAGTCTTAAAATACTTTAGTTTTGTAAATATTTCAGCATTTTCAGAGCTATTTTTTTAGAAGGGGACGCTTAAGTGGATGTTTGTGTGCTACATTTTTAAAATGTTGTGTCTGCTCTCTAAACGAAGCACAGGTTTAGCACATTAGCAGACACATTTTAAAAGCAGTTTGACTGACCTGTGTAATCTAAAACGGGACACATTGCTTCTTTGCATTGTTTGATGACATGTGAGGGCTCCAAATGCTCGCGACGCAGAATGTGACGATTATGTCAAGCAATTTTCAATGTCGTTTTTATTTAAAGTCAGAGTAATCTCTTATTGCGTCTTGAAAAACACACAAACAACATAAATGACAGCAACAATTAAACACAATTACAGATAAAAGGCTGTAAACCTTACGTCTACACGCATTCACGAACTGAGCACAAGAGGAAATGTAATGGGTTTTTCAGCCTAAATGCAAAATAGAAGGTAACATAGCAATGAATGGATGTAAGGATGAAAGGATAAATGGATATACGAGGGCACAGAAATGAGGAAGGTGGCTCTTTATTTCATCCCTATAGTTGCGGAAACTGAAGGGCTCTCTTCCCTCCTCCGGAACCTTCTGCCCTGCTGTTCCATTTTCTCTCTCACTATCATACATTGATGGGAACTCATAAATATTTCATTTCTTTTGTAAAAAAAATATATATTTTTAAAAGTGGCTCGACATATTAACAGGAAACTCTCCCGCTCTCTATTTTCAGAGAATATGAACTCGTGAAGAAAATGAACTCGGAAATGAAGGGTTGTACTGAGGTGACAAAGAATTCGCTAAACTTTGAGTGAATCTTATTCGCCAATTATTAACAATCCGGTTGAACCAGGCACTAAATATGCAACATGAGTATTTTAATGAAGCCATTAGAAGTGTTCTATTCTGGAGAGCTCATCCATATGCCTTAATAATTCTGTGAGAACTACTGAGGAATGAAAGGTTTATAATGGGGCCAAAAAAATCTCTAAATGTAGTACGTTCTATTCTAATCTATCTGTTTGTGCTCTGCTTATTGTAAAAAAAAGAAGAACTTTAAAATATACACTGCTAAACTAACCAAGATTGGCATTTTATTGCATATTACTAACTAGGGTTAGGTACTGAAACCCTATGTTTGATTATGCGTATGCACCGGACAGAATCAGCATACATAGTTTCTGGATAAACCAATCCCAGAATTCGCTGTGACTGGAGGTCATCAAGAGAAATATTGCATGTTACAAGAAGGATGATGTTCAGATCACCTAAAAATTATTAAAAACAGGCTGTATGAACTCCTGTGCCTAATTTCGGTGGCAATGGTGCTGCGACAGGGACGTAAAAGGCATCAAGGGGTATCATCAAAGGCACACGTAAGTACACGTTGTGTCACATCATCTCTAAACATTTAATGCTAAACAACTTTGAGGAATACGCACACTGTCGGCGATGTTAGGCGTTTGTTCTTGTTGCTTAAGGATGATTTATACTTCTGCATTGAGTGATCAGCGTGACCTACGGAGCCTGCCTTGCTCGTAGTCATGCATTTATACTTCTGCGCGCTGTTTGTGTTGCTCTGCAATAATACTTCTGAAATGCTAGTTGGCAGTAGGTTTTTCTGTTCCTCTGTGTCGAGTTTCTTCAAGGGTGTTTTGTTTTTTTTGAATGTTACAAGAAGCTAAAACTCACTTATTCAGAGGCTGGAATAACTTTAATCATAAGGTGAACACAAAACAAAATTTCCATCTGGAGGTCCTTTACAGGACTCGACAGTTGTAAACACTCGCTCCATCAGGCTCGCGGCTCTCAGCACTGCCCACGCTCGTCAGCGGTACCAAGCCGACCAATCACAGAGATTGCGATATGCATCGTTGCAACGTGTAGTTAATTTTTTTGAGAGGAGCGCATCAGCATTGGTGTCACCCATGGCGAGAGTTATGCAACTGCACAAAGGCAGCGCCAGAGCATACGTGTGTGCTTGATGCAGAAGTATAAATCAGCCTTTAGGGAACACATGCACTTGGGCAACGCATGCAGTACATGGCATCCGGTGAGAGACTCCCTTCAGACTCCCAACACGAATAATCGCATTCATCAAATTTGCTTAAACTACATGTCAGGTAAAACGGCATTCAAATTCACATTGTCAGCATTTAACAGCATTTAAAGCACATGAGATGTACCTGAGGCGATCATTGTCAGACTTTTCTGTTGTGCAGCTGTGAGAAATAGAAGCCATTTCGATTATATCAATTCGAGGTGTTGGCTAGGACAAAAACTCTTTTGATATGGAGAATATTCCTTCTATCGGGTGCCGTTGCTTTTATTTATAGCATGATTTAAATCACTCGCTTCTGTCCTCAATCTGGCAAACTGCGCTTCTGTTTGTTTTGATCCAGGAATGCAATACCTAGTTCATCCACTGGGTGTCAAACTTACATCTAAACTTATTACCCAGTACATCTCTAGAAAAGTGTCCGGTGAAAAAATCATAGGAGTCCTTTATTCCAAAGGGCCGTTAGAAGTAGCCAATTTTGAGAACTTCTGCCTGAAAGTCAGTATGTTCTCAATATTAAGGTAGCCCTCATGGGTGGATTTACCCTCTCAAAGAACTCGATGATACTTGATGGTATCAAGATGTATACGTTTTTCCAAAGAAAAATTAAAGCTAAAAACTGTTTTTAAAATTAACAATAATGTTTTTAAGCATCAAACCAGAATATTAGAATCATTTATAAATGGCCATAATTCATCAGGTTTAACTTATACAAAGTTTAACTTAATATTTTAAGTCCGTTTGATTGATGCAAATTGAGATGACTAGAAATGTTAAGTTTATTCAGCTAATAGCGAGCAGCAAGAATTTTGTTTACACTGCAGGAACAAACTATATTTGAAAATGCATCAAAACAGAAAACACTCATTGTATATTTTAAATTTCACCATATTCCAGTCTTTAAGTCAATTTAATGTTTCTAAAACATTTTTTAAAATGTCAATAGCCCGTTTACACAGAAGTTTGTTTTAGTTTTTGTTATTTGTATGAACAGGCCTTTACTCTTTCAGTAGAGCTGAGATCGGATCTGTGTGATAAACACAAGGTCAAAATAATGCCAGCTCTTTAGGGTCACTGCTGAGTGACCACTGACAAGTCCAAGCAGCCTGTTGCTTTTCTGGAGTCAAGCAAAGCTAATGTAACCATGATAAAGTTACACTAGTCATCCTGTTGACAGGGACACCAATATTAGTGACATGATGATAGAAACATTCAGCGGAGGATTATTGCTTTTAGAAAAGTATGAGAAGTCAGTGTATCACTGTACGGAAGGTCTGCTGCAAGACAAAGAAATGCAAACCTTTGATTAACAGAAGGAGGAAAGTTACTGATCCCAACAGCTGATTGCAAACCTTCACTGGACTGGATAATTATAGTTTTATAATGTTCCAAAAAACCTGAACACAGCAGATGTGCTGCTTTCCAAAAGAGATCAAGCATCTGACACACAATGTTACAGAAAATTTCACCTTGTGTCTTCAGTATTTCTTTGTTCCTTCCTTTCTGAAGGTCCCAGAGAATGATCCATAAAACATCCAAAGTCTGTCTTGTCGCTCAGCAGATGGTATATTTAATAAATGAAAACCTCTGAAGGTACAACTTCGAATAAAAACAATTTCATCAGAACAGCTTCGAAACTTCTTCTTTGAAACTTTCTCCACCTACATTCAAACTCACAGGAAATGCATTTGTGCAAAACTCTAAAACACACAATACATAGAATTCACTGCACTTTACAGATGAAATGAACAGTAGAGGCAGTAAAACACCAACAACTCCTTTTCCCACAGCGTGGTTTCTTACAAAATAGTTACTGATCACTTGGCATGCACTGAATTTGAAAATACGAAAAAAAAATACATTTTCGGTCAAAATATGAGGTCAAAAATGGCTATACTACACCGTACTGTCCTGTAGTGTTTAATTTGCAGGTTTCACTCTCTCCAGCCATAGAATTTGCATGGTGTGAAGCAGCTTTCACATCAGATGCGGAAAGTGCTGCGCTATGAAACCCATTCATTTCAATGGCTTGCATTAAGCAAGGTTATTTTGTTGCCGCATTGTCCAAACCACGAAAGCAGTGAAGTGCACTGTCTACTAGCTTTCACACGTGCTAAACACAAAGTATACACATAAACATATACATACTTGTGCAGGAACCGCATATGCTCACCGGAGAGTAAATTACAATAGAAATGTCCTGTTGGCACATTGTTCAATGTAGTATTCTTGTTCCTGGTGCTTGCTATGACCTCTTGGCTCATTCACTGTCAATATATTTCTACTGTCAATAAAACATGGTTATTTTCTTGTCTTGTTAAAAAATAAGTATAATTTAATTTATAAGTTTTATAAATAGCTACAAATATTATTTCATAAAATAGCAAGTAATCAGCAGAAAGCATTTTCATTTTTGGTTTCAGTTTTAGTCTAAATGCATTCAGAATGTTCAGAATGATCTTTGCTTTGGTAAATCCCTAATTATGACCTCAAAACACCTTCACCAAAGTGCATGATTTGTAACAACTGAATGTTTACATTACATTTGTAATTTAAATATACACTTGCTAAATCAATTAAAAGTGATAGTAAATTATAAAGTTACATCTGTCAAACAATCTTAAAATTATTAGATAAAAAAAGAAAAAAGACATATTTTGCGGCTTAATTTTGCCACAGAGCACATAAGATGTAAAAATACGTTTTAACTGTGTCAGGAATTCCAGTCAAAAACAAAAATTAAGAAGGGCTGCAAAGAGACGCGTTTCCAATGTCTGCTTTAAACTGAAAAGATCCTGTTTTGATTCATGTAGATGTCGTTGGTCTATGCTGCGTTCTTATTTCAGCCAAAGTGCACTATAGAGTTAACTTGGTGACCCATTTTCACTTTGCAAAAAGTCGTTTTTTCAGCGACACACTACATCGCTTGGTCAACCAATGTTTAGATTGAAGTGTTCACTTTTTTTGTTTGTTTGTTTCAAATGAATCACACAAACAGCAATAACACCAGAGTCAGTTTTAATCAAATCTGCCAAGTGTGAACACACCCTGAAAGATATTTGGAAAAATCTAATGTGACTCTCCATTAAAAAAAAAAAAAAAAAAAAACATACAATACCAATAATCACATTGGTGTAAAGGGCTCCTATTGTTGGTGTCTCTAGAATGTGTATTTAAAAGTTTAGCTCAAAATACCCATTAAATAATTTATCATACCCTGCTGAATATGTGAATTTTGCAGTAAAATGACATTGTAACTGTTGTTTCCATTATCCATTATGCTACTGAACAAAATAAACCAGATGTAATGTCCACAAACCGGGACTCCTGTTTTGTGTTTGAAGCATCCTCGTATATAGTTGTACTGACACTATATGGCTGTGGTGAATCCAGATTTGATGAATTACACAGCACTTTTATTGTCTTTTGTTATTACAAACATGCACTGATTTAAAAAAAGATTTTAAACTTGTAAAACTCAGGGTACTTTCACACCTGTACATTGATTCTTTTGTTCTGAAATAGGGATTAAGATTTTTACAGTGTTGCACTTTGTTCTTGGTGTGGTTGGCTTTCACACGGCAACGTTTCTAAATGGACCAAATAGCTAAAACAAGTTATGTGCAAGCAAACTCTTCTCGCGTTGGTAAGAGTTTCAGGGTTTATGAGACACGCTCAGCTGTCACGCATCCTTATTTTCATTTATTCACTTAAAATTCACATTACAAGCGAAAAGCTAAACTTTAATTTTGAATGGTGAATCCCACAGATATAGTCACCCAATATAAATAAGAAGACTTTTTCATAGATAGTCGTTGGCTAGAATGATTTATTATAGGCTTTACATTATAGAGAGAAATAACAGATAAATCAAGACTGCTGTTCAGTCAATCTTCCTAACGGATGAACAGTTCTCGGTAATAATTCAGCATACTTTCATTTTTGCATTTGACATGAAACGCACATTTACCAGTAGGAATGACTGGTATCATTCCCGCCCTACTTATAATTGTCTCTTCATATAGCCGTATATATGCCTATTACATATCCAAAATACACTGTGATATGGCCTGGTTCAGTAGTTTGTTGGATTGTTTTGCTTTCTCACTGCAATCAATCTGCTCCAGTGTTTGTTTCAATCAAGCCTAGACCACCTCATTCAGGCAATCTCAGACCGATTGTTTTGGCATGGATCCGAGCGTGATCGCTGGACTCACATATGCCAAACAAATCGAGCTAACTAGGGAAACATGCCAGGATCCGAAACAAAAGTCTAGGTGTGAAAGCAAAGTCTTGATGTGCAGCTGATCAGAGTTGGAACAGAAGGGGTGTAACGGATCACGGATCAACCATGAACGGATCACAAACCACAGTTCGAAAAGCACGTGACCCGCGGATTAATTACTTTTTTGAACTTGTAGGTTAATCCAACATTTTTAACAATTGCAGAGAGATCGACTTGCACGTCATTCAAATCCCATTATAAAACGCATTTTGGCTTCCCTGTAAAATATAATGATGATGGAAAAAGTTGTGGTGGGACCTACATACTGTAAATGCTTTCTTGGGTTAGTGTTAGTATCTTAGGTAGTGTTTTCTGTCACTGTTTATTTAGCCTGCATTAATGCATTCAGTGTAAAGCTGATTGGGATCTCAATTCAAACTTGCGCAACATGAATGATAAATGATAATGTTTCACATATATGTTTATTAATCCTTCGAAGAGCTGCTTTCAAATCTGCGTCTGATCAAGAGAAATTCCGTTTTTACACTTTTTCAGTTAGTTACAAACCATTAAATAATACAGACGTACTGGGAGAACAGTTTATAGTTCAGATATAAACACTGATGCTTATGGTAAAGATTAAAATCACAGTTTAATGGAACTTGATGCTGGTGAATTTTGTAGCGATTACATTGCGTAACAAATGAGTGGCGACAAACAGCCATCAAAATTATGTCACTGAATAGGCTTTTAAAAATGTGTGAACTGTTAAATCATGAAATGAAAAATGAATATAAATCTTGGACAAGATGTTAGATTTCTATATTTATTAGCATTATCAGGAACAGTAGCAAAGATCATTTTTTGTATTGAATATTTTCATTTTTTCAGCTGGCTCTTTCTTGATTTTTATTTTTAATAAAATTACAGGTTATAAGTTCTAGTTGTTAACACCAATGGTTTTTGCAGTAATATTTTTGTATAAATGGAAAGCAAATGACATTTGTCTCCTCCCTTTTTAGCTGGTCCAAAAAATGGTCCAATACGTGACTCAAAAATCATAGTGTGATCTGAACTGTGAGATTTGTGATCCGTTACACCACTATAGAACAGAGTTAAAATCCAAGTTTCTTTGCAAATCCTGTTCTGTGAACATGTACAGTATATGCGTTACTACTGAGACAGGTTAATACACTCCTGTCAACCAATTCGGTGAGTGGAGAAACTGCACTCCTAGATCCATACCTGTCAACATTGGGATGTGAAAATAAGTGATCTCCTATTATTCACCCGCCAAAAAAAAAATAATAATAATTTTAAAAATCCCAATAATAAATATGTCCTTCTGGAGCTGTTTCAAAGTAAATAAACAGTTAAACAGTCAGTAATCATTTTTAATATTGTTATTTACAAAAGAAAATTCAATAGTATACATTAGCAAACAGTTTAGCTTATTAAAATTAGCTGTTATAAAGAAATAGGATCAAGTTAACAAATCTTATTAATCTTTTCCTCACTGTATAACTTACACATTATGAATAAAGAGCAGTGAATGAATCTCATTTATTTAGATTTTTTGTTTGATTACATTAAATAACAGAGGCGTCACTGTTATAAATAACAGAAGTTTACATATATCGTTATAATTATAATATTATAATATATAATGTTATAATATTTGATTGCTTTCCTACTGTTTTATGCTCATTTAGGACAAAATTAGTTGTGTTTGAAAAAAACCCCATCAAGATCGACATCTTTAGATGTTATTATTATTAAGTGAAGTTTTACAAACTAATTTCGAGAGGAGCACGTGATAAGGA
>CAIGQQ010023553.1:0-10909 GCA_903798035.1 Danio albolineatus
AGATTTTCATAAGTATGTATTCTATCATAGATCTCTTCAGATATCTGACTAAAGAGCTGTGGGTTCTTACATGCGTTTTAGAAGGACTCGCCATGGCCGGTCGCCTTATGTTTCAGTGTCTGATTTGTGTTGAGCGTTTCCTGGCAGTGGTTCATCCTGTAACCTTTCTGAAGTACAAACCGCTCAGATATAGACTGATCTGCTGTGGTATTGTCTGGGTGTCAGGGTTTAGCATGAGTGGGATCAGTATTATTAGTGCTTACTTCAATCGTTTGGACTTGTACTTTGTTGCTTTTCTTGTACTCTTTCTCCTCTTCTTCTCCATTCAGTTATTCTGCTCTGTGGCTGTTCTCAGAACTCTGAAGCAGTCAGGACCAGGAGAGAGAAAGAGAGAAAAAGAGGAGGAAAACCTTATGAAGAGAAGAGCGTTTAATATTATTCTAATATCTACTGTGACCATCGTCATCATATATATCCCCTATGTAATTTTAGTGCACGTTGTACTGAGCTCATCAGATGCACGGTATTTACTTCTTGCTTTTGGTTATGTGTTGTTTACATCAGCTGGTTTGGTTCAGCCACTTCTTTTTCTAAACCGTGTGAAGAAACTGCCCTTCATTAATTATCAATAACTCTACTTTATTATTAGGAAAGTTTGATAATTCTTCATCTGCGTTACATAAACAGAATTGTATGAACGTAGACACTTTACTATGTTAGGAGGAACAAATATTTAATAAAAAAAATATTATTAATTGTGATGTCAATTGCAAAATAAAACATTAAAGTGTTTGTTCACCCCAAAATGAGCATTATGTTATTATTTGTAATCAATTATTAATAGGAATAGGAAAGCCGCTAGTGTGCGCCTAAAAACTGGAACACAGCCGTAGTGCAGCTACAAGTTTGTCACAAAGTATTTTCCAGAAAGTTTTTAATCAGGTTCAGATCCACTCTGTCATGTGCAAAAACATCCCACAAGACCTGATAATTCACCTTCACTTTGAGGATGGTTTTGCACACTTTGTGTTCAACCTTTCCTTTAGATTATCATAACCATAATGTTTCCCCTTTGATTGCACACTTGCTACAGTAAGAATGGGTCTACTTAACTACAGCGGTTTGAACTGCAGTTCTGCTGAATGACTAAGGCCCTGTTTACACTAGTGCGTTTTAGTTTTAAAACGGCGTTTTAGCATGAAAACGATCTGTGTCCACACTAGCGTTTCACCCAGTGTCTCTCAACAGACCTCCATCCACACTACTCCAACAGAAACGTATATCACGTGGCCATTAGCACACTCTGGGCATGCGTGTTCAAGTATAAACAGGAACCACATGTCTCGCTCGGCATTTGGTTATTGTTAGTCAACAAACGCTGGTTGAACGATGAACACGATGGCAAAAAAAGCAAGAGAGGTCTTTTTGTGGACAGACGACGAGATCGAGTTGTTACTTAAAGTAACAAATGAATATAAAACATCCATGGCTATTGAAAATGCAGTGTTTACAGTGAAGGCTGGTCTGCCGTCTTCAAGTCATGTGCGCTTGACGAATAAGGGAAGGATACGCAATGACCCAAAATCCCCAATCACGTAGCGAATCTCAGCAGCCACGACTCCGTTTTCAAAGGTCTCCGTTTTCCTTCATCCACACTGAGACGGAGCAGCAGCGTTTTAGAATGAAATCGGCCTCTCCAGCGTTTCCAAAACGCTCCGTTTTCGCGGCTCGGAAACTCCGGCGTAGTGTGGACGGATGGCGTAACCGTAGCAAAACTTATGCGTTTTAAAACGAAAACGCATTAGAGTAAACAGGGCCTAAGGGTGCTTTCACACTAGCACTTTTGGTCCGCACCCGGGTCTGTTTGACGTCATAGTACATTCATGGTACGGTTCACTTGTAGTATGAATGCAACTATAGTTTTTATAACGTTCATTTGTGTGTGTGTGTGTGTGTGTGTGTGTGTGTGTGTGTCTGAGTATTACGTACTGTACCTAGCTGACAAGCCGGACTGAGCCAGGGCAAACACAGTGATAATGTCTGCTTGTCTCCTCCAAAAACAGCTTGGACATCACGTGATGTTCTGAACGTGTATAACAGGGGTGTCCAAACTACGGCCCACGGGCCATTTGCGGCCCGCAATAAGTTTAGTGGCGGCCCGCGGGGCTTTTAATAAATATTAATAGAATCTGGTCCGCTGTACAAAAATAAACGTAATTCAATAAATAACCACCAGGTGTCGCTATCACGTGCTTTCAATTAGACAGTGATGCCTGTTATGATGTAAAAGAAAACTCAACAGTGAGTGCATGAAATGTCTGAGTTTTACAAAAGTTGATGAAACACCATTCAAAAAGGATGACGAGTCTGATTGGCTCATCTTATACATCTCATTAACAGAGCTTATGGTGAGTAAAATATATATATTATGATTTTAAAATGTAGAAAATAATTCCGTAATAAAACACACTCACACACTGACACACTGTGTGTGTGTATATATATATATATATATATATATATATATATATATATATGTATATATGTATGTATATATGTATGTATGTGTGTGTGTGTGTGTGTGTGTGTGTGTGTGTATGTATATGTATGTATATATAAAGTACATCTTTCCATTGTGGCGCTTTGCTTTCGTGTCCGTCGCCTGGCAACAGCCGTACACTAAACAGCGGCTTGATGACGCAAATGTACCAGGGTTCAGAAGGAAAAAAGACCAAGGAGGGGGCAAGGGGGGACAATTGAACTTGGGTACGGTCCAGGCAATTAAACCGAGTGTGAAAGTATCGGTATGATGGTGGAAAACTACATTTCTAGTCAATCCTTCTGCAATCTTATACCAAAACCGGAAATAAGGGCAGTATTAATAGCTAAAAATGTGGGAGAGCGTGTCTGTTATGTCATTGTATTGTATTGAAATATCATGGAGCGATTTAAATATTGAAGTTAAATCAAAAGTAATTCACAAATACTTGAAAATGAGATGATTTAATGACAATAATGCCCTATGGTTACAACTGATATAGTAACAAATAACTGTATAAAATGATAAAACATGAGATAATAAAAAACGTATGATATGAATTGTACTCAGCTTAAATGTAAAATAAATTTACCAGAGGTAGAAGGATGAGGGAGAGACAAAGAGAGCAAGTAGGCCAGAACAAAGTTTACTAACTATTCTGTATCTTTCTTGACCATGTGACCAAAGCCTGAGACGTTCAAACTGACCAATCAACATGTGACCACATCGTGAAACCCCCAAGGTCCACACACCAGACCCTGATCTTATTAATATCTGCCTTTGGAATTTGTGTGAGCCTTCTTTGGTGAAAAAGTCATGTTTCGCCATATTAACAGATGCATATGATAATTTTCATTCCTACACTACTTTCTGATAAAGAGCCATGTATAAGTGAGATCATTTATATCCAGCTGGATTTACACCCTGTCAGTGAGTGTGTTTGCATGGACCATATTAATGCGATTACGATGAGATTTCCATGATATTGTGACTAAATTCCACCTCTTGTAAACCCAATAATTTTATGAAAATAATAAAATTAAGATCATCAAGTAAGAATAATCGGTAGCACTTTATAATAACTACACGCTATGAATCATCTATTAAGCATTAGTAAATAGTGAATTCATTATTTTTTAAGCATTAACTCTACATTAATAGACGTTAGTAAGCAGTTTATACCTGCAGCTACAAATGCTCTATTATTGACTTATAGATACATTTATCATGTGCTTAATAATTGTGTTTTCATTCTTTGTTAAGGATTCATTTTTCATTACTAAATTAAGTATCGCATTATTTACAAACCATTTGTATTCAAGAGTAGTTGGTGGTTTTTAAGATCATTCAGATTGAGTTAGTAAATGATTAATAAACTATTAAAATCAACATTTATATACTGCATTACTCAGGCATACATTAATAGTTAATTTGTATATTAATAAACGCTTTATTAACTCAACTTCATCCAGTTTTGTGACCTAATCTAGTGAGGACTGTTCATGCTTTATAAATCCCTTATAAATGATTATTAAAGGCTCAGTTTTATTCTAAACAGGAAAAAAAGGGGCTAATAATATTGACCTTAAAATTGTATTAAAAAAAAAATAAAAACTGCTTTTATTCTAGTCGAAATAAAACAAATAAGACTTTCTCCAGAAGAAAAAAAATATTATCAGACATACTGTGAAAATTTACTTGCTCTGTTAAACATCTTTTGTGAAATATTTAAAAAAGAAAAAAAAATCAAAAGAAGGTTAATAATTCTGACTATAACTGTACACAAATGAAAATGTATCAAATGAAAAATAAATCTTTGCAACCTTATCTAAAATAAAATGACTGTACAGTTTAAACATCGCTAAATAACTTTAAAATGTTGTATTATACTTTTAAATTATATTGTTGTTTTTTTATCCAATTTTATGCTGTATTTTGACACTCCTGTTATTCAGCAATGTTTAAACTTTACAGTAATTTTATTATTTAGATAGGATTGCAAAGATATATTGTTCATTTGATATTAAGCCTTTAATAATCCTTTATAAGGGATTTATAAAGCATGAATAGTCCTCACTTTAGATTAGGTCACAAAACTGGATGAAATTGAGTTAATAAAGCATTTATTAACATACATAGTAACTATTAATATATGCCTGAATAATACAATATATGAATGTTGATTTGAATAGTTTATTAATCGTTTACTAACTCATTCTGAATGATCTTAAAAACCACCAACTACTCTTAAATACAAATGGTTTGTAAATAATGCGATGCTTAGTTTAGTAATGAAAAATTAATCAGTAACAAATTATGAAAGTACAATTATTAAGCACATCATAAATGTACTGATAGGTCAAGAATAGAGCATTTGTAGCTGCAGATATAAACTGCTTACTAACGTTTATTAATGTAGTGTTAATGCTCAACAAATAATGAATTCACTATTTGCTAATGCTTAATAGATGATTCATAGCGTGTAGTTATTATAAAGTGTTACCGAATAATCAGCATGGGTGGCATTGATGTCACATTTCTATGGCTCTTAAAGCACATGAATTAAAGCTATACAAAAGTGTTTTGATCTAGAGCCAGTAAAACCTACTACAGGTCCATAATTTGTGCTGTGAATTGAGGAATGTGAATAACGGCGGTAAGAAAAGCAACGCTCTCAGAAAATCATATAAATAATGGAATTTGCCTGTAAACGGGATTAAGAGTTTTGCTCCTTAAATGTAAACATCATATTTGGATTAAGCACTAACAATCTTTATTGAAAAACATTAGATTATTCTTGCACATGTAAATGTAGTCAGTGTTTAGTCTGTGGTAACATCCAGCTGGATGCACATTATTCAGTGTTCACATATTTACATGTAACCTATCGAGAAATTAAATGATAAATGCATGCACCGTGTTGTGCAAACAAACAACATTACACAACACATCTGCTCTTTTGTACCAAACATGTAATTTAATTCATTTGCATGTCATTATCTCCTGCTGGACAAAATAAAAATGTAACTTTCCACCCATTATCAGACTAACTGGAAAAGCAGAGCGGTGACTTACAGATGTGAAGGATTTTTTCCTTTAAACAAGCTTTTCAATTTTTTATTCTTTTGTGATCAGCAGAACAGAGTTGAGGTAAATTATTTATATTTAAAGTATTTTTAATCAGGTTAGTTCTAGAATCTCAGAATGTTCTGGTGGACTTACTCCAGTGTTTCTCATTCATAGATCACAGTTGTGTTTTCTCGACCGCACACAGTGAAGAGATGAACAACTCCAGTGAGATCTTCCCTACCAATGGGACAGATTATTTAGATGACTTCTTTTACAATACCTGGGAGAGTTTGGTGTCCTCTGGATTAAATATCATTGTTATCTTGTTGGGTTTTCCATTAAACTCCTATGTGATTTGGCTTATAGTGAGGGGGGCAGGCAATGGACTTGCGGCAGAGTTCTTCAGTCTCAATCTCTCCGTCTGTGAGATTGTGTGTTTGGAAAGGTTATTACTTTCTTTGCTTCCTAATAGTGAAATTATTATGAGTATGGTGTTTTTTTTAGACGGACTAAGCTTCACCGGTCGTGCTCAGTTTCTGTGTCTGATGTGTGTTGAGCGTTACCTGGCAGTGGTTCATCCTGTAACCTTTCTGAAGTACAAACCTCTCAGATATAGACTGATCTGCTGCGTTATTGTCTGGGTTGTAAGTGCTGTCTTTGGTGGGGTCAGCATTGTGAATTGGAACTCTCCATATAAAAATCTACATTATACTTTAATCTTGGCGCAGTTACTCGTCTTCCTCTCCATCCAGTTGTTTTGTCTTGTGGCTGTTCTCAGAGCTCTGAAGCAGTCAGGACCAGGAGAGAGAAATAGACAGAAAGGGGAAAACCACATGAAGAGAAGAGCGTTTTATATCATTCTGATAACTACCATAACTATGCTAATTTCAGTTATTTTCTATATGATTGTAGTTATTTTACTTGAATATGTGATAACAGTCTCCTATCTTGACTATGTGGCTTTTGATTGTATCATTATGGCTGGTTGGGTGCAACCTATTTTCTTTTTCTACCGGGTCGGGAAACTGCCCTTCATTAGACGTCGATAATTCTACTTTAGTTATCATTATAAAGTGTCTCTTTAATCTGTTTTCATTATTTATGTCTCTTTAATCTGTTTTCTAACATTCACCTGTAAAATTGAGACTGTTTTTTGCAGAATTATTATGCTTGTTCATGTTAGATTGAAGACTTTTTAAGATGTTGGGAGTGTATGAGTTATTTACTGTAAAATAAAACTGCAATTTGTAGATAGTTTTGGGTAAATAAAGATCTAGCATTTTCTTTGGAGTTCTCTTGTTTTCCTCAGTTAAAGTATTGCAGTAAAATTACTCATCTACTGTATTTGTCTGTGCTCTTTTGTTGAAAAATCATATCTATATTAGTATTTTTCTGCCTGTACAGTATATTGTTCATCTGCTTTCTAATATAAAGTGTTGTAAGAATCAGCTTTTTGGTTTAAATCAAATATAAACTTCAGGATTTGAATCCAAAGATCTGAACGTTATTCACATATAATTGTTGAAAGCTTACACTTAACCTACATTTTTGTCGAGAAAATAGAGCGGTTAGTGTAAAGCAATCCTGTATTTTATTATTATGTGGCCAACAATAACAATATTCAATTCTATTCAATTCATCTTTATTTCTTTTGTGCTAGAACAATGTAGATTGTGTCAAAGCAGCTTCACATAGAAGATTATAGTGGACTGAAACAGTGTCTGTCCAGTTTTTAGAGTTTAAGTTCAATTCAGTTCAGTGTGGTTTAATATTCACTGCTGAGAGTCCAAACACTGAAAAGCAAATCCATTGATGCGCAGCTCTAAAAGTCCCGAACCATGCAAGCCAGTGGCGACAGCAGCAAGGAAAAAAAAAACTTCATCAATTAGCGAAAGTGAAGGATAAAAAACCTTGAGAGAAACCAGGCTCAGTTGGGCACGGCCATTTCTCCTATGGCCAAACATCTTGTGCAGAGCTGCAGTTTAGGCGCCGGAGGCTTTAGAACGCTGTACATCAGCAAAGACTTGTCTGTTCCTGAAGTCTCAAAGGAGTCAGTCTCATGCTCTCCACTCCCTCATGACCACCACAGCCGCTGCTCAGTATACGGCCTGGTCCAGGATTATGGAAACCTTCAGATCATCTCTTTGCAGGTCTTGGATCACATCAGTGGCACTGCATAATCTTTGGGGGTATGAGTATCCCCAGGTGGAAATAAAAAATAAAGAGAATAATTAGCGTATCCGTATCTGCTGTTCATAGTGTATTTAAACGAGATGCAAAGCCTGCTTGGAGCACATCCATGCATCATACTGCAATGTGATGCATTGAGTGTATGCTTTACTAAAAATATAGGTCTTTAATATAGTTTTGAACAGAGAGTGTGTGTCTGAGCCTCGGACATTATCAGGAAGGCTAGTCCAGAGTTTAGGAGCCATAAATGAGAAGGCTCGACCTCCTTTACTCGACTTTGCTATTCTAGGTACTACCAGAAGCCCTGAATTTTGAGATCTTAAAGAGTGGGTTGGATTTGAACCCCAGCTGATTTTGTAAGTCTGTCCACTAACAAAGAAATGATCAGTCTATAATTTCAATGGTAGGTTTATTTGGAGAGTGAGAGACGCAACAATAACAAAAAAATCCAGAAAAATGTTTTTCAAAAAAGTTAGAAATGAATTTGCATTTCTATAAATGAAATAAGTATCTGATCCCCTATCCATCAGCAAGATCTCTGGCTCCCAGGTGGATCTCTATATGGGTAACGAGCTGACATTGGCAGCCCTCTCAGCTCGTTACCTGTATAAAAGAGACCTGTCCACAGAAACAATCAATCCAGATTCCAAACGCTTCACCATGGCCAAGACCAAAGAGCTTTCCAAGGATCTCAGGGACAAGATTGTGGACCTACACAAGGCTGGAATGGGCTACAAGTCCATCGCCAAGCAGCTGGGTGAGAAGGTGACAACAGTTGGTGCAATTATTCGCAAATTGAAGAAACATAAATTAACTGCCAATCTCCCTGGAGCTCCATGCAAGATCTCACCTTGTGGAGTTTCAATGATAATGAGAACGGTGAGGAATCAGCCCAGAACTACTCGGGAGGAACTTGTCAATGATCTCAAGGCAGCTGGGACCATAGTCACCAAAAAAACTGTTGGTAACACGCTACGCCGTGAAGGACTGAAATCCTGCTGTGCTGGCAAGGTCCCCCTGCTCAAGAAAGCCCATCTAAAAGCCTGTTTGAAGTTTGCCACTGAACATCTGACTGATTTAGAGGAGGACTGGGTGAAAGTGTTGTGGTCAGATGAGACCAAAATCAAGCTCTTTGGCATCAACTTAATTCGCCATGTTTGGAGGAGGAGGAACGCTGCCTATATGACTCCAAAAACACCTTGCCCACGGTCAAATATGGAGGTGGAAACATTATGCTTTGGGGGTGTTTTTCTGCCAAACGGACAGGACGATTGCACTGCATCAAAGGGAGGATGGATGAGGCCATGTACCGTCAAATGTTGGGTGAGAACCTCCTTCCCTCAGTCAGGGCATTGAAAATGGGTCGTGTTTGGGTACTCCAGCATGACAGTAATCCATAACACACGGCCAAGGCAACAAAGGATTGGCTCAAGAAGAAGCATATTAAGGTCATGGAGTGGCCTAGTCAGTCTCCAGACCTTAATCCCATAGAAAATCTGTGGAGGGAGCTGAAGGTTCGAGTTGCCAAACATCAGCCACGAAACATTAATGACTTGGAGAGGATCTGCAAAGAGGAATGGGCCAAAATCCCCCATGAGATGTGTGCAAACCTTGTGGCCACGTACAACAAACGGCTGACCTCTGTGATTGCCAACAAAGGTTTTGCCACCAAGTACTAAAGCACATTTTTCAAAGGGGTCAAATACTTCATTCACAGAAATGCAACTTAATTTCTAACTTCTTTTGAAACACATTTTTCTGGATTTTTTTTGTCATTGTTGTCTCTCACTGTTCAAATAAACCTACCATTGAAATTATAGACTTATCATTTCTTTGTTAGTAGGCAAACTTACGAAATCAGCTGGGGTTCAAATAATTTTTTCCCCCACTGTATGTTTGTGCTTATTTATAGCAGAACATGATTTGGCATTCAGAATTTGGCAGCCACTGGCAAAGCATAATCATTAAAGAGAGTCTATCTCAGTCTCAGTTTACCAGTTCTTTAAGCACTCTTGTTACCTGTTTGTTATTTTCATCAATATTTGAAGTAAGTCCTGTGCAGTTTCTCTCCAACCCCACCATTTTTTTTACTTCAACCCCTGCAAAATGCAGTGCACAATTAACTTACTTAAATCAATGCAGACGGATTCCTGTGACCCTCCAAGGACAGACGAGCCTCGAGTTCTCCAACCTCCGGCGCCTAGACTGCAGCTAGAGCTGCGCACTGATGGATTACTCTTCTGTGTTTGGACTCTAAGTAGTTAAAATTAAACAACTCTGAACTGAACTGAACTCCAACACTAATAACTGGACTGACATTTTCAATTTACTATAACCTTCTATGTGAAGCTGCTTTGACACAATCTACATTGTAAAAGCGCTATACAAATAAAGGTGAATTGAATGTTAATGGATAGCACAACAATAATGTAAACACAAGCCAATGTGAACAGGCTGAAATCTCATCTCGTTCTTCTTCTTTGCTGTCTCATCTCTATGCTGTTCTTACTGATGAAACATTAAAAGGCCAAAAATTTTATTAAAACAAAATATTTCTGTAGTTCTGGTTGATCACATCTGTTTTTGCTTGATTTATTGTAGCCTATGTGTTTTTATATACTTTGATAGAGACAAATGTGTTTCAATATTTTGAATGATTGCGTTGGACAGCTATGAAAAGCAGGTGATCATTAGTGTGTGCAAGGTTTATTTTAATACCTTTTTTTTTACTATTACCTGAAGTCCAGCTGATCTTGACTGAACGTCTTTAATTTTCACTCATTTACGTATGAGTGGAGATTAAATAAATGAAGGCCATTTTTATAACTACACCAACTTATGACACTTCATGTAAATGACACTGTTGGTCTTGTAAGAAGTGAAATGATGTCATGTATTTGCATGTTATTGAGTCATTATTCAGAACCAGTGCTGGTTTCATACCATTAACACATCGACTTGGAAGCCTGACAGTCCAGCTACCAGTAACTATACTGTAGATACAGCACTGTCCACACATTTAAAGGTAAAATATTCAACTTATTAAATCTGAACATTTTGTGTTTGTGAGTCATTGACAGTTTTCTTACAGTTCTAGAATGTTCTGGTGGA
>CAIGQQ010023572.1:323-10329 GCA_903798035.1 Danio albolineatus
TATCACCCAGATCAGACATTTTTTAAACAATTAGTTAAATTTGATGTATTTATTTGTGGGTCAATAACAGTGTTAAAATCTCCTGTAATAAGTATAGTATTTGTGTCAGGTAATAATGAGAAGAAGTTATGAAAAAATTATGGGTTATCATTATTTGGGTCATTAATATTTAATATTAGCTAGTGTGTATGAGATATGATTACAGTTTTTTCCAACTGCTTACACACAAAATCTTTTCATGTCACACACTTTCTGAAACCTCTCACTCAAAATGCAAAACACCACAGCAAATTTCCAAAACCAGAAGCTGTTTCTCAGCCTTGAACTCAGTTTTCAATTGTATTTAACATTTTTTTTTCAAAACACTACACACAACGCTCTACCTAAAGCACAAAAATCTAACAGGAATCCACTTGCTTTCCTTTTCCGAACACATTCAATTAAAACGCAACACTTATTTACACAACCGCACACACACTCCTCAAATGTGGAAACACTAATTTCCTAACGAATCACTAACCAATCACTGCAGTACAGGCCTATAAATAGCTCAAAGGTGACAAGACACTGAGCTGTTCTGGTAAAAAAAAAAAAACTGGTTTGCCATCCATCCACACAAAAATGTGTAGTTTTGTACCTACACTTTTTTCTTCTTTTCTAAATCCTAAATTCCTTTAGAAAAGAATAGAGGAATTCGCTGCCACTGCCAAGTAAGTCTGTAAAGCTTCTCCAGGCAATAGAGGCTTTCCGCCCTAGACCTCCCACACACAATTGTGTTCATGGAGAACATACTTCGCTTTACATACAGTATGTTTTTTTTCTACATTTTTACATACAGTATGTTTATGGTTTTGTTGTATACTACTGTTGATGCGTTTATGGCATTTTGAATGAGATGTCAGGGATTTTGTGTGAGCACTTTTGACTATTGTAATTAGAGTTTTGAAAAAAGGCGACGCTGTTTTGAAAACGTTGGGGGAAAAAATTAATAGAAACTGATAAAAAATTCTTCCATTTGGATCTGTAATTGATGTATTAACTGTTCGTGGTGAATTTTTATTTATTAATAATGATATTTGTTAATTATATGTAATTATATGATGATGGGTTATATAGGATTGATTTGGTGTAATAATTTAGTGTTTGAAATGTGTTTTTCTTGTAAAAAAGCAATATACATGCTTCACATAACACATTCAATCAACCTTCAACACACTCTGGTCATAATGGCCCTCAAATACCACATTTTATGATATTTCATTAGCCTATTAGCATTATTGCACACGAATTAGCTTTAACGTTAGCCAATATTAGCCAATAGCCTCGTGTGCGAATATAAAAGAGTCTATATCATATTTGCTTTATCAGTCGAATTTGCGGCGAGTATATGTGAAATATCATGTAAATATAAAGTAAAGACAAAAATCTCAACTCACCAATTTGAAGAAGTGTAATATTTCAAATCAAAGAAGTTCGTTTTCAGAAGTTCTCCACAGATTAGCCGTTTACGAGCTCTCCGCGACGTCAGCTTCTCAGTCAGACGTTGGCTTCTCAATTCGACGATTTCTCAGTCTCTCAAATCGGTGACCGTTTCTGTCCTGGAGCTTCCGCTCAAACACCTTTCCTTTTGATTAAAATCGCTCCAAATCACTCACTGAATGCGGGCTTTGAATCTCAGTTTAGTTTACTCATCTCTCTTGCTCATCTATCTGCATCATATAACTTTATCCTCTATCCTCTTTTAACCGTCTCTTAACCAAATATGACGCGTCAGACTCGGCGGAGTTCTGCTCGCTCTGCCGCTGACTCTTAAAGGGCCCACGACCTTAATGCATTAAATGATTAAATCTATTTTTTTTTCTTTATAAGGTGCCTACAGTAGTTTATCCGAGTTACATGTGGGTCATTCAATAATAATAAGACGCGTGCGAAGTATATGTGAATGCCGTATGATGAGCAACTTTGGCTCAGTAGCATTTGCGATTTGTTTACAGAAATGTATACAGCGGTCTCTGGTGGATTTTACAAGAAATCGGAGGTATGAGAAAATGTGGCTTAAACAAATATTTAAGTAATTGTCAAAAGTGTATATGACAGCCTTTAGTGGATTTGTGAAAAGCAAAATGCAAGCAAATGAATCCTGGCTATTTCGCAGTTCTCAATGATGTAGCCTAGTTGCTAGCTACGTTTCCATTCACCTATTTTTATGCACATTGTGGATCTGCTCCTAAAAAACACGGTTGACGGAAACGACAAGATGTGCATAAATTTTGAAAATGCTGATAAAAAAACATATACACATAACTGAGTAGGATAAACTTTTTATTCGGTAAGAAAAGATGCGCATAAACTATGATTAAAACATTTTTACGGAAAAAAATTCAAACAAACCGGCAGGCTGAGCACATCGTAAAACATCTAAAATGTTGTTTTGGTCATTCTAAAACGCTGTAACCATTTCAGTATTAGCGTTGTTATAGGCCCATTATTAATTACATCCAGAATAGTCAGGAGTGTCTGTACTCCATGTCTCATGCCTTCAAATGCCACCACGCGTTCATTGCATTCACTGAGGCGCAAGTCATGTATTAAATAAAGAAAAGATTCACGCAGCTTTTCCTACCGCAGCAAATTCCGTTTTTACTGTTATTATTTGTTTTCAGTTAATCCGGAAGCGACGACTGTGTTTTCGTTGACTCGTTGGATGGAAATGCTGCTTTGTTTGCATGTCTTTATACAGTATGCAATATTCTAGTTATGCGCAGAGGTCCATTCAGCCAGTGGCGCCTGCAGCTGTACGGCTGTACACACTGTGTGTACCATGAGAGGGCGGGAATTGATGCCGCTTATTTATTCATTTATTTATTACATAATTTGAATAGATTATTAACCAGAATATATAACAATATATTGACAAAACAAGAAAGCATAACAGCAAATAAAGGTGTGTGTTTGTGTGTTTTAAAGCGTGTGTGTACTTGCATGGTGCATGGGTAAAGAAATCTTTACTTTAGGCTTTATTTTTGCGGCAATTTTTCCGCAAACTAAAATTGCAATTCAGACAGCTATTGTTTAAAACAAGGTTCAAAGTGAGTAAACGCTCTTTGAAACAGATTAACTTATTTGAGAAATTTGCCAACAGGCCTAAAACGAATGAGACAAATACTGATCCCCCACACGGAGTGAAGACCGCAGTCTTATCAGCACCTGAGCCGGGGAAACTCCAGGCCTAGCCCGTGCGCATCCTCCTTGCACAGAAATTTATCTGACCAACTGACATAAAGATGCAGACATCTCCATTCTCACAAAGACTTTCGGAGTTGTCTCAGCCTTCCAATCGAGTTTGTTCTTCCAAGGTAATGTGGGAACATGTTCAGTGCTGTTGTGAACTTTGTAAACGCCTGTCCTGCTCATTCAAATTATTTGATTAAATGAAATAAAATGTAATTGACCGGCGCAACAGGAAAAACAGTTTAATATAGTCTTCTCTGAAACTGTGAATATTTCACTTCAATTTAATTTAGGCTATATTATTATTTTATTTGACATTCCAGTTCGTGTTTTGGCATTGTTTAAGTAAGCACCTGTTTTTAAGCACTTTACCTCAAATGTTATTATTTCTTTTATTCTATCTAGTAAATAACTGACCAACAAAAATATTTAAACCATGAGACAAACTATTCGAAATTCATTTTAAAAATATATTTTTTCTAAGAAAATATACGAATTGCATTTTGATTGAGTCCGTCCACTAAAAGATTTTCGGTCAGTGGAAATAAGGGTTTAATGCTTCACTAATGGTTGTATCACAATCTTCTGTAATATGCACATTTATAATTTAATATTTCAAAATTTTAAAGATTACATCTTGAGCGAAACGTTCATATTATTAGAAATATTAATATTAAAAAAGGAAACGAATTATGTCGTAACGAATGCCCTTAATTAATGTAGCCTTTGACCCTAAGCATCAGGCCCCGTTTACACTAGTGCGTTTTCGTTTTAAAACACATAAGTTTTGCTACGGTTACGCCATCCGTCTACACTACGCCGGAGTTTTCGAGGTGCAAAAACGGAGTGTTTTAAAAACGCTGATGAGGGCATTTTCATTCTGAAATGCTGCTGCAGCGACTAAGTGTGGATGGATATCTTTGAAAACGGAGGCGTGGCTGCTGAGATCCGCTATTTGATTGGGGCTTTGGGTCATTGCGTATCCTTTCCTTATTTGTCAAGCGCACGTGGCTATAACGTCACCGGCAGACGGCAGACCAGCCTTCACTGTAAACACTGTATTTTCGATAGCCATGGATGTTTTATATTCATTTGTTACTTTAAGTAACAACTCGACCTCGTCGTCTGTCCTCGAAAAGACCTCTCTTGCTTTCTTTGCCATCGCGTTCATCGTTCAACCAGCGTTTGTTGACTAACAATAACCAAATGCTGAGCGAGACACATGCTTCCTGTTTATACTTGAACGCGCATGCTCAGAGTGCACGAATGGTGCGCGAATGGTCACGTGATATACGTTTCTGGTGGAGGGAGGTCTGTTGAGAGACTCTAGTGTGGACGCGGATCGTTTTCATGCTAAAATGCCGTTTTTAAACTAAAACGCAATAGTGTAAACGGGGCCTCAGTGTTTGGAGATGATTGGGGGAAAAGGGACGGGGTGGTGCTGGATTTGTGCGTACCTTGGAATAAAATCCTGCAGGCGCCCCTGGTCTTGGACACTTTTAATGCTTTCAAACAGTTTGCTGCAATTATAGTAGGTAGTTCATTATGATGCGATTTACCTTCTATGTGCGATTTGATTGGACACGAATCACAGGGTTGATTTTTCTAATCCCCATAGACAAGAAAAATAAAGTAGTGACTACAGGTTAAAGGAAAGTAGTGGAGTAAAAGTTTATGACTGCTCAGACTGATCATGAATAACTAATCAGAAAGTATTTCAGAGTTATGTATTAAGTAATAATTACAAATATCTTACTGTTGACTTGGGGGTCAAAAATTGACAATTTGAACAGCAAAAAAAAAATTTTTTTTTTTTTTTACTGTTTGATGACTTTTTCTAAACTGATCCAAACATTAGAAAAACGAACTAATATCATATTTTCATAAAGGCTGTACACATGTATGGTACAACGATTTTCTTGGGGTCCATTCTAGCCTGCCAGCTATAGAACCACCACCACAGGCACACACTTGCACACACGTGCACACTCCAACACACGTGCTGTGATATTTAAATGTAAGAAACGTTTGTGTTTTCAGTTCAAAGGTTATGTAGAATGTTGATGTACTGGTTTTATTGTTCTATGGTAAGGTGAAGTGAAGTTCAGCCATTGCATAGACGGCTGTAATGAAAGTGAAATGTGAAAGTTGAGCGAGATAAAGTTAAATAAATCATGTCAGAACAGTGCATAATTCATACATTATTCAAAACAATATTCACTCTCATTACATATTCTTACATCTTGCTAAAGCACATGCAAAATATCTGAGAACACGTTTTCAGTAATATGCTGAATTTTCGGTGTTATATCAGAGCTGTAAAAGCATTGGGTTGCATTAAAATGGTTTGGGATGTTTTCTGTAATTTCCTGAATGGAATCTATTTTGTGAAAGAAAGAAAAAACAGATCTTTTGTGTGACCGTATTTTTTCCCCCTTTTTTAATACTTCACACTTAGCTGATGATTGATTATAAAGCATGTTTGGCATGTTGTCCCGGGAGAAAGCTCTGAGCTTGTGAGATCCTTAAGCCCAGGGCTCCCTTCTGTTGCAGGGAGAGAGGGGAGTTTGAGCTCGGGTAGATCTTGAAAACTCCCCTGCTTGATAATTGTGAATGCAGATTATGAACGGCTATGGAAAGAGTATGCTGAATTCTGTGCTTGTCTATGATGTCAATTTAGTTGTCAATTTATTTATGAAACATGTTTTTCGGTCTGTGGGAGGAAACCGGAAAGCCCGGGGAAAATCCACGCAAACACGGGGAGAACAAGCAAACTCCACACAGAAATGCCAACTTGGCCAGGTAAGATCTGAACCAGTGACATTCTTGCTATGATGCTAAAGCCGCCTTTCCACTGCACACGACAAACGACAAGCGACAGACCAGAAGTCACTCATTTCCAATGGAGAGTAGTCCGGGAGCTGCGTGGAGTTCCGATCATCGCCGTATGCGGAAAATTCGGATCCGATTTGAGCTGCGGATCCACTGAAATATTTTATAACTCCTGCGACTAGACCGTATGCGACCGGCCGACCAGAAGTGATGTATTTCAGTGTTGTCCAAGCAGGGCCATGCGCGCGAGATGAGACATAGGAGATTTTTCATTATTTCATCAGAAAGTCTATATTAAAAAAAACGTTTCTATTTATAAAAGAGTTTCAGTATTCATTTATTTCTTAATTCATTCATTCATACATTCATTCAAACATGGCAAACACAAGGAGAATAAAGGCTCATGCACTCCTTTATTTCAGACACTGCGAGAATCAGCGTCTCCCCCATGGTGCGCCACAACACTGAAAATACTGTGCGACTGCCACAAGGGGGTGTAATCCGACAGTCGTGTCCAAATGTTGTGTGCAGTGGAAAGGCGGCTTAACCATTAAGCCTCCATGTTGCCCTGACAAGTAAAGGGGAGGAGTAGGGGTGGAAGGGGGGATTCTTCAAGACGAAGATGGCTAAGGTAAGATACTCTGGTTATTTATAGTGATTTTGGAATCGTCTGATTGGTGAATTGTGCATTAGCTAATGAGGGACCAGCGCTATCAATCATAAGTGCATAACTTTTTCATCTATGATCTTATTTGATCGTGACAGCATGGTTTTATATTGGTGTGTTGAAAGATTTACAGAGTGAATGTAAAAATGAACTACCTAATAAAGTACACCTAACGAAGTGGTCTCTCAGTGTACAGTATATGCGGAAGAAAGTATACACCATAGCATAAACATGAATATAACATTGTAGTGTTCATTACAAATGCTAAAATTGATAATTTACCTCGAAATAATTGATCAGCACATTTGACATGAGCCTTTTTCCACTTCGATTTTGTAAATCACATTACACTTTTCATTGATACCTGAATATTTACTACCACTGTAAGAGTTTATTATGCTTAGTAGTCTTATGTGCTTAAAAATGAATAAATTGGTGGCAAGGTGGCTAAGTGGTTAGCACTGTCACCTCACAGCAAGAAAGTTGCTGGTTCGAGTTCTGCGTTTCTGTGTGGAGTTTGCATGTTCTCCCGTTGTTGGCGTGGGTTTCCTCTGGGTGCTCCGGTTTCCCCCACAGTCCAAACACATGCACTATAGAGGGAACTGAATAAACTAAATTGCCCTTAGTGTATGAGTGTGTGAGTGAATGAGTGTGTAATGAGTGTTTCCCAGCACTGAGCTATGGCTGGAAGGGCATCCACTGCATAAAAAACATATGCCGCTGCATAAAAAAACATAATTGGTGGTTCATTCTGCTGTGGCGACCCCTGATAAATAAGGGACTAAGCCAAAGGAAAATGACTGAATAAATGAATATTAGTTAAGTACCCATTGCAATGTCTTCCGCATCAACCTCCTTTTGCCCACATTATATTTCATATATACTTCAGCATTTCGGTTAGATTTTGTTAGTTTTCTTACCTCACAATCTCCATACTTGACTTGATCTGACATCTACATCTAAAGCTTTTCATTTAATTGTGAATAACTAAGCATTAGTCAATCAAAATGAAGTGTTTTTTTGTTATATTTACAAAATGTTTGCAACAGAAAAGGACAGATTGAACTGATTAGTTATCATACCGTCTACATTCACATCTATTCAAGCACAAAGTGAAAGAATGTCACAGTGACTGCAGACAAATACAGAAGTCAATCAACTTAAGATATAAACATTCTGATCACAGATTAAAACTGAATAGCTGGTTTAAGGTTGTTTTGATAATTGTACTGGTTTCAGTAAAGATCCTCCCATAAGTATTAATAAAGGCACGAACATGACTATTAAATCTGCAGTTGATCATCATCTGTGTTGAATCTGCCTGAGTTTTGCTCTGCAGCAGCATCTGACCTCAGGTAAAGATACTTTTCTTATTCTTACACATTAAAGACTCGTCTGCTTTTAACAGGTCAAACTTACTTAGTAAAATATTCATTTTATTTATCTGTGAACATTCTGATTCAAAATGTTTTTGCAAACAATAAAAAAAAAATCGAACAAAAGGACATATCTCATCTGAATGTATGTTGTGTGTGTGTGCAGGTGTCATTCGTCACTATGAGGTTTTTCATCTCACTGTGTGTGTCGCTGCTCCATATTCATGGTGAGACTTAAAATACTAATGACAGTGCCAATGACAGTTTATTTAAAACAACTCAAGTTGACAAATGTGCTTAACGATAACTTAAAACCTCAGACAACAAGCGTCAAAGTTAAAAGCAAAACTTTTACCTGCTCAAAAACCAGCAAAATATTAAATAAAACCCATCCATATGTTAAAAGATTTATTAAACTGTAACGTTTTTAACATAATAAAAAACAGACAGAGATGGTCAAAAAGAACATACATTTAATTTTTACCTGAACTGCCGTTTTATATGGAAGTTAAGCTAAACAGTATAAAGATGTGAGCTCTCTTCTGTTCAAGGAGAAATGCTGGCCTCTTTTTATGCATGTTGGCCTCATCACCAGCAGACGTACTCTATGAATGGCAATGGAACATTGCTGTATTATAAACCAAAGAATTATGTCTAAATAACTGCTTGAATAGTATTTATTAATCTTTGTTAACATAAGTTAATGTTATTTAAGTGAAATAACATAAGTTCATGTTATTTAAGTGAAATAACATAAGTTCATGTTAGTTCATAGTAACTCATAGTAACTCATGGTGCATTAACTAATGTTAACAAGCACAACTTTGGATTTTAATAATGCATTAATTAACGTTGAATTATCATTTATAAATACATTATAAGATTATTAATATTTAGTAAATGTTAGTAAATACATTTACTAACATTAACAATTGGACCATTATTCTAAAGTGTTACCACCTTAATATAACAGTTGAAGCGATGTTTATTTGTCAGGCGAAAAACATACATGAAAAACATTTTTAAAAGTCAACCTGAAGGCTGGCACGATCTGGCTGAAACCTAAAGAATGCAGAAATATTTATAAAAGGGAGTAATGAGATGTTATTGAGCAACAGGTGAAATAGGCGGAGTCGCATGTGAGATGATCTATGATTGACAGCAGAACAGTAAAACTGGCTTCACCTGCTAGTCAGAGCAGAAACAGCACCAGCGAGAACGATAGACTGGCAGAAAATGATATTATTTTCCAATAATATACATACAACATGGTCACAATGTGAACTAACAAAATCAATAGGCTAGTTTTGATTTCATGTGCACTTATATGCACACACCACACACTCTCATACACAGTCGTGTTTAGTATAACACTGTATATAACTCTCTTTTGTCGTCTTAGAATATAGAACTTCCAGCATTGATCCATGCTATAATTATAACACTAATGATAACCAGTGGAGAGACATACGGCCATATCCGTTCTACAATGATCATGACGACACCCTTATTGAATGGAGCGGCTGGTATCGGCTGTATCTGAATGGACAAAGTGCCCAGATGTCTGAATGGTGTGTGACTAGTATGGGCTGTGGTGGTGAAACTGGACTGTATCTCAACGGTTCTCATCCAACACTTGCGGATGGAGTGGTGACCCGTGATGTTTTAGGAGCTCATTATCAATTCATTCAGTGTGGCAAATACAGATCCACGTCCATCCAGGTCAAAGCCTGTCCAGGAGATTATTATGTTTACAAACTCACAAAGCCAAATATAACAATCCCCAGACCTTCATATTGTGCAGGTACAATTTTAAATTTGTTGTTTGATTAATGTTTTTTTTGGTTGTACTCATTAAAGAAGTTGAATGTTTAACCAGTTGTTTTCAATGCATTAATAG
>CAIGQQ010023572.1:10339-23455 GCA_903798035.1 Danio albolineatus
AATGTTTAACCAGTTGTTTTCAATGCATTAATAGTTCAGCAGATCACCCCACACACAGAAATAGTATTTACTTAATGCTCAGGTCCTTTACTCAGTATGTCAAATCCCACAACCTCACAGAGATGTTACTTCTTATTTCACTGGGCTGTGATGTGAATGTACAAACTCTTACCCTTTTTGCCACCATTGATTAGAATTCAGTTGCTCATAAAAATGACACATAATTGTTTTGGGTTGTAATACTCTAATCTTTCTTCCATGACAACTCTATGACAGTTGTTTTCCAAAACATCAGCGGTGACCCCTGCTACAACTATGAGTCTCTGGATCGCCCCTGGAGAGCCAACAATGAAAGTGCAGCTTCTATTTATGAGCTTCATTTCTCCTGGAGTGGCTGGTACAGGCTTTTCTACTATGGAATGGACATCAGGATGCCAGATACCTGTACTAAAGGACTCAGGTGTAACACATTTGTCAGTTTGTACCTCAATGGTCCTCACCCTCAGATAAAGGATGGAGTGGTGATCAGAGAGGTCTGTGGTAGTCCTTACGAGTACAGCTGCTGTAATTACAAGTCAAAACCCATCAGAGTGAAAGCGTGTCCAGGAAATTATTATGTCTATGAGCTTGTGGATACAGAACCCATGTGTGCAGGATACTGCTTAGGTACTGTTCTTTCTTCCACATGTCTTTCAGACATTTAGAATGATTTCAGTAATGACTCTATAGTAATGTTTTTTTAATTTCTTTATAAGATGTCAGCACTATTTCACAGGTGGTTTCCACTGCAAGTCCAGATGTATTTACTGGATCCACCATCACCTTCAGTAAGTAGTGTGTGTTGACGTCAAAATTATTTGCCGTCTTGTGAAATATTTATTCTTTTTCAAATATTCCCCAAGTTATGTTTAGCAGAACAAGGAAAGGTTCACAGTATTTCAGTATATATATAAAGGTCCTAGTTTTGATCTTATCAATTTCTCACTGACACAGATTATGACCCGTGCAGTAACTACCACACACTAGACAACTACTGGAGAAAAACACGTGGTTTCTCGTCTGATTTGTGTGATGTAAATGGTGATAACAATCATGAATGGGATGGCTGGTACAGACTCTTCATTAATGGACTGAGTGCTCAGATGCCTGACTGGTGTGCCTCATACATGACATGCGGAGGATTTACTGCTCTGTGGCTTCATGGATCTCATCCTCGACTAGAAGATGGAGTTGTTACTCGTGATGTTTACGGCTCCCGTGATGATCAGTGCAATCACTACAAATCCAACCCAATCCAAGTCAAAGCTTGTCCTGGAGACTATTATGTCTACAAGTTTACCAGGCCATCTCTTTCAATCCCAGCTCCTGCATATTGTGCAGGTATATTCATCTTTTCTACATTGTCTGACACCTACCCATACCCACACAGTTCTTTTAAACATGATCTCATATTTGAGCATTTAATCTTTTCTGCTTGTTTTCTTTTTCCTCCATAGAAGTATCATACGCCATCACAAGTGTTGACCCCTGCTACAACTATACCAGTTTGGATGAACCTTGGAGATCCACTAATAACTCTTACTACAGTTACAACGACAGATGTGATAACACTGATTGGAAGGGCTGGATCAGGCTGTTCTACAACAATCAGAGTGCTCAGATACCAGAATCATGTGTGGAACAACGCATGTGTGGCACTCGTGATCCACTCTGGCTCAATGGATCTCACCCAAAGCTGGAAGATGGAGTGGTCAGACGTGACATCTGTATTTCTTCATGGAACGGCTGCTGTGGTTTTTCATCTCAGCCAATAAGAGTCAAAGCCTGTCCTGGACATTACTATGTGTACGAGCTTGTGAAGCCAGTGGTTTGCTCGGCTTACTGTATTGGTGAGCATTTATTCATGTGCACTTCAGTCTTAAACTTTTCATGTATTTTGTCTGAAAATAATTGAATCTGAAATACAATTTTGTTAATAATAGAAGTTAAAAACTACACCAGCACAGTAGTGACAACAACCCAGAGAATCTCATCCACAGCCTTCATTACTACACCAACCACAACCACTGGTAAATAATTTTTCTTTCTTTCTTTCTTGGAGCTTTTACATAATGGTGTTGAACAATACACAGCAATTATTCATTTCTCCAGAAAATAATTATAATGTGGCAATATAGCTTAAAGAATGAAAGCACAGGGCGGCATGGTGGCTCAGTGGTTAGCACTGTCGTCTCACAGAAAGAGGGTCGCTGGTTTGAGTCCCGGCTGGGTCAGTAGGCCTTTCTGTGTGGAGTTTGCATGCTCTCCCTGTGTTGGTGTGGATTTCCTCTGGGTACTCCCCCACAGTCCAAACACATGCACTTATTGTTAATTGAATAAGTTAAATTTGCCGTATGTGCGTGAACGTGAGAGTGTATGGGTTTTTCCCAGTGCTGGGTTGCAGCTGGAAGGGAATCTGCTGCGTAAAACATATGCTGGATAAATTAGTGGTTCATTCCACTGTGGCAGCCCCTGATCAATAAATGAACTAAGCTGAAGGAAAAATGAATGATTGAATGAGAGAACAAAACAAGAAAGGGCAACATTTGTATAAAGACTCTTGTCATGAAACCCTGCCTTTTCAGTTCATGTCTGCCTTAAAATTAAAAAAAGTGAAAAAAGTGGCAAGTTAATGAGAGTGAAAAGATGTGAACAGAAAGTAGGAGAGTATGTGTGACAGGGCAAAGCATGGGAATGAGCAACTGTGGTCTCTCAGCAGCCCATACTGACTCTGGCAAAAAATAAGAGGTAAACCTTAAGAAATGCTTGATTTTTAAATTTGAAGAGGGCTTACTTTAAAATTCAGACACACACATACCTACTTCAAAATAGGGCTGTGCGATATGGAGAAAATAATCATATTGCAATTTATTTGAATGAATATTGCGATTGGGATTTTATTTGCGATTTTGGCAGCTGTTTCTGCCTTTTCAAACGCGTTACATACACACAATCTAAATGTGTTCAGTGCACAAGACGTGAATATCAAAAATTTAGCAATGAAATTACACAGTATTAAGATTAATAAATAAAACTGTAGTAAAATTGTCTTTAAAACAACATAAAATAAATGAAGATGAAGTAACTTCAGCTCTAGTTAAACACATACTGTACACAGCAGCACTCACTGCTGGATCAACAAAACTGTAATAAACTTAAGTCTTAAAAACAGACAACATGAAGAAATAAAGATGAACTAACCTCAGTTCCAGTCAGAACAATAAATAACAACTAACGTAAACCAAAACCAACTATTCGCTTCTCCCGCTCAACTTCGTCGTGCACGGAGTGAGCTCTGATTGGTTAACATCTTTCTCCCGCTCAGCTTAGCTGTGATTGCCCGGTGTGCTGCGTCAGCTCTGATTGGTTACATATTAAAATCGCACAAAAATCGATTTTAAAATATGCTTTTAAAAAGCATATTAAAAGCGCACAAAAACGTAAACAAAAATCTAAATAAATTAATAGATAAAATTGCAGCCTTTGTGATTTAGAAATTGCTTGTGCTTAAATCATGATTTTTTTGCAATTGCGATTAATTGCACAGCCCTAGTTCAGAAAGACAATAAAAAGTCCTTGCAAATCTTTTGAATGCTGTCATCAGCGGATTGGTGTATGAGCAGACCATCGCATAATAAGCGATCCTCAGACAAATCCGCTGATAGACGCAGCTTTCAAATGCTCTAGTGTAAGCCAGTGATCACAGTCATATTGAGAGCGTTGAGAGCGTGAACACACCGACCAATCATCATTGCTCAAAAATCCACTCAGCATCACTTAAAATGCAAGCCGCTACCATCACATTTTTGAACATTATTTCAGTACAGACTCATAGAAGTTAGTACTAATGACAACCATACTGCCGCTGTGACCCATCATAAACACCATACTCCTGTGCCACCACATAGCTTGACTAAATAACTCAGAAACACTGTCTTCTGGACAGGGGTGCTTACCACTTAAGAGATGATGCAAAAAATAATTACAAAACTGATAGCTTCAGCTACCTAAATAACATGCAAAATCAAAAACTTGTTTTTGATGTATCAGACTTCTCATATGCCATTGTTAGTAATATAAACTCTAATACCAACTAAAGTGCAAATGAATATACACTATAATTGCACAGAAAAGAGACTGTTGCCATTGCTTTTCTTTAAAGAGCCCCTATTATGCATTATAAAAGGTTATATTGTGGTATTTAGGGTCTCCATCAACAGGCTGATCTGAAAACACTGCCTTATAATATGCATTTATTTTACCTAATTATCCCAACGAATCCCATATGATTCGTTCAGTGATTCATTTGTTCCCAAACCCCTCCTTACCGCGATGCTAATCTGCCCTGACTGGTCTGATGAGCCAGTGTGTTGCGATTGGTTGACTGCGTTCAGTGCGAGACAGAGAGAAATCGCCCCCCATGGCTTATCAACAATTTTGAAGTAGTTAGAGTGCAGAGTGTATGTGTGAGCCTAATGCAGGCGTGCATTAAAGCAGTGCAGTTTAACACCAGCATATACCTCTATTCGTAACCAGTGACACACATTCAGTATTAATGCACACAGTGGCAAAAGTTGAACTATTTTGAAACTTGACTATCGCAGTTGTGTAGGAACAGCTTACGGTGCAGCGACAAACAGCAGAGGATCGCAATCTCACAAACGTGTTTAAATCTGTAAACAAAGTGGCACGTGTCATGTTTTCAATGTGACTTTAGCCGTGATATGAGAATATATAGAGTTAACCAGATACAGGACAAGCTGCGTGGAGCGGTTACAAGTAACAAAACACAATTAAATATATAATTTGCAAGCTAGAGAAAAGAAGGAGGCAGCCATTTTAATCGCACTCACTCACTCACTTATGATGAGCAGCTGGGAACTCCTTTGAAAAGCTTTGAAAAGAGCCTATTTTACTGTTTTTCTGATGTATCAAGCTTCTCATATGCCACTGTTAGTAATATAAACTCTAATACCAACAAAAGTGCAATTGAATATAGGTTATATCTATATGGGATCTTTCAGGTAACATTACATTTCATTAAGTTAATAAAAAGAGGACTTTCTGCTAAATCATCAATCTGTCCACTCTGAACAGGGCTTAAATGGACTAACAAATCTGGCACATTGCTCGCAAAGCCATGGACTGTATTTAATTAACTGCTGTACCGAAATTATGGGAGTTTTCAGGGAGAAATAAAAAATGGGATGGTCATGGGAGGTGATAAATGTGAAATACCGAAATACATGAGACTCCCAGGAATTGAGAGTGTTGGCGGGGGTGTTATCACGACCTAAAAATCAGCATCTACATTTTCAATGTATTTAAAAATCCATTCGATGGTATAAACTAAGGATACACTTGAAAGTGAATTTAGTTTATATACAGCAATCTGTATACTATTCCAATAAGTCATATTTTATAAATACACTATTGTTTGTTAAAAAAATACCATCATGGATTTTTTATTTGTCATTATTCTCTCAGAAAGTACAACTTCCAGCTTTGATCCATGTTATGATTATAACATTACTGATGACTACTGGAGAGACATACAGCAAAGCCCATATCAGTACTACTATGATAATGATGACACTCTCGTTGAGTGGAGCGGCTGGTATCGGCTGTATCTGAATGGACAAAGTGCCCAAATGTCAGAGTGGTACGTGAGTTATATGAGCTGTGGTGGTGAAACTGGACTGTATCTCAACGGTTCTCATCCAACACTTGAGGATGGAGTGGTGACCCGTGATGTTGTGGGAACTCGAAGAGGGTATGAACAGAGCTACAGATCCACATCCATCCAAGTCAAAGCCTGTCCAGGAGATTATTACGTCTATGAACTCGTCAAACCTGATCAGTTGGTCCCCAGACCTTCATACTGTGCAGGTGCAGATTTAACCCTTTTCCTGTTCTACTTATTGTTTAAGCCAAAGTTAACATATATTTCATGTGTTAAAAACGCGTAAATGTGTTAAAATGACACAGATGCAATTCTGCTTACATACTGAATTTGTACTCATAATTCACCTGACCTCCTCCTAAATAAAAAAATATATATACATTTTTGTTAAATATTAGGCTTGTGTGTTTCTAGTACCACTTCACATTAAATAAAATCCAAAAATATTTAACTAACTGTGATATTATAAAATATATAATATACTAAATTATATTATATATATGATATATATGTGATCTCGACATAACAACTAATTTTCTCGTGATCTCGGCATAACAAAAAGTTGTTATGTCGTGATCACGACTTATTTTTTGTTTTTATTTATTTATTTATGTATGTATTCTTGTTATTATTATTATTATTATTATTATTATTATCATTATTATTATTATTAATAATAATAATAATAATAACAATAATAATAATAATAATAATAATAATAATAATAATAATAATAATAATAATAATAATATCTGGCCAATGTCTGGCCACGGAGAGAATAGCCTAGCTGCAGACGTGCATTCGTGTAACATGTTAAAGGCGTTCAGAATATTATGAGCACAAATGCCCGTGATTAGAGTACATTGATGATTACATTCATGTATATGTATATACATGATTATTTACAACAATATTCCCTCAACTGTTACCATTTTAAAGCAACTCTATATGGCGCAAAATAAGTTTCTGCATGTATGAGTTAAATGATGAAGAATAATGAAGATCCTGCTTTTGCTTTAATCCTTTCCGCAAGTTATTTACAATTACTTTAAATTGCGCCATATAGAGCTGCTTTAAAATGGTAACAGTTGAGGGAATATTATTGTAAATAATGGTATATAATCATATACATGAATATAATTATGAATGTACATTAATCACGGAACACCGTGATTCTGAACACCTTTAACATGTTACACGAATGCGCGTCTGCAGCTAGGCTATTCTCTCCCTGGCCAGACATTGTCCAGATATTATTATTATATTTATTATTATTATTATTATTATTATTATTATTATTGACACAAGCCTCATACTGACTGTATTAAACGCACACCCTGACCTGACGCAGAAGATGTAGTTGCACAAAAGGGTTCTTAGAGCTTTGTATGATTACAGATGATCCACTGTCAAGTCACAAGGACAGTTTTGACAGTGCTTTTGGTTCTTTTTCTGGACTTTAAACCTCTCAGAAATGTAACGATCTATGAAGGGTCAGGAAGCTATCTAAATTTGTGTTCCAAAGATGAATGAAGGTCTTAGATGATTGGAATGACATAAGAGTAATTATAAATATTTAGAATTTAAAATTTTGGGTGAACTAACTCAAATAACCATAATTGTATAAGTAATACTGTACATATGTATATGTAATATTCTAAATTTTCTTCAGTGCAAATACAGTATTTTAACAGTACTTTTACATCATGACAGTTGCTTTCCCAAACATCAGCAGTGACCCCTGCTACAACTACGCATCTATGGATCGCCCCTGGAGAGCCAACAATGCAACCGGAGAATATTTTTGTGATGAATCTTTAACCTGGAGTGGCTGGTACAGGCTTTTCTATTATGGAATGAACATCCGGATGCCTGAGACCTGTGCTAGTTCATACACCTGTAACACACAAGTGAATCTGGCACTCAATGGTCCTCACCCTCAGATAGAGGATGGAGTGGTGACCAGAGAGGTCTGTGGTCATTCTAACTGGATAGATGATTACAAGTCAATCCCAGTCAGAGTGAAAGCGTGTGCAGGAAATTATTATGTCTATGAACTTGTCAATCCACAAATCTGGTGTTCAGGATACTGCACAGGTACGCCAATAACTCACTTTTAAAAAGTCATTAAATACTTTTAAAAAGATTTTAGCCAAGAAGGATGTTTTTCCACTTCATTTTTAGATGTCAGCACTATTACACAGGTGACTTTGACTGTAAGTCCACAAACCATCACTGGATCCAGCATCATAATGAGTAAGTTTTAATATAGGTCAGTTGGCGTTTCTGTGTGGAATTTGCATGTTCTCCCTGTGTTGGTGTGGGTTTCCTCCGGGTGCTCTGGTTTCTCTCACAGTATTAACACATGCGCTATAGGGGATGGATGAACTAAAACGGTTGTAGTGTATGAGTGTGTGTGAATGAGAGTGTATGGGTGTTTTCTAGTGCTGGGTTGTAGCTGGAAGCATATCCACTGCGTAAAACTTATGCCGGAATAGCTGATGGTTCATTCGACTGTGGCGACCCCTGATAAATAAGTGACTAAGCCGAAGGAAAATGAATAAATGAATGAATAATAAAAGTTATGCATTTTATGCATGTACTTTTATACTGTAAAAAAATCCTAGTGCCTAAATTTTTAGTTGAGTCAATCTAACTTTTCTTGTCATCTCAACATTAATCAGACTGAGCAAAAATATTAAACAAAAAAGGGCTGAAACCTGATTAATTTATTAAAAAGTCACCTAAAAATATTTGTATGATGACAAATCTATGCCAAAAGAATTGAGAGCAAACGCGCTGGTGATGTTGACTCCAGTTTCCTCATGTGTAGGTACACATGATAATGTAATGTACAAATTCTACAAAGGGATACTTCACCTAAAAATGAAATTTTGCTTACTATTTACTCATCGCAAATCTTTCAGTTTCTTTCTTCTGTTCTTTTTCTGATCACAAAAGAAGATATTTTGAACAAAACTGAGACTAGGAAAAAACAAATACTATGGAAGTCAGTGCTTACATGTTTCAAGCATTTTTCAAAATATCCTCAATTGATTGATATAAGTTTCAACAAAAAATGTAGGGCAGCAATACTTTTTCAGAGTGTTGTAAAGCTCTGAGATATAACCAGTTTGTTTTGATGTTTTATTAACACAGATATCGACCCATGCAGTAACTACAGCATAGTAGACGACTACTGGAGAAGCACAAGCAGTTACTGGTATATATACGGATATGTAAATGGACATGATGACACTCTTGTAGAATGGGATGGCTGGTACAGACTCTACATTAATGAATCGAGTTCTCAGATGCCTGACTGGTGTGTGTCTTATATGTCATGTGGAGGATTTACTTCCCTGTGGCTCGGTGGATCTCATCCTCGACTAGAAGATGGAGTTGTTACTCGTGAAGTTTTTGGCTCACGTTATGAGGAGTGCAGTCGCTACAGATCCGACCCGATCCAAGTCAAAGCTTGTCCTGGAGATTATTATGTCTACAAGTTTACCAGACCAACAGTTTCAATCCCAGCTCCTGTATATTGTGCAGGTATGTTAATTACTACTTATGTAGTAATGGTACTTATAATATAATATAATATAATATAATATAATATAATATAATATAATATAATATAATATAATATAATATAATATAATATAATATAATATAATATAATATAATATAATATATTATAATATAATCATGAATAATCTGCAGTACATGATGCTCTCTTTCTGCTTTTTTATGACAGTACCTTTCACCACCTTAAGTGTCGACCCCTGCTACAACTATACTAGTCTGGATGAACCTTGGAGATCCACTGATAACTATTACTATAATAATTATTACTATTATAGCATGTGTGATTATAATGTGGAGTGGAATGGCTGGTACAGGCTGTTCTACAACAATCAGAGTGCTCAGATGCCAGAATCATGTGTAGATCAAGGCATGTGTAGCACTTATAACCCACTGTGGCTCAATGGATCTCACCCTCAGCTGGAAGATGGAGTGGTCCTCCGTCATGTTTGTGCTTCAGATTGGAGAAGCTGCTGTACTTACACATCCCACCCTATAAGAGTCAAAGCCTGTCCTGGAGATTACTATGTGTATGAGTTTGTCAAGCCAGTATTTTGCACAGCTTACTGTCTAGGTAAGTACAGACTCATATGTATTTTAGCCAGTTATATTTCTAGAACACAAACTTTTTTTTCTGATATTGAAATAAAAATGTTCTTAATTCCAACTCCAGTAAATCAGTCCAGCACATCAGTGTCCAGAACAACAGCATCCATCTCACTTACTGAGTCCATTACTCCACCAATCACAACCACAGGTAAAGCATGGTCTTGATTTCTATTAGCACAAGTAAAAGATACATAAATTAAAACATGTTATGTTTAGGGGTAGATTTAGGGTTGAGGGAGGTGTAGACATGGATAAAAAAACAATAGGGTAGGCCTATGTGTCATGTAAGCCCAGGAAAGATTGTACAGCCCACCTGCAGCTCAATACCCATCCATTTGGTGCTGGCTCTGACCTCTACTTATACCTAACATAAACTGAAGATGAATTCAGGATGGACATTTCAGCAAGACAATGACCCCAAACACAGCCAAGGACACTCTCAACTGCTTTCAGAAAATTAAATAAAGCTGCTAGAATGGCCCAGCCAATCCTGTAACCTGAATCCATCAGAAAATAAGAACTAAGGATCAGAGTTGACAGACGAGACCAACAAAACACACAGATTTTTAGACCCTGTTGAAGTTTGGGAACAAAATCACATCTGATCTGGGCAACGCATTTGGCTCCATTCTCCATACAAAAAGGTTTCTTGAAGCTCTCATTATGAAAAAAGGGTCCCACCTTATATTAAGTGTCGCTTATACCTGTGAACTTACATGGTAATTAGATGTGTAAGTAGTATGTAACTACAGTGTATGTACACATTGGTACATAGTATTTATGTGTGTAATACTGGTGTAACTACACTCATGTAACAACCCACTGAATAGTATGTGTAAGTACAAATGTGTAACAGGACATCGGTAACAACACTAGGAAAGTACACATCTGGAACAAGAGTTATGTAAGTGCATTGTGTAACAACAATATGTACTTGCAGATGTTTTCCTACTTCCACACTTGTGTGCAGATCATGTACTTGTGAACACTGTATGGCAGAACTAATGCTGCATTAGAAGGTTTTACCTTGTGATACCAGTGTACTTACATGGTAACTCCACAGGAACTGTCCACTTAATATAAAGTGTAAAATGGTCATAAATTACTGTGTAACTTGTAGAAATATCTTATATGCAACACTTTAATAACAGTGTAGTTACATGGTGACTCCACAGGAACGGTCCACAATATAAAGTGTAAAATGGTCACAAATTATAATTCATACATTCATTCATTTTCTTTTCGGCTTAAATGAGTTGCAGCTGGAAGGGCATTCGCTGTGTAAAACATATGCTGGATAAGTTGGCGGTTCATTCCGCTGTGGCGACCCCACATTAATAAAGGGACTAGGCCGAAACAAAAATGAATTTTATTTTACACTTTATATTGTGGACCGTTCCTGTGGAGTCACCATGTAACTACACTGTTATTAAAGTGTTGCATATAAGATATTTCTACAAGTTACACAGTAATTTATGACCATTTTACACTTTATAGTGAGTGGACAGTTCCTGTGGAGTTACCATGTAAGTACACTGGTATCACAAGGTGAAACCTTCTAATGCAGCATTAGTTCTGCCATACAGTGTCCACAAGTACATGATCTGCACACAGGTGTGGAAGTGGGAAAACATCTGCAAGTACATATTGTTGTTACACAATGCACTTACATAACTCTTGTTCCAGATGTGTACTTTCCTAGTGTTGTTACCGATGTCCTGTTACACATTTGTACTTACACAGACTATTCAGTGGGTTGTTACATGAGTGTAGTTACTACACTCATGTATTACACACATAAATACTATGTACCAGTGTGTACATACACTGTAGTTACATACTACTTACACATCAAATTACCATGTAAGTTCACAGGTATAAGCGACACTTAATATAAAGTGGGACCGAAAAAAGACTTCAACAGTAAACTATAACTACATTAAATACATTTCAGTATTTCAGTACTGTCTCTTTGTGTCATTCCATTATTATTACACTGTCTCTGTCTTTTTTTAGTTATGTTTAGGTTGTTACGAAAATTATGGCTCAATTTCCTGTCAACAGCTCCTTCAAAAATATTTTTTACCAGGAACAATCATAAGGTGTACTTATTTTACTGGCTGTATGTACAATACTTCTTTTGTGAAGAAACAGTGTGTACATTAGAGTAATAATTCCTTACATTTATATAGCTCTTTTTTGGACACTCAAAGCACATTACACATTTTTGGGGGGAATCTCCTCATTTATCCACCAGTGTGCAGCATCCACCTGGATGACCCGACTGCAGCCATATTGCGACAGACCACACACAAACACACCAGCTGATCCATGGAGAGGAGCTGTTGAGCAATTATGATATGGGGATGGTTAGGAGAAATTTGGCATCTTGGGATTTTTAGCAACCACGGAGAGTCAGGACCTTGGTTTAATGTCTCATCCGAAAGACATTACTGATCAGTATAGGTCTCACTAACCCCACATCCGGCAGCAACCTAGCTTTCTCATGTGGTCTCCATCCTGGTACTGACTGAGCTCAGTCCTGCTTAGCTTCATAGGGCTATCAAGTAAGAGTTGCAGAGAGCTAGCTGCCAGTGAGAGTGTCTAACAGAAGAGTATTAAAGCTTTGCGACAGACTGATTAATCATTATTGGATGGTTCTGTTGCTTAGATACATATCCCTGTCAATCATACTGTAATGTCTTCCACATTTATTTTGTAATTAATTAAAGTTGGAGATTAAATTGCATGTTAATCTGCCATTTGCAGGTCTTTCATGCAGAGAAATCACGTCATGTGGCCAATTTTGCATCTAAAAGTAATCATTAACCATATCTTTATAAAAGTTTACATTTTTTGCAGATGATGCATAATGTGGGTAATATGAAATACAAATATGCACAAGGTTAAATACACATCGCTGTTTTGTGACAACTAAATAGAAAGACATGTTCAAACTCCAGCTATACAGTACTATATAATAACTCCAGCGTTGAATAACTTAAGGTTAACTAGATGTTTAAGTAAGAATTGCCTGGAGATAAGTATTTTACACTGCTACTTCAGTATAACGAACAAAATAAGTAACATATTTATTTCTCTAAATGCTCATTTTAACAGCTCCCCCTGTTGACCCCTGCAATAACTTCTTGATCCTGGATGACCCATGGAGAGCCACCAGCAATCAACATTCCTCTCAG
>CAIGQQ010023573.1:6925-16960 GCA_903798035.1 Danio albolineatus
ATCTATCTATCTATCTATCTATCTATCTATCTATCTATCTATCATCATTTTTTCCATCCATCCATCCATCCATCCATCCATCCATCCATCCATCCATCCATCCATCGGTCTCTGTCTGTCTGTCTGTCCATCTGTCTGTCCATCCATAATCATTTTGTCTGTATTTCTATCTAGCATTCCAACTGTCCATCTATCCATCTGTTCATCTGTCCAGCCATCTACCTCTCTGCCCATCCATCCATCCATCCATCCATCCATCCATCCATCCATCCATCCATCCATCCATCAATCTCTGTCTGTCTGTCCATCTTTCTATCCATCCATCTGTATTTCCATCTAGCATTCCAACCATCCATCTATCCATCTGTTCATCTGTCTAGCCATCTACCTCTCTGTCTGTCCATCCACCCATCTATCCATCATTTTGTATTTTGTTGGAGCATATATAGTGGTGGATAGACAGACAAAGGGATGGATGGACAAAAAAGGAATAAAAAGATGGATGATAATGACCAGATATTTCTTTTTTTTCAGTTTCCTGTTTTTCCTCCAACCCTCATCGTCCTTTGTTCACACATTCATTTTTCCATCCATCGTTCAGTCATTTTCTTTGTCCATTCCTCCACTTGTTCTATTATCTGTTTGTTCATGCATGCATCCATACTCCATCATTCCTTCCATTAGTTCTTTTGTTGGTTCCCATTCCGTTCGACCATTTATCCATCCATCTCTTTGCCCGTCCATTAATCCAACAGTTTATCCATTTGCCCGCCCATCTATCTGTCCATCCATTCATCATCTTTCCATCCGTTTATGAGTCCATCCAGCTGCAGTATCTATCACTGTGTGCATTCATTTTTCAACCATACATTCAGTCTTTCGTTCACCCTCTTTCCTACTATTCGTCCACCCATTTGTCTCATTGCCCATCAGTTCATCCAATCCATCCATCCATCTATCTGTCCATGCCCTTTCCATCTGTTCATCTGCCCATCGATCCATTTATCACTGTGCTTTCATTTTCCAACCATCCATCTGATTTTTTCATTCAGCATTCCTTTAACTGCATATCCGTCAATCTCATAACCCTTCCTAGAGCCTTCATCTGTCCATCCATCTATCATTCTGTGCATTCATTTTTCTGTCCACCCATACATCAGATCTTTCATTCATCCCTTGCTCAGTGGCACATCCATGCATTTCTTTGCCCATCTCCATTGCCTCCATGAATAGCATTCAATGGGTTGGCCAGATATTGGCAAAAACTTGAGTGCAGGCGTGATAGAGGCACCAGAGTTATTATACAGCCCAATATAAGAGCAGCAGTGAGGTTAGCCATGGTCCATGGAGGCTGTGTTGGTGCGTAGATATGAGACAGAGAAGGAAAATTGGCTGCTTTGAGTAATAGTAGCGGAGCAGTTCCCTCTTTCTGTGGAAGTGGCCATTGTGTCACTCTCTCCAGAGTCTTTATGACGTGGGTGGCGGCTCTTTGCTGTTGCATTTTGGGGGTACTACAACTTTAGTACGTATGTGGGTCTTTCTTGGGGCAACATCTGCGTGTGGGCGTCAGGGCTCCTGGGGTGTGACACTTCTTATTTTTCGGTGTCAGCAGTGCCAGCTGGCAGCAATGGAAGTAGGCCACCTCAGACGCGTTCTCCTTTCTTTTCTCTTCTTGCGTTTTACGAGCTGGCTCAGCGCTCAACAGAGATGGAGCCGGCTATCCACCACTCTTTTCATTTTTCCTTTTCTGAACCCATAATCACTCTCAAGTCCACAGTGCACTTTGAGTCCTTCATGTTTGCTCTCTTTAGATTTTCCCCATACATATTTAAAATCCTCGTTATAGCAAATTCAATTATTTTTACATGCTTGAATGAAAATCATAACCTTAGGAGGTCATGCTTCACCTACAACTGGTCAGAGTATCTTTAACGGCTTTGAATCTGATCTGGATCTTTTTTCCTCAACAGGAAAACGCAAGAGGGACCAGCAGCTCGCTCAAAGAACCAACTACTCGCAGACCCCTACGGAGCCACAGCAAACCACAGAGTTTACCACGCAGGTATGGGGTTTAACAAATGCCAAGACCCCCCAAAATCATGATACCATACTAATTTATATAGGCAAATCCAGAAGTTCACATCATCCTGGTTCCCTCAACAAAAAACAATAGATATTTCCATTGGAATTAGTGCAGAAAATGACACCAGTGAGGAACCGTGGCTGGTGTGAACACAGTACCAGACTCGGTTCCTCACAGGTGTCATTTTCTTATGCGATTAAATTGAGATATTTGTGCATACATAGATGCGTGAACATTTTGAGTTTACTCGCGTCATTCGTACATGAAATTCACTTTACAACAAACCTGGATTCGCGTCATGGGCAGGGCTTTTGTCTGCCCTGTGGCTCTAGTTTCGTTGCTAAATGGCTAACATGGATTTTACTGAGAGAGTAAGAGGAAGCTTTCAGCTGTGTTTTCTGACTGAGCCGAGCCCAGTTTGATGAGCTGTTGCCTGGTGTCAACAGGAGGATTTCCTCTCAAGACACCAACTGCAGGCACTACGTCATAATCACGCCCCTACAAGAGCAAGCTCCCAACTGTCCGTTAAAGTTCCATGTTAAGCACTGCAAATGCTTAATTTGCACATATCGCGTCATTCGCGCTGCTTCATTCACGTAAATCGCGCCGCAGGATGTCTATTCACGTCTTTGCATTGACTTAACATGTAAATCATTTGCTCTTGATTCATCATTTGCACATTTTTTTTCATAATGAAAATCTTTAATAAAACTGTATAAACACTAGGATTAGGTGATACATTGAGTTTGTACTTTTATATATCAATATTAAATTAAAAAAACATGTGGCAAAGAAGTAGCACTGTTTTATATTAATATACAGTAGATGAATACAAGCACATCTGAATAATACCAAAGTGCATGTCAAAACATGCTGACAATATTTTAGCAATCCTGAAACATTGCAACCAGGGGTTAAACGGACACCGCCACCAGCCACTCTGGCCAGTTGAAAACCATTTTTAAATGGCAGTTTTCTTAAAAGCAGGGTTCGACAATAAGGATGGCCGAGTATTCATGCAAATATGATGTTAGAATCGATCATATATAAAAATAAAAATAAAAAAAGAACTGTTCGCAAGAGCAAGAGGACGCAGCTGAATAACGTAAAATCACCCGCACGCACAGGTGATGTGATGCACATGACTGTTAAAAAGCACGCACGCTCCCGTTTACTTGCACAAAGCAACTGTGCCTAGAGGAAACACAACTGGTGCGATCGGTTCAGTTTGAAATAGACTGACCAAATAGTGATGATCGTGCACCCACAGTCCTGCTGCTTTTAAGTAAAAAAAAAAGTATATATCCTTTTGTAAGCAGCAGCAGTCACTGCTTTCATTTTAATTATTCTTTGAACAGATTAACAGGCCCAACATTAACCGTGTGCGTCTGATAATTATTTCATTATTATTATTATTTTTTTTTTCAAGCTTTCTTTTGCTCAGTTATTTTTGTTATTATAGTTTAATTATCTTTTTTCTTTTTTCTTTTTTTTTACAATAACATTGCTTTCAATATGAGATAAACTACCCATTTATGTGTACTGTGATCTGGGACCTTTAGCCAGGACAGATTACTGTGCATATTTTAGATACATGGCAATACGTTATAAATAAATACATAAAATATAATATAATATAATATAAATGCGTAAATAAAAGTTTTGTTGAAATAAAAAGAGCATGTATACAGCTTTATTTTGCTTGTTTGACCCATTTAAAATTTGTGGTTAAGAAATAATTATTTATGTTTGGTCTGGTCAGAGATACATTTGGTAAATCCTTAATTTTGAGCCCTGAAAAGTCCTGTGAAATAAAAACGAATTGCAATGCGACACAACCCATTTACTCATGCACATTGAGCAAGCTCATAAACAAACACATAGAACAGTGAAATGAATGAGGAGGCAAGTGGACAACAAAGTCTAAATGAAGTAATTTTCGCATGTCAAATTTATGCATATAAAATATGTTTTCCCAACAACAACATTGTGGCTAGTAAAAAATGGCGAGTGGCTTGTAATGTTGGAAATCTACTAGCCACAGTGGCTGGTGATCAAAAAAGTTAATGTAATGCCCTGATTGCAACTATCCAGAATACCATCTCAAGTGCCTAACTGTGCTCTTGCAACCACATAGAGCATCCTAGCAACCATGAACAAGTCTGTTTGAGAATCTTCAAAGCTTTACGTTTTGAGCTTTTAAAATTGCTTTAAAGCTTAAACTTTGTCTGTCAGGTCCCCCCCACCCCCTTAAGCTTTCCAAAACGTGCTTGTTTAAACTTCATGCCTAACATTTTTCAAATTTCAAACCACCTCAGACATTTTCGGTTAGGCTGGACTAAACATTTTTGCAGTGCCACTATAGGTGCAAAAAATGACACCTTTCACCTTTCATTTCTTATGTGAAAGCAAGGGTTAAGTCATAAACTCTGCAGTTGGAACCCAAACGTTGACGTTCTCTGGCCCTTTTGAGAGGTTTCCATCCCACTAACTTTCCGTCAAGTTGTTGAAGTTTCCATGCAGGCAGTGAAATTTAGGCTTAATTTGTAAGTCAATATTGATATGTCACAATTAGCGAAGAGGATTGTATTTTTGGAAGCTGAAGTTACACTTTCTATGAGCGGCTTGTTCGAAAATGTTCCACCAGGCTGATCCAGTACCCGCCTCCACCCTCCAAAGGCGGCATTACAGTGACAACCGAGGACCTGGAGTGCCTCAAAGATGGAGAGTTTCTTAACGACGTCATCATCGACTTCTACCTCAAGTGAGTCTGCTAGTACTTCTGGGCTTGGGAAATGAGTCAGTATTTTCCCATACACTTGTTGTGACGTGTGTAATGCTGTTTCGGGTCCAAGCCTCTACTCATTTGGATTGAGAAAACTCTCTCAGTACTTGTTTATGACATTGTATTGGCCAGGGGTGTCTAAACTCAGTCCTGGAGGGCCGGTGTCCTACATATTTTAGCTCCAACCGTAATTAAACACACTTAAACCAGCTGATCAAGCTCTTTCTGGGTTTACTAGAAACTTCCAGGCAGGTGTGATAAAGGAAGTTGGAGCTAAACTGTGCAGGACACTGGCCCTCCAGGACCGTGTTTGGACACCCCTGGTGTAGGCAAATCCAGTGTGGGGCAAGTTACTTTAAAAACGTTCGAATTATATAATTACAAATTAAAAGTTGCTGATTTAGCGCAATTTTTTTAAATTACTATGTCTGAAAAGTTATTTATCATTCATTCATTCATTTTCTTTTCGGCTTAGTCCCTTTATTAATCCGGGGTCGCCACAGCGGAATGAACCGCCAACTTATCCAGCATTTGTTTTACGCAGCGGATGCCCTTCCAGCCACAACCCATCCCTGGGAAACACATCCATACATTGTCATTCACACACATACACTACGGACAATTTAGCTTACCCAATTCACCTGTACCGCATGTCTTTGGACTGTGGGGGAAACCGGAGCACCCGGAGGAAACCCACGCAACAACGGGGAGAACATGCAAACTCCACACAGAAATGCCAACTGGCCCAGCCGGGGATCGAACCAGCGACCTTCTTGCTGTGAGGCGAACATGCTAACCACTAGGCCACCGTGGCGCCTGAAAAGTTATTTAATTACATTTTAATTTTATTTAATTTTATAATTTGACTCAATACTAAACTTAATAAACATCAAAATCTGAAAAAATCTCAACACATAACATAGAGATGAAACTCTTTAAACCCTTGGTATCAAAGAACTAGAACTGACAAAAAACGTGATTTTGCCTCACATCAGCTGTGTCTGGACCGAATAGCTGAAAGTGCACATGCTAAACGGATAACAGCAGACTGAAACATTCCATAACTGGTTATATCACACATTAATGGGCCATTTTCATTAGTGGTCGACCTGATTTATCGGCAGATATTCGTTCTGATATCAGCAACAGCCATCAAAAAACCCACATCGGTCGACCGCTAATTTACATATCATGTTTTTTGCACATTTAACTTTATTAGCCATGTGGCTTGTGTGCAAATAGGGAGTAATGTGCTCATGCTGCAATTCACTTTGCAGTACCTGACGTAGGTGCACTTTGCGCACCTACAGCACAGAGAGTTGAAACACCTCGCCAATCAGCTTTTAATCAGCTTCACACAGTGCAGGGATTGTTCACATTTCAGTAATAATGGTAAACTAATTACCTCAGACAAGCGCAGTGCTCCATAAATAAATTGTGAATCAGAGCTGCAGCGAATGTTTTTCATTGGTGGCTCCTCAGAGAGTGCGGATGATGGTTGCTTAGCAATGACAGATGCCACAGAAGCACAAGAAATTAGTGGATATTGCTGACGTTTTCCATGAGGTTTTAAAAGCGATATGTGGATGGCCCCTAAAATAAGATCTTTTAGGGATGTAATGATTCACTCAACTCACCATTTGTTACAATTCACGATACTGATCTCACAAAATGAGTTTTGAAAAATATTTTACTCTAACAAAAAGAGTTTAGACAATTTAGAAATGAACAAGTGGCCTTTTTTATTATTATTTCTCAAATGCAGAACATTTCTTTGTAAAATAAAAACATTCATTCATTCATTCATTTTCTTTTCGGCTTAGTCCCTTTATTAATCCGGGGTCGCCACAGCGGAATGAACCGCCAACTTATCCAGCATTTGTTTTACGCAGCGGATGCCCTTCCAGCCACAACCCATCTCTGGGAAACACATTCATACATTCTCATTCACACACATACACTATGGACAATTTAGCTTACCCAATTCACCTGTACCACATGTCTTTGGACTGTGGGGGAAACCGGAGCACCCGGAGGAAACCCACGCAACCACGGGGAGAACATGCAAACTCCACACAGAAATGCCAACTGGCCCAGCCGGGGATCGAACCAGCGACCTTCTTGCTGTGAGGCGAACGTGCTACTCACTACGCCACCGTGGCGCCCAAAATAAAAACATATAATTGTTAAATAACTTTTTGTTATTGTTGACTAACTTGCAATTTTAAAACCAATAAAAAAACTAATAATAATAATAATTATGCATATATATGATAAGATTTTTTATAGAAACATAGGCTTTTCTATTATGTTTATTAATTTCATTATAATTTATTATTATTATTATTATTATTATTATTATTATTATTATTATTATTATTATTAAATAAATAAATGTGTAAAGCACTTTTGTGCCACAATTGTGCCCTATAAATAAAGTTTGCCTTGCCTATTATAATTATTGTAAGAAACATCAGCATATCAGCCTTTTCTAGCGCAAACTGAGATCTGATGGGGAAAACAATACTTTCGTTTAGCTGTTCAAAACATGCATTGCAATTCGTTTAACATCGCAACTAATTTGAATCGCCACAAATTTGGGTCCCACTTTATGTTGTGGCCTTAACTAATAATTCGTTACAATGTACTTATTGTGTAAATGCATGTTTTTATATTGTACTTATGCTTGATTAAATACCTGTATGTAGTTACATTTGTAATTAATTTCTATAGTTACATTTGTAAATACACTGTTGACCATCCCTTACACCTTAACCCACCCTTTAACCTACTGTTACCACCCAAATTGTTCTTAACCCTACCCCTATCCTAACTCAAGAGCACCACAAGTGTTCTCAAATACATTATGAACACAGTAAGTACATTGTATTTATTTTTTGATTCAAGTACATAGTAGTTAAGGACACTTAATATAAAGTGGGACCCAAATTTGAATCGATTTACAGCCGGCTCGCAATGAATCCTTACATAACTATCCCAGACACTAATATCTTAACCCTTTTTTGAAGCTGAATCATTGTCTGAACATCTGATATTTGGCAAGGATATTAATATTTTAATATTTAATATTTGATTATGGTGTTCAGTAATATTATAGCACATTGTGAGAGTATATTACAGCACATTGTGAGAGTATATTACAACCATTTGTTATTTGCGTTTGGATCTTGAAACTGGATTTAACAAGCTTCTACTCTAATACTGAATTCACTTTCAGGTATCTTCTGTTGGAAAGAGCCGACGGAGATATTGCAGAAAGATCTCACATCTTCAGCAGCTTCTTCTACAAACAACTTACTCGAAAAGACACCAGCGGCCCGGAAGAGACCGGAAGCACGTAAGAAATCATTCAAAAGGACTTTTAGAGAACTAAAGAGACGGTACACTCCAACATGTATAGTTTTTTCTTTTAGCTGTGCTGTTCCTTTCAGTGAACTTTGTCGGAGATTTAAAGCTGGAATGAAATGTGTGGCGTTTTCCTGCAGGTCTGCGTACAGACGACATCAGAGAGTGAGAACGTGGACACGACATGTGGACATTTTTAGCAAAGACTACCTTTTTATACCTGTTAATCATGAGTAAGTGGTGGAGTTTTAATTTAAACCACACATATACATCATTTAGAGCAGGGGTGTCCAAACTGTTTGCAAAGAGGGCCAAATTTGATGAAGTGAAGATGCCCGGGGGCCAACAGTTCCTTCTGACATTTTTTTCCACCACAAAAGTTACATGAAAATACACACTGTTATAAAACTATTTTCATTGTCGTAATTACTTTTATTTTTCAAATGGCAATATAACCAAATATAAGCCACTCAGGCATGAACGACTCTAAACACACAATTATGCCTTTCTTTTTTTTTATATCTGGAGAGTCGGATAAAATTGTACAAACTGTATAGAATACCTTACATTTCTATGAGTGTGATAGCTATCTTTGCCTCATGAACATTTTAAACAGGAGTTATAAGCAGGGCCAGACGGAATCTGCGGACATTTTATGCAATTTCTGCAGAGTATTTTGTTGAAAATCTGCGGATTTATGCGGAATGATTTTAAGAGTATCATAACTAAAAATTAACTATATGAAATAAAAAGTAACACCTTTTTAACTTTTATTTCATGTTTACAATTCAAATCCAATTAGATCCACTTTATTTGGTAAACAAAGCAAGTCTCTCGTATAAAATCTCTTCTAAAAGACAGAAAATAGTGCTTTACAAACTCCAGTACTTTGCAAACCATATGAATATTGTCATATTAATCAATATTTTTACTGAAATTAATTTGAAAACTGAATAAATATAATTGTACATACATTTACACCAGTAAATAAACAGAATCAATGATGGGCTGAAATTCTGCGGATTCTGCGCGCGCAGATTCCGTCTGGCCCTAGTTATAAGTAGGGCCACACGGAATCTGCGCGCTCTGAATTCCGCAGATTTTTAGCCCATCATTGATTCTGTTTTATTTACTTGTATAAATGTGTGTAAATGTATGTTTAATCAGTTTTTAAATTAATTTCAGTAATAATATTGACTAATATGAAAATATTCATGTGATTTATTTACAATACAGTTTGTAAAGTAATATTTTCGATGTTTTAGTAGATATTTTATATGAGAGACTTGCTTTGTTTACCAAATAAAGTGGATCTAATTGGATTCGCATTGTAAACATTAAATAAATGTTAAAAAGGTATTACTTTTTATTTCATATAATAAGATTTTAGTTATGATAATCCCAAAATCATTCCGCATGAATCTGCAGATTTTTAACAAAATACTCCGCAGAAATAGCAAAAAATGTCCGCCGATTCCGTCTGGCCCTAGTTATAAGTAATGCAAAGTAGTCTTTTATCATTAAAGTTTAAAGAAAGTGAACTTTGCTCTTGTCTTTTACAAGATCTTTCAGGAAGCCAAAGTTGCATAACAACTGGAAGATTATACCTTATAATTCCCACAACTCAGAAAATCACTTGCCACCACAAGAAATAAACACCTATGTAAACATAATAAACTATATCTACAGTTATTTAAGAGTTTAATGAATTGTGTTTGCTTTAGTGCTTTGCATTAGTTTGCTTTAGGCTTTACTGTTAAAGGGCCATGAAACACCAAAACACATTTTTTGAGCTGTTGAC
>CAIGQQ010023575.1:0-10632 GCA_903798035.1 Danio albolineatus
AGTAAAGTTAGCAGCAGTCGTGTTTTCCGGATCAATAACTCATGACCGAAACATTGTTCCTACACAAATAGCACCTCTTTTCAACCGTCGCAATGTATACAATCACCTACAACCTTATTTTCCTAAAAATGAGCTTTGCCTACGCGCCGGACGCATTATAATAAACTCTGTGCAGGCGGCAGAGAGACCGGTCCTTAGGGACCGTCTACAAAGAGCAAAACGCGAAAACCAATACTACCAAAGCTGTCAATAACTTCTCTCTAAATCGTTTTACTGCCATCAAACAGTATAAAGATTTACTTAGATATTACTCAGATCACACGTCACTGCTGTCCCGCTGGTTATGCTACAACACTTACTGCAATACAGTGCTTGTTGTCTTCCACTTTTCCTTCCTGTCTGTGGGCGGGGCCGGGCAGTTCAAAATTCTCGGGTCTGCGCGCGCAACTATTATGTTTCACGTTGACGTCAAGCCGAAACGGCTAAAGACTCGTTCTAATAACGATTCATTTAAACAACAATGAGTCGACTCTTTTATATATGAATCAATAGTTTTAAACACTTTGCACGTTCAGATTTAAGCCTTAGCTGGACATTTCACTTTACTTAGAGCTGTGTAACACACTGCATGGAAGGTCATTTTCAAAAATCCATAATATGGGCTCTTTAAAGATACTGAGTAGAGTGGCTCAAATGGATCTCTAGAATGCTCTAGCCTGAGTGATGGTGTTAACCACCGACGCCGATCAGTCACCTAAGTCTTCCACGCTCTGTCTATGGACCACACATGGAGGTTTCATAGATCTGGGCGTGGATGCCAGAGGGTGCCCCTTGCCTGAGAGAAGAGGTCTTTTCTCAGGGGAATGCGCCAGGGAGGGGTCGTCGTGAGGAGTGTGAGTTTGGAAACCAAGGACCAGTTGGGCCAGAGGGGCTCAACAAACAAGACCTGCTCCTCGTCCTCCTTGACTTTGCACAGAGTCTGTGCGATTAGGCTCACAGGGGGAAACGCATATCTGTTGGCCAGTGCATCCGTGCTAAGACGGCCTCAGTCAGAAAATAAAACAGCTGGCAATGGGCATTTTCAGGAGAAGCAAGCAGGTCGACCAGGTCTGAAGCGTTCCCATATTAGTTGGACCGAACCAGGGTGGAATCTCCATTCTCCTTGGGAAACTAGCTGTTGTAAAAGCACATTGGCTGCATGATTGTGAGCTGAGACATGCGACGGGAGCCTATACCCCCCATATGGTTGATATACGCCACCATTGCCATGCTGTTTATCCTGAACAGCACGTGTTTCTGCAGTAGCACCGGAAAAAAGTGGAAAGCGAGAAACAGTGCTAGCAGCTCTAGGCAATTGATGTGCCAATGTAACTGAGGTCCGGTCCACAAACCCGTGGCTACATGCTCGTTGCACACAGCCCCCCAGCCCAATGTTGGAGACAGATGTTGATACAACAATATGCCTGGATACTTGTTCTAAGGGCACACCTGCCCATAGGAAAGCAAGATCCATCTGAGGGATCGCCTTATATCCTCTGGGTGCTCTGTTAGTGAGAGCAGGAGAGCACAAGGACCGGGACGAAAAAGGTGCCCTCAATGCCTGCGTGAGCTCACTTTGTATCTTCAGGAAGAATAAGAAGGGGGGTGGGGGGGGGGGGGGGGGGGGCTTTCACCTTCTTCTTGGCCCCCACGTAACACCCATCTAAGCGGTCCGGCCGTGGAGCTGAGGGACAAGCAATCTCCAGTCCAACAGCCAAAGCAGCCTGGAACATGTCCGACTAGCACTGCTAACTTGTTCGACTCTAAATCCAGAGTCCCGCTGACAACCCCGGAGGGTGACAATAGATCCGGATAATCGGAGCATGTTAGCCTGCCCTCCGATGCAGTGATGGACATCTAGTCTCACGTGTCTACTGAAAGTGCAGACACCCCGGAGGATCGCAGCTTTAACAGTGCGTGCTGATGAGGAGCGAGGGGCCCACAGGCCCGAAGGCAACAGTTTAGCCCCCACTGTAATCCTCAGGCCTGCCCGTGCACTAACTGCCTGTGGGGAGCAACAGGGGTGGCGCAACCTAATGCAAGAGTACGCCACAACCTCAGCTGCACAACAGTCAAGCCCTTACAATGAGGGCAAGAACTGTCCACGAGCACCAGCTGGACCCCCAGACATGTGATGCAATACTCGTGCCTGTCATCCGGAGATAGGAAACCACCACATCCAGAAGCGCACGGCCGAATTGACATCTTTAAAAAGACATGCTGCTCGGCCGTGTTGCTCTCTTAGGGGTGCTGCTCTTTTAGGAAAAAAAACTGTTCTTCCAGACACCAGTGAAACACCCAGGGGACCTTAAAGAAGCCCAGTTCAATTTCCGCTGTTGCGTCTTCACCCACACTGGTGAGAAATCTGAGGGCTCACTCCGAGCACGCTGCTGATATAGTCCACTAATGAGTAATCAGACGCACCTGTGGAGCTGAGCGCTGCCAATTCATTTGGCATTCATTGGCCCATTTTGTTTCTCTTCAGAGCGACTGATCATTCAGCAACTCCTGTAGTCTGTTCCAGATGCACGTCAAAGTTCCCATAAGAAGCAGAACAGGTTTTTACCACAGGAATGTGACTGAATTCTTCTTTAAACTTCTTCCTGCTACCTTGTTGGCAACAAAGAAAGAAATGCACAAGGTAAAAAGAAAATATCCTGCTTAATGATCATTTTTAATAAATAAAAAACTGTCAGCTCTCACCAGGTTTATGTCCAATTCAGCATGTAAAATTGACATCAGTCGAACATTGTCAGCAAATTTCACATGTTCTGAACTGTGGCTCCTGCTCAACTATAATCTCAGCATATAAACTCAGCATTGCACATCCTTCGATGTGACTATTGCAGAAGCACACATTGCGATATCAATGCTAAAACAATATATATTGCGCAGCCCTACTTCACATGGTGGATAGTTCTGCTTCAGTGAAATGAGCACAGAGCATTCTTAAAGAGTTCAAGACACAAAGGTGGACAGTTCCTCAGTCAAAATGTCCCACTTCTGACCTCAATACGCTCCATTCAGTTGCATTTTCACTACATGATGTAAATATTTCATAACATTTCATATTATTGAGCCAAATATGGCTGAAACTAAAAGTCATGTTAGCTGTAATGTTAGTGTACCTTGAATATAGCTGATGATAAACGAAAAGAAATGTATATATTGCACATTTAAAACATTTAAATATCATAACTTTTTACCGTTTTCTAAAAGTTATTTACATACAATTGAATTTTTTTTTTCTTTTACATTTATTGTATATTTGAGCTTTTTTATTTTTATTTTGAGGTTTTCCACATCACCTTCTAAAGTCAAAATACAGTTTCCCATAACGAAGTGTATTAAAAGTTCTATCCTGCCAATATTTGTTTACAGTGAAGTGTGCCGTCACTGGCTTTGCATATTAATCAGATCAACAAGTCTGAGACTCCATTTCTGAAATACTTTTATTTATCTAATCATTACAGATGATTAACAGTCTTAAGGGGGTCGCACACCAGATGTGCCGCGCCATGACACACCATGCCATTTAGAATTGTAAGCATAGAATTCTATCAAGGTACGCACACCAACGCCACATGTCAATGGCTGTCTGCAACACTCAGCTATGACTCAGGACACTGTTCATATTTCTGCCACACTACAGAGCGACATCCACATTGTTTCGAATTAAATAATGTTCAAACGTGCATCTCCGGTGTGTGTTACTTCCAACTGTCATGGTGATACATCTGGTGTGCAACCCTCTTTACATTTGTATGTTCACACTTCTGTCATATACCTTTGATAGTGATTAACCTCATGAATATTTACTGGTTCATCATAGACAGGTAGTTTTTACTTGTAATATATTGTAATGCACATCATTATTTTAAAAGTTCAGGTGATCTCAGATGATTTTATTAGTAACAGAGTTTTTTTTTTTTTTTACTTATATTACAGTTATCTGCAATTATAAGAACAACATTCATTAGCACTGACTTCAATGTAGACAGCATGACTGATCACAGAAAATAACCCAAGATTTGATATAAACACACACAAACACACACATTTGTGAAGATAAAAGTATAAAAGAGAAGAACATTGAACAACGTCAGAGTATATAAATGAAAAAGTGTCTTATAAAATAAAGATAAATTAGGTAAAATGATCTGTCATCTATACTTTAGATTCTAGATGACATCTTAGTTTCTCCAACACTTCTAATAGATCACTTCAGTTTCAATAATGGAGATCAAACTATCATGTATTCAGTTCTAATGAAGAATGGTTCTAATCTTTGCTCTGTTCATTAAAGCAGTGGATCAGGATCAGTTGTTCTTTCCAGAAAATGTGACAAAATGATAGAAACGTTAACCCAAAAACTGTGGATTGTAGGACATTCCGAGACATCTTAAGTCTCCAACATATTCATAGTGGCTCCCTGATGCCTGCAAATGTGATTAAATATCCTGGAAATGGAGGCCAAACACCACATAGACATTGTATGAACTATTACTAGGCCGAATTTTTTAAATGCTGAATTTCTAAATTTCTGAAAATAGCTTTTAATCTATTAGAAGCAAACAATGATTTCTTGATTAATTTCCATGAAGGGGGCTGGGGAGGGCTGTACAGAAAGCCAGTTGTCCAGAGGTAAACAAATAAAGGAATATATTCAACCATTAATGTGATACTGCACAATGTACGACCGAAGTGACACTTAAAAATTCAAAGGACAAAAGAAAACTGACTCTTATAAACACATAACATTAACAAATGAAGAAGCATAACTTGCCTATCTCTGTCTTTGTTTAAACTGAACTCACACAGATACAAGCCTTATGAGGATCTCCTTGAAAGGGAAGAAGCCTTCTCAAATCCCTAAATTACACGGAACTGCTTATATTAAGAGGAAAAATGTTACAGTTTTTAAAGTATAGATTTTTAGTGAATCAGATCCCATGGTGGAAAGGTTACAGTGTGAGAAGTTGTCTTGGGACTGTAATTTGTGAAACAGAGCAGATTCAATTTGGTCAGGGATGTAGAGATTTAAGAGCCTTGGGCTTCTTGAGGAATTCTCACTCGGTCCTCGTATCTCAATAAGCAAAAACTGTACTTGCATATATGTCCACTACAGTAAGATTCATAAATCTAGTGAGGTCAAGTTGTTTGCATCTTCACTTCACTGCCTCTAAGATTCACCAATGGACAAAGACACAAGAAACGTGCTTACGCCAGTGATGAAGATGGCATGGAGTAACACATTCTCATTTTCATTTTGAGGTTAGTGCATCTGACCATGAGTATGAAAGCTGGCGGATGTCTAGTTTTTCTGTATGTAGTGTTGATAAATGAGCCACTGGTCTGTTTGGTCTTCAGGTGAATCTTTGGTCGAGGTTTGATTATTTTTAATTAACGACGTTCCTCTACTCCTCTGAGATGTTGAGTTTGGACTCTCGTTGATGAATGTAATAGAAACTCACTTTTGACTGATCTGAGACGAAACAGAGGTGTAAGTGTGACTCATTTTCTCCATTACACATATTTTACCAAGCTCTCAATAGCTTCACGTTTTGAGTATTTTCCCCACTCATCTGGGATCTTACTCCTTCCTGTAAACGTTTCATTGTATGCTTTTTCCAGATCTTTCTGGAATCTACAGACAAACCACTTCCAGTAGGGCAGTTCAGAGAGACCAGGAGTGATGCTCCAGCATGCATAAACTCCTCCTGCTCTTCTGTAATCTCTCCAGGGGAACCTTCCATCTGGGGTGCTAAAACTCTGACCACTTGCCACTAAATCTGTACAAATATCAGCACAGAGACTTTGAGTGTAATTTCTTCCATTAATTCCTCTCACTCTGTGGAAAGCAACACTGTGATCTCCACGATGGTCCTCTATGCTGTTTGTGCAGGTGACTCCACAGAACGGACACTGAACCCAACAGCACTGACAGAAGTGATCAATCAGAAGCTCATCTGGCCTGAACTTATAGTCCAGCTTTACTGGAAATGTGTCTGTGTTGAATCTCCTGCTGATATCTAACATTACAGCAGTAAGCTCTTGTCTGATCACATCTTCTAGGAGTCTGAAATCATCAACATCATCATGTTTGACTCCACTGAGGTGTTTTTCAGAGAAGATCAGCTGATCTGAAAGCTGCTGTGTGAAACTCTTCATCCACAAACCAACATCTCCACTGTTGACTTGAACATGTTCAGTAGATTCATGTGCTGCGTTCATGATCTTCTGCTGCAGGAGTTTAATGTTCTCCTTCATCTTGGGTAAAACACTGATGCTGAACTTATCACTGATGTACTGACTGACTTCATCTCTGATGAACCTCTTGTAGTGACCTTTGGGATAATGAATGTAGTTCATGTATTTGTCAAAGTCCTCCTCTTCTGCCAGTGTCTTCAGGATGTGTTTCTCCAGATTTGTTCTGTTTCCATTCAGTGATTCACAGTTTGATCTCAGTTCATCTGCTAAATCTCTGGCAGTTTTCTTGTAGACGCTCTGCTCAATGGGCTCCTTCAGTTTCTGACAGATGATCTCAGCAAAAATAGAAGCTGATTTTGCTCGTCTTCTCTTTAATTCAGCTTCATACTGTTGTTGAAAGAGTTTCAGTTTTAAATCTTCAACAGTCTTTTGTTGATCTTCTCTCAGGTTTCTCTCTTCTTTAAGTCTCCTCTCTAAATCATCTAGTTGTTCTTGTCTTTCTCGTTCTGCTCTTTCTTTCTTTTTGATTATTACTTCTATTTCACTCTTGAGTCTCTGAATCTGTTCATCTGAACTCTCTTTCCCCTGATTCTGTCGCTCCTCCTCCATCATCATCTTCATTCTGTCTTTCTCTTCTTCTGCTTCTATGACTCTGTTCATCAGGATCTTCATCTGCTGTTCTTGTTTTTCTCTCTCCATCTCTCTGAACATCTTACATGAGTAGAAACTTCCTCCATTTGCCTTCACCATGTTGTCTATCTTCTTCAGTAGGTCAGACACTTGTGTTCGGTCTTCAGGCTTTTTATTGTTGAACACATGGTATCTGTTTCCACAAGTTTCAAGCAATTTTCTGACCACAGATCCAGGTTTTCCCAGAAACACTTCAATGGATCGTTTCTCCAGATCATCTCCTCTGGTGAAGAGCACCATGGTAAACATTAGTGAGTGTTCACCAAATGTCTCCTGGATGAACTTCACTGATGTTTCTTCCTCTTTAGTGAATCTCTGTCCTATAGTGAGCACGATGATGAACACATGTGGTCCAGGCAGAATCATGGAGATGCAGTTGCTGATTTCTCTCTGGATCTCCTCTTTACTCAGTTCAGTATCAAACAGTCCTGGAGTGTCGATCACAGTGATGCGTCTGCCATTAATTTCACATGATTCTCTCTGACTCTCTTCAGTAACAGATTCTTGAGATGCGCCTGCTGCAAATATGTCATTTCCTAAGATTGTGTTTCCTGTTGAACTTTTTCCAACTCCAGTTTTTCCCAGAAGAACAATCCTCAGTTCATCGTCACTCTCAGCTGAACCTGTAAAAAGGAATCAGCATCCGTCAGTCTTTTGAGCATGATTAGTTTAAAAAGAAACCCATTTATCTTGTTTGTGTCTTTAGTTTTCAGTTTGGTGTAGATTTTTGTTGATTAGTCTGATTGTTTTCATGTGTGTTTGTTAATCTTATTTGTCCATTTTATAGGTGAGCCTTGGTGATGTGTTCGTTTTTAGGTATTGTCTTTTTTACACATGTTATGTGTGGAACTGCTCAGTGTTGTTCATTGCACCCCCTGTGTTTTTAGGTGAGCACTCATTGATTTACTTCTATCATAGATCATACTTCTTTCTCTCTTTATGGAGGGTGTACATTTTTTGGTGAGTTCTCTATTCCATGTTATGTTGCTCATGTAGGGCATGGTGTTCAACGTTCTGCATTTCTATCAAGTTTTGCTTTGGTTTGTTTTATTATCTTTCTTATGAGCACACAACTGAACATGAAGTGTTCACTGATCAGGTACTTGTGTCTCGTGCTCTTTCTAGTGTCCCTTTAATGTTAGCATGCGGTTCATGTTTATCTGTAGCCATTTGCTTACTATGTTGTGTTTAGCACATGGTTTTCATTGTCCATCTGCTCTCATGTTTAATTTTCATGTATTATTACTGTCAATATAAACTCTGGTCTCTGAATGCAATTGACACCATCTTCTTGACAAGAAGCCTGGATTCGGGGGAACCCAACTGCTGATGGACGGTGGGAGAAGTGAGGCTTAATGTGCCTGGCCGCTCTGACCCTGGAGGATATTGAAGACATATATTTATTCAGAACTCTGATTACAGGGTTTCTGCGGATGGGCTTCGTTAGGGTCCCGGGGTATTGACGATTGGCAAAAGTGGTCAGTGCGGCTCAAAACCCCACTAAGCTAGCCAGCTGGACTGAAACATTGGTGGGCAGAGCTGTTAGTACTCAGACTGTGGTTATGGACCACAAATTGGAAAACATTGCAGAGAAACTAGCGGCTTTGCAACATGCTTTGGTCAGACCTGGAGACAAGTGACAGACATTAGATATCTGCAAAATTGGCAGATTTTGACCCAAATTTGGAAACATTTTTTCTTTCGGCTTCCTCCCACACTCCTGCCAGACAACCTCAGCCAAAGCCGTTGTTGGAGACAACTTCCCCCAGAGAACAAGATAACGAGATACTCTGAATTACTCTTCCTTGTCCCAAGGACACCTGTTGAGACTCCACAGGCTTACACATCCACACGTACGCAGCTACAGATAGACAATCACTGCCTCCCACCACAACCCACGCATTTGTATGCTTAACACCCCCAGTGTGGGTAGGCGGATCTGCAGGACCTCTTGTAACTGCAGGACCTGATGGCTGTTGCCTACATTGGGCTATCTGCACATGCTCTGTTCCCCTCCCCTGTTGCAATGTTATGTTTATGTGCTTGTTGCTGGGGCTTCTTTCCCCTCATCTCACACAACCCTACTTTAAGGACAGTCTGGAGTTTACCTCCTTTTTCCCTAATGTATTTTGATTCCTCTTTCTATGCTACCTCTCGACTGACCCGTCTTCCCCTGAAATGTCTGATGATTTGGTACGGTCAGAGGGGTCTAATTTCTCAGCATATAAGAGTGTTGTGACAAATAAAGGCTCATCATCATTAACTCATTTATTTGTTTGCATTTTGACTCCTCGTCTAATAGGGTGTGTCCACCAAGGTGTTTTACCCCAAGGCAAACACATTTTTCAGTTATTTTTAATGACAGTGATGCATTTTTATAATGCCAGTAGAGTGACTGAGCATCTACTTCATGCAAAGCTTTTTGCATTTGGTGTTTTTCTAATGTGCTGACAGATGAATAATGTTCAGCTCTTAGTTAATGCAGTTTTGTGGAAGTGCTCTAAATTGCTCCGATCTTGGCATGTTTAGAAGAACATTTGTTGGACACGTACCGTTACCCGCTACCAAATCTGACACTGTAAATGAATTCTGCTTTCTGTCTTCTCTGAGAGTGGTTTGTATTCTAATGTTTTGTTTAGTTTCATCTTTCTCCTCAAAACCGACAGCATCCAGCACCAGAAAGCCAAGTTCAGGCAACACATAAACAGGAACAATTGCCTCTGTGTCTGTAAAAATCCATGTCTTTAGCATGTTAAAGTGTTTCCCCCTGAGTGATGAACTGGTGGAACAACAAACTGGCCGATGAGCTCCACTACTGATCACTCTACCCATGATTCTTTCCTATTTGATCTGAAATAAATTTACCAATATCCTTTGTGTTGTAAAGGCTCCTTTGAGTGAGGGCTTTTATTTTGACATAGCCTGCCATCAAGAGTCTTGTGAGTCGACCTGATGCTGATTCTTCATCTATATTAGCCGATTACAGAAAGGACATTCCTGATAATTTAAGGCCTTAATGTGTTTACTGAGATTGTGATTGGGTTATTTCTTACTATGTCACATGCACGTGTATAGAGGTCCATTGTTTATGTTAGTCTAACTTGAATATACTGCTCAAAGTGAGATTAGTTCTTCATTAGAATGTACTTCACTGGAACTGTTTTGATTTTCAACTGTGCTTTTGTGAAGTAATTTCTGTATTTTGAGCTGTTTATACCAATCAAACTAAAAGTTGTATTTATTATTATTTTTAACAGAAAGAAATTCAGAGAATTGCATATGTCTTCAGTTATATATATATATATATATATATATATATATATATATAAAAATATCAGACTTGACCGTGGGCCTAGTTTTTGTACTGTTTGAGTTTTTAATTTTGCAGTGTTGCATGTATGATACGTTTTAAAAATATCCTGCCCCATATTTAAAACCCAAGTTTATTTTTAACTCAGTACCTTGTGACAGAAAGTATGTCTCCAGTGAACGAAGTTTCTTCTTCATCTCTTCATATTCCATAATTCTTTTCATCTGCACCTCCAGAAATGTCTCTGTGGAGTAAAAGCCTCCTCTGTTTTCTTCCAGCATCTTCTCAACGTTCTCCATCAATGTGGACACTTGTGTTTTAGGACTGAAGTAATGCTGTCGTCCTCCAAAACTCTGAATGACAGCCTGTGTTTCTTCACTGAG
>CAIGQQ010023576.1:4402-30060 GCA_903798035.1 Danio albolineatus
ATACTTTAAAATAGGCACTATTCTTATAGACAAACTGCATGTTTGCAATCTAAACAACTGCATTATCAAGTAAAAAGCCTCAAAAGTACATTATGTTGCCCAAAAGCAGCAATATTTGTCAAACTGTCGAGAGTCCTCTGCTTGTCGCTGTATGTGGGCGGAGTAATACACAAGGGTGAAGGGTTAAGAGGCTGGATATACACTCTCAGAAAGGACGTAACTAAAGGTACATTACTTGACACGTCCACGTTTGTACCTTAAAGCTATATTAATCAATTATATTAACTAAAAAGTGTAAATTACCATAATGTTACCTTTTATCTTGTTGTGCCTTTATTAAGAGTTTTCTGTACTTGGAAATAGTTACACACTGGGTATTTATCAGACTCAAGTAATTTAATTCATTCCCACAGTTATTAAGTGACCGCTGTGCCGATATTCCTCATTAAGCTGCAGTTTCCTGCCTAATTACACACAGATCAGCATTTCAGAGCTGATCTGAGATCAGCGGTGCGGGTCAAAGGTCAGTGGCGGACTCTCACGGGACTCTCGCTCGCATTTTCTCCATCTGAGGTGAAGAATCGATTCTCCTAAAGCCCCCAGAAGATTCACAGCCTCACATTTCTATATTTCTCACTCACAGGAGCAGTTGCTGTCCTGAGAGAGACACAACGTTATCCTGAACCAGCGAGGGAAATAAAAAATGAACACAACCTGATCTGGAAGCAGACCAACACGGTAAACATCTGTCCCAAAGACAGAGGAAAGGGATATAAATGTAAGCTTGCTACTCGTTTACTTCTAAGATGTTTGATATTTATATTTTTAAAGGTGGTACGGTGGCTCAGTGGTTAGCACTGTCGCTTCAAAGCAAGAAAGCCACTGGTTTGAGTCCTGGCTGGGTCAGTTGCCATATATGTGTGGAGTTTGCAAGTTCACCTCATGTTGGCGTGGGTTTCCTCCGGGTGCTCCAGTCTCAAAAGACATGACTATAGGTGTATTGAATAAACTAAATTTCGCCGTAGTGTATGAGTGTAAATGAGAATGTGTTTCCCAGTACTGGGTTGCAGTTGGAAGGGCATCCACTGTGTAAAACATGCTGGAATAGTTGGCAGGTTACCCCCATGCCCTTTCAGATTCACATACACACTTATACACTACGGACATTTAGCTTATCCAATTCACCTATACTGCATGTCAACCGGAGCAAACCCACATGAACAGGGGGAGAACATGCAAACTCCACACAGAAATGATTAACTTTTGAGCTGCAAAAGTGCCAGAAATATAATATACAACATGATTCATGAAGTATATGTATTTCATTCTAATATTATACACATAAATATTTATATATCTAATATTATATCTAATATTTATATATTTAATATTACATCACAGACCTTTAACTGAGTATATCTCATGCGTCCGTAAGAGTTGGAAGTCAAATGCAAAACAATACAAAAAGTTTTGACTAACTATATGCATAAATGACTTTTAAAGCTACAGAATAAGGTCATTTTCATGTATAGTGATTTAAATAAGTGTTTTATAATGCAAAAAACATGTTCATCGTCGATGCTGAGCTACAAAAAGTACATAAAAGCATTATAACAAAGCAGTCCATATGATTAATGCATAGCAAGTCTTCAAAAGCAGCATGGAAAAGGCACTAATTTAATTCACTATACACAAAAATGGCCCTATTCTGTAGCCTTAAAGCTCATTTGCGGATAAAGCCGTATTCCAGCACATAAACAAACATGTTTTTATACATGTATATTGTGTTATATATTAAAAAAGTGTCTAAACAAGCCATAAAACAAAGCAATAGTCTTTTTCACAGCGTCTCTATAAAATGCATTGCAATTTTTCTCCTCAGCCCAAAAACTTCCAGCAGTGGTTAGTGAAAATGAAATGACTAAAGACTTGTCGCCTATCCAAGTTTGAGGAACAACAAATAATAACTTGACTTCTAGTTGATCACTGGGTATCAGAAGTGACTTATATGAAAGGCAAAGGCCTCTAGATCAGTGGTTCTCAACTGGTTTGGCCACGGGACCCACATTTTAACATGGTCATCAAGCCACGACCCAAATTTTTTGGAATTGTAGTATAATTTTAGGAATTATAATTAATTTGTATTTATTTGTTAACATACACAAGTAGTGAAAGAAAACTCATGAGAAAATCAGCAAGACTTACAAATAAACAATATTTTATTGCTGACATTTAACAAAATGTATCAAATTATAGAAATATTACAAAGTAAAAACGACAAACACTGTAAACAGTGGTTAGGGTGAGGAAAGGTTGTTACCATAAACAAAACTGAACTGTTAATAAAACATGAACACTGATCCTGTTGAACAGAACAAACCAGACAATTGTAAAATGATTAAAATATTCATAACCATTTTTACATCTAATATGACAGCAATTATAAACACTTAACAGTAATTTGGGAAGATAATGAGATAACTGAGGATGTGCTTTACTGATGTGATAAGAGTTTCAAAGTCAGGAGTGATGGTAGACAGTGCTACCCGAAGATCGTGCTCTATGTACAACCTGTTCCTTTGCTTGGAGTCAAGCTGCACCAAGGAAGAGAAGCCACTTTCACACAAATACGTAGTTCTGAATGGGATGGGTTTGATCCACCAGCTGACTCTCTATGTTGCTCGGCAATGTGACGCTTTCCACGTCGATTCCAAAGGGATCGGTTGTCGTGCGCGCATTTCAAAATAAAAGTCCGGTATACGCAAAACAAGTTAAAAATTAAACTTTTGTTGTTTTTTTGACCACACACTCCGCGACCCACTTAAAATGTTCCTGGGACCCACTTTTGGGTCGCGACCCACCAGTTGAGAAACACTGCTCTAGATTACGCTTATTTTACCTAAAAAAATATGATCATGCCTTGATTTTGAATTGTTTCATTAGGACAGTAAGGTCTGACTTTGCTTAGACAAAAGTCTTTTTACTGAATAGAAATAATGTCCAGTATAGAACATAAAGTCATGCTGCAGTGGAGAAAGAATGACTATTGTGTATGACTCCCATGAGCTTGGAGGACTGCATCCATACATCTCTGCAATGACTCAAATAACTGATTAATAAAGTCATCTGGAATGGCAAAGAAAGCGTTCTTGCAGGACTCCCAGAGTTCATCAAGATCCTTTGGATTCATCTTCAATGCCTCCTCCTCCATCTTACCCCAGACATGCTCAATAATTTTCATGTCTGGTGACTGGACTGGCCAATCCTGAAGCACCTTGACCTTCTTTGCTTTCAGGAACTTTAATGTGGAGGCTGAAGTATGAGAAGGAGCGCTATCTTGCTGAAGAACTCGCCCCTTTCCTGTGGTTTGTAATGTAATGGGCAGCACAAATGTCTTGATACCTCAGGCTGTTGATGTTGTCATCTTCTCTGCAGATCTCTCACACACCCCCATACTGAATATAACCCCAAACCATGATTTTTCCTTCACCAAACTTGACTGATTTCTGTGAGAATCTTGGGTCCAGGAAGGGTTTTCTGCAGTATTGGTGATGATTGGGATGCAGTTCAATAGATGATTCATAAAAAAAATCTACCTTCTACCACTTTTCCAAATGATTCAAGTGATTGTTTGTTGCTCTTACAACTGGAATTGACGACAAGACTTTCGTCAGGTGGTGTACTGAAAAAACAAGCCACAAAACAAAGCAATATTCCTTGGCATTCATAGCGTCTCTAAAATACGTTGCAATTTTTCTCCTCAGCCTAAAAACTTGAGCCTCAAAAAATGAGGTAAACTGTTGGCGTGTTTTACAGAACAATAACACATCGCCTCTGAAGGCGGCGGCTGCATTAAAATGAGCATTTATGAATGAAATGTATTACTCACTTGCTTAAACAAACAAGTCATTACATGCAAATTCCCGACAAGCCGCTCTGATTCATTTCCGCAAGTAAACATTTGCTTTGTTATGCTGTAAACGCTGGTCTGTGACGGAGGATTTTGTGCACCGCTAGCACAGTGAGTTGGGTTAAAATAATTACCACGGGCCTGTCGGTGTCAAAACTCCTGGAAGATATCAGCGTTTATTATCCGGCAGCGATGCATTATTCATGAGGCCTTTTGTGTGGAAAGTGTTGCTGGATTTCTGGACGGAGGAAAAACACTGACACAAACATCTGTTTCACACAGAGCGCGTGTTCAACCCAATGTACAGTTGAAGACAAAATTAATCCAAATATTTCCCAAATGATGTTTAACAGAGCAAGGAATTTTTAATTTCCAGAATAGGCTAGAATAAAAGCAGTTTTTATTTTTTTAAAGCCATTTTAAGGGCAATATTATTAGCCCCCTTAAGCAATATTTGTGTTCGATTGTCAACAGAACAAGCCACTGTTATACAAAGACTTGACTAATTACCCTATTGAACCTAGTTAAGCCTTTAAATGTCACTTTAAGCTGAATACTAGTATCTTGAAAAGTATCTACACTGTAAAAAAATACATTATTATATGTTTTTTTATGGAAAAGTGAAGTTTATTTATAAACTAATTTCACATGCTTATGATTGACAGTCAAGCTAATACACAATCCCCCAATCAGACGATTCCCATCTCAGTATAAATAACCAAAGCATCTTACCTTAGTCATCTTAGTCTTGAAGAATCCCTCCTTCCACCCCCTCTCCTCCCTTTTCCTCTATAGGGCAGCATGGCGGCCCAGTGGCTAGCAATGTTGCCTCACAGCAAGAATGCCTCTGGTTTGGACTTCTACCCAGCCAGTGGACATTTCTGTGCGGAGTTCATGTTCTCCCTGTGCTCGCATGGGTTTTCCTAGGGTCCTCCGATTGACTAAGGCCCTGTTTACACTAGTGCGTTTTAGTTTTAAAACGGCGTTTTAGCATGAAAACGATCTGCGTCCACACTAGCGTTTCACACAGAGTCTCTCAACAGATATCCGTCCACACTACTCCAGCGAAATGTATATCACGTGACCATTCGCGCACTCTGGGCATGCGCGTTCAAGTATAAACAAGAAGCATGCGTCTCGCTGGTTCTTCCTGGTGTAACCCAAAACCGGCATTCTAAATGGGGCTTAAGCGACTGGAAACGCGAGCGATTAGCGAGTGCTGGAACAGTAGCTTGCCTCTTGCAGCTGTTGTAGTAAAAAAGAGTTTAACTGCACAATAGCACCTAAAACGAACATTGGTTCTCCCAACGCTCCCATTTCTGTGTCCAGCAGCCACGCCTCCGTTTTCCGATGTGTGCGTTTCCCCCATCCACACTGAGACGGAGCAGCAGCGTTTTAGTATGAAAACGGCCTCTCCAGCGTTTCCAAAACGCTCCGTTTCCGGGGCTCAAAAACTCGGACGGATGGCATAACCGTAGCAAAACTTATGCGTTTTAAAACGAAAATGCACTAGTGTAAACGGGGCCTAAAACAAATCAGCACCATACCCAAATTCCACCAGCAGCATACCCTTTTAGCAATTTACAAGCAGCAGGAGGGCGGGGGGTTCTCGAGATCTACCTGTGCTCAAACTCCCCTCTCGCCCTGCAAACGGGAGGGAGCCCCGGGCTCGAGGATCTTATGAGCTCAGGGCTCTCTCTTGGGACAGCATGCCAAACTAGCTTTATTATCAATCATCAGCTAAGTGTGAACTCTTGAAACGCCCATTAAATTACAGACATTTACCATAAAATAACAGATTTAAGGAAATCGGTCGTCGCTTCCAAGCTGACTAATCACAAAGCTTGCTCTATGCGTCATTGCAACATGTAGTTACATTTCTGAGAGGTGCAAGTCAGACTCGGTGAGGGCTATGCGATTGCATGAAGGCTGTGCTGCACCATATGCGTGCACTTGATGCAGATGTATAAATCAACCTTAAGTCCCTTTATTTATCATCAATACAGTGAAATGAACTGCCAACTATTGCAGCATATGTTTCAAACAGCAGATGCCCTTCCAGCCACAACCCAGTACTGGGAAACACCCAATGGCGTAGTGCAAAATGCAAGGGCCCACCTGCAGGAGTAAAAGAATGAAGAAGTGAAGACCGTTGTAGAAGTGAAGAAGTGTTGCGAGGCTTACGATCGTGCAAAGTGTAGACCAGGGGCGCGGGAGGAGGTTGGGGGGAAAACACGAGGCTTACGATCGGGCAAATGAAAGATGGGGGGGAGGTTTTTTTGGAGGGCCCATTCACCACGACACTTGAAACGCCCATACACACTAATTCACACACTTACACACATACACTACGTACAATTTAGTTTATTTAATTCACCTATAGCGCATGTGTTTAGACTGTAGGGAAAACCGGAGCACCCGGAGGAAACCCACGACAACATGGGGGGAACATGCAAACTCCACACAGAAATACCAACTGCCGAGGCTCAAACCAGCAACCTTCTTATGCTGTGTTCACACCAGACGCGGAAGAAGCGTCAAGCATGAGTGATGCAAAGGCGCAAATAGACATCCTGCGGCGTGATACGCACGAATGAGGTGGCGCAAATGACACGAGTGAAGCGGATTTGTACACGCGAATGAAGCGAGTAAACTCAATGTTCACGCGTCTATTTACATGTGAATAGCGCGATTTATCCGCGCTTGCCACATCTGATGTGAACACAGCATTATGCTGCGTTCACACCAAACGTGAAAGAATCGTCAAGCGCGAGTGATTTACATGTTGACGAGATTCATGCGAATGATGCAACGTTTTGTGCAATTGATGCACGTGTCGCGTGCTTCGTGCGAATCACTCGAGTTCAAAAATCTAAACTTCAGCGGACATTCGCGCCGCGTTAACCAATCAGGAGCTTGCTCTTGTGGGGGTGTGATTATGACGTAGCGCCTGTTGTTGGTGTCTCGGGGGAAAATCCTCCTGCTGACGCTGACAACAGTTCATCAAACTGGGCTTGGCTCAGTCAGAAGCACCGCTAAAAGCTTCCATCAGGCTCCAAACAAATCAACGCTGTTTTTCAGCATTCACAAAGCACATAAACACAGCTATTCTCTCTATAAAATCCATGTTAGCCATTTAGGAATGAAGCTAGAGTCACAGAGCCGACAGAAGCGCTGTCCATCACGCGAATCCGTCTCTGTTGTGAAGTGAATTTGACGTGCGAATGAAGCGAGTAAACTCAAAATGTTCACATGTCTATTTACGCACGAATAACGCAATTTGCCGCGTCTGGTGTGAACACAGCATTACTGTGAGGCGATAGCGCTTTTCACTGCGCCACCGTGCCACCCACATCCCAAACAACTAAAAATAATACTAAACAATTGTACAAAAGAATTGTACGGAGCGAGATCGCTTCTCTTCGTAACGGAACAGTCACATCATTGATGAGCAAAGCAAGGTCTGGCTGGTAATGTAAAATTGTAGTGAGAGTGTAGGCCGTGGGGAGAGAGGGGAGGGGGGACAATCGTGCCTGTGGACACGGTTCAAGGCAACCATGCCTAGTGTAAGTACGTCAATACAGACCCCCGCTGTAATTAAAAAAGAAAGACCTCAAAACATCTGCTCCTCATCAGCCGACAGATGAATCTGTAAATAAGGTTGATGATCGGTCTGTTACGCAATCTCTGAATGATCGACATTATCAGCCCGCGCTTCTCTCTGAACCTGAGAAAAAAACACACCCAAAAAGCTCCTTAAGGACGAGATCAAACTCCCGCATCAAAGACAAACCTGCTGCTGAACACACACACAGCTTTATCTTCTCTCTCCACAAAGCTCTTCATCTCCTTGTTTTGAAGATTTCCAGCGCTTCTTATGGTTCATTTGACTCGAAAGGCCTTGGAGAAAACAAACACTGATCTCGTATGCATGAGACCACGAAACATTCAATCAGAGACGCACAAAACATCTGTAAAACGACAACATCCAGAATCATTAATGACATCCAGATGAATGATCCGCTAATGTGTGAACGTGCTGGGCTGAAATAAACCATCTCGCAGATTGATTGCAAGATCTGAGGCGGAGAGCTGCTCTTTGAAAGGGTTGTTTTTCCTTTTCTTTTCTCTCTTTTCATCATTAAAGGAGATAATAATGGCCATCTGGTCATTATGTTGATCATTTAACAGCGCAGACGGAGTCTTTTATGATAGCCGAGGTGTCACCGTTACTGAAAACCAGCCTTTATTGGACTGTTTTAAAGCTTCTCGATTTCGCTTTGGAGTCTCCTGCAGGGTTACATACACACTCCTCTTCAAAAAAAAATTGATGAAAGTGAGGAATAATTGATGATAGGATGTTGAATTATTAGAAAATACACCTCAGATGTGCATTAGTTTCTCATAATTCAATGGACCAGAGTCAAGCCACTGTTCAGATATAGTGTTTCAGACATTTGTCAGATTTTTCTCCTCAGACTGCTCCTGTGTGTAGCACTAGTCTCTCACACATCTCATCTAAAGCCTTCTGTTGTGTTTTGATGTGGTTTCTGACCGTTGTAGCTGTGAAATCACTAAAATCATTCAGTGTAGTGATGTGGAGCTGTAATGCGCTCAAAACCTGCCGGATTTACATTAGCTGTGCCTTTATCTGAAGTATATCTTGATGTAATTATGATACACATCTCCACACATTTGAATGATGTTATTTCAGCTTAATTGTAGGTAAATAGAATCAACAAGATTAAATCACTTTCATTTGCATCACCTTAAATATATGAATATAATCTGAACAGTTAATTTAGTTGAGCCAATTAATATTAAAGAGTTAGTTCAAACAAAGAATGAAGACTGTGTCGATTACTCACCATCATCTTGTCTGATCCCCGTGACCTTCATACACCTTCAAAACACTAATTTAAATATTTAAATGAAGCCCAAGAGCTCCCTCATCCACCATAGACAGCAATGATCCAACCAACCACCCATCAGTCCAACAACCCATCATTCCAATCCCCCATCCATCCAACTACCATCAGTCCAACAACCCATCAGTCCAACCATCCATCAATCCAACTATCCATCCATCTATCCATCCATCCATTTATGTAATCACCCATACATCATCCATCCTTCCATCCATAAACCCACCCACCCACTCAACTACCCATCCATCCATTCATCCATCCATCTTAACACCCATCCATCCATCCATCCATCCATCCATTCATGCAATCACCCATCCATCTATTTTGACACCCATCCATCCATCCACCCGAACACCCACCCACCCGTCTGTCCATCCATCCATCCATCCATCCATCCATCCATCCATCCAAAACACACATTCATCTATCGAAACCACCCACCCACTTATCAATCCATCCATCCATCCATCCATCCATCCATCCATCTTACCACCGATTTATCCATCCATTCATTCTTTTGCCCACCCACCCAATCATCCATCCATCCATTCGTCCATCCATCCTTCCATACACCCACACCAAACCACCAAACCACCCACCCACCCATTTATTCTTCCAACCTCACATCCATCCATCCATCCATCATCCATCTTACACATCCATTCATCCATCCACTCACTCACTCATCCATCCTTCCATCCAAAACATACACTCATCCATCCATCCATCGAAACCACCCACCCACTTATCAATCCATCCAACCATCCATCCATCCATCCATCAATCCAACCATCCATCCACGCATCTTACCCCCGATATATCCATCCAATCAACTTATCACCCATCCATCCATCCATCCATCCATCCATCCATCCATCCTTTTGCTCACCCACCCAATCATCCATGCATCCATCCATCCATCCATCAATTCGTCCATCCATCCTTCTATCCACCCACACCAAACCACCAAACACTTCAAACCACCCACCCACCGACCCACCCATTTATTCTTCCATCCTTCTACCCACTTATACTTCTATCCATCCACTCACTCATCCATCCATCCATCCATCCATTCATCCATCCATTTATCCACTCACCCACCCACCCATCCAACCATCCAAACCACCCAACCATCCAACTTACCACTTTTCCATCCACCCGTCTGTCCGTCCATCCATCCATCCATCCACCCATCCATCCATCTATCAGACCATCCAAACCACCCACACACCCACTTTTTCATCAATCCACACACACATTCAACCACCCATTAAACCACCGATCCCCCCATCAATTTTTCCAACCTCGCATCTAACCATCCATCCATCTACCCACCCACTTATCCATTCATCCATCCATCCATGGACTCACCAATCCACCTAAAAATCCATCCATCTATTCATAAGTCTATCCAACCACCCATCCATCCATCCATCCATCCATCCATCCATCCCAAGACACGAATCCTGAATAAGAAAAGATGATTACTAATGAAAACCAGCAGACAATGCGTAGAAATGTCTGAATCAATCAAATTTATTCACCATTAGTCTACAAGTACAGTTTAAAAAACACACACACGCACATTACTGTACACATCCGTGTGGTCAAATATACGTCGGCTGAGTTGATTATGCTAGAAAACGTCCGAACGGAGGCGATGGAAACTGAAAAAGCAACCCATAAGTGTTGGAGTGCAGCGAAGCGAGAGTATTTACAGTCACGGAGAGACGTCACAGTCAACTGAAACTCAATGACAACCCAAAAAAGAAAAAGAAAACAACATGTCTGCTTTATTGTGCTTTTAAACCCTTGAAGCCCCATTCGGGACGCGTGTGGAGAAGAGGCACTCGCTAAAGTGCTAAATCCAGTTCATATTCAAGAAGATTCGCTATCGCTACTGTTAGAAATCATAAATCTATACACACTGCCGGACAGACGATTGGAGGAATTACAGTTTTGAATGTCTTCGAAAGTCTCTTGTGTTCACCTATAGGCTGTGTTTATTTGATAGAAAACGCAGGAGTAATTGTGAAATATTATTTCTATCTCAAATACCTGTTTTCTGTGGCGATATATTATGAGATGTCATTTATTGTTGTGATTCAAAGCTGAATATTCAGTATCAGTATACTTCAGTGTCACATGATCCTTCAGAAATCAATCTATTTGGATTATTCAGGGGTTTTACAGTTAATAAACTACATTCATGTTTATTTAAAATATCATTTAAAATAAGCAGTAATTAAAATTAAATATAATATAATAATATAATATAATATAATAATAAGAACGGTTACTCACTGAAGCTAAGCAGGGCTGAGGCTGAGCCTGGTCAGCACCTGGATGGGAGACCACATGGGAAAACTAGGTTGCTGTTGGAAGTTATGCTAGTGAGGCCAGCAGGGGGCGCTCAAACTGTTGTCTGTGCGAGTCCTGATGCCCCAGTATAGTGAAAGGGATGATATATTGTCAGTGAGCGCCGTCTTTCGAATGAGACGTTAAACTGAAATCCTGACTTTCTGTGGTTATTAAAAATTCCCATTTTCGTAAAGAGTAGGGGTGTAACCTCAGTGTTCTGGCGAAATTCCCTCCATTGGCCCCCTTACCCATCATGGCCTCCCAATCCACCAAATTGGCTGTATCTCTGTCTCTCCACTCCACTAATAGCTGGTTGTCCTGTGGCTGCCGTCGCATCATCCAAGTGGATGCTGCACACTGGTGGTGGTGTGGAGAGACCCCCGTCATGATTGTGAAGAGCTTCGGGTGTATGGCCAAACACGATAAATGCACTATATGAATACACATTACATTTATTTTAAATAAACAGTTGAATTCCAGTTGGATACCAAAATAATAGATTTTTTAAATTTTATTTTGTTTTAACAATATTTAAAAACACTAAATAAATAAAATAAAAGTTCATGGGAATTAAAAAATATATAAAATATACTGTTTTGGGCATTTCTAAGTCGCAAAATACAATAAAAATCTTTAGTAAAATTTCACATTTTATCAATCTAAAGTGTCCTGGATGATGATGATAATAATGATAATAATAATAATAATAATAATAATAATAATAATAATAATAATAATAATAATAATAATATACTATATAGAGCGTACTTTCCTAACGGTCGAGTAGTACGTACAAATTCAAACACAGTATCCACTGAGTAGTGGGCCATTTCGGACGCAGCCCAAGACATTTGTATGGTCTTCACTCGCTAAACTTCCATGTCTTGTTGACCTGAATGTACATCAACAATTATGTCATACAAGCGGTGGCACTAGAGAATTTGAGAGTTCAAATTTGCGGTGGTTGAAGATCAGCCTGTCATCTATCGGTGTGCCCAATTTAAAATGTCGGAAGAATAATAGATTTTTTTAATTTTTATTTTGTTTTAACAATATTTAAAAACACCAAATCAAATAATGGAAATTTAACAATAAATAAAATATACTATTTTTTGGCATTTCTAAGTCGCAAAATACAATGAAAATCTTTAGTAAAATTTCACATTTCATCAATCTAAAGTGTCCTTGATGAATAATAATAATAATAATAATAACAACTGGCAGTCAGACTGAGACAAATAACATATAACTGAAGACATTTTGAGATTGCTCAAAATATCAGTAAAATCATGACATTTTCATAATGATATGTCAACGTGTTTATAAAAAACTGTATTTTTTGACTAAACTAAAAATGGCAATGCCTAAAACGGCCTTAGTCTTGGTATGCCATTTAACAGCTTATGAGACCCATTTTAGTGTTAAGAAGTGATAAGCAAGAATAGCCAAAAACAGCTCCTGACCACTAGGTGGTGCTGTGCCAAAACTGTGCAGGTGACCTCAGGTCATTTGTTTGTCATAATACACACCAAGGCTGCATCTGAAATCGCATACTTCCATACTAAATAGTACGCTAAAAACAGTATATCATTGGACTTGTGGATACAGTATGTGCAGGCATAGATTACACATGGAGGAATATGATTAAGTATCTGTACAGTTGTGCGTGCACATGTGCATATGTATTCACATTTTACATATGTTTATTTAGTATTATTTGCTGGCATGGGAGGGATTTGGGGTTTTGTTCTTTAAAATGCGAAAAACTTAATATAAATATATAAAAAAAAGTGTCCAAATTATTAGAGTTCGAAAAACAGTATGCGAGAAGTACCCGATGATCAACTACTTCTGGCAAGATTGTGAAGTGCACATCTGATGGACGCTAGGCTATCCCATGATGCCCATAGAAGGAATTCATGAATGTAAGTGACGCAAATGATGCAGGTAGGTCACGTGATCATGACAAAATGGCTGATGTAGTACATCAGAGTTCCATTCATACTACTCACGCTGATACTATATAGAACGTACTTTCCTAACGGTCGAGTAGTACATACAAATTCAAACACAGTACCCACTGAGTAGTAGGCGATTTCGGATGCAGCCCAAGACATTTTTATGGTCTTCACTTGCTAAACTTCCCTCTGTCTTGTTGAATGTCAATGTACGAATGAATGTACGTCAACAATTATGTCATACAAGCGGTGGCGCTAGAGAATTTGAGAGTGCAAATTTGCCATGGTTGAAGATCAGCCTGTCATCTATCGGTGTGCCAAATTTAAAACGTCGGAAGAATAACGATAAAAAGAATCGCTGCTTGACACACAGTTATCAGGAATGCTCATCAAATCCGCATATTATTCTCACGCCCGCTTGATCATGTGACACTGAAGTATCCACAAAAATAAATCCCATTTCAAAACATCGGCACGTAAGAAAACCGCTACTCTAAAGTGCAACAATACTTCACATTTGATCTCTCGGATTAAACAAACACATCCTCGTCGGGCGTCTTCCTTTAAACCAGCATTACTCCAAGCGTCGGCCTCACAGTGCAGCTCGTGTTATTGTATGTATAAAGTCAGTGCAGGATCGTAGCCGTTCGCTGTGGTGAATCTGGACAAAATCGAGTCCGGCGTCCATATGTGAAGCCCTTGCGTTTTTGCTCTTTCCAGCCGCTGGAGAATGAAAGCAGCTCTTGATCCGAGTACAGGAAAGTAATGGAGTCGCCAGATCGTTGAACATGGCCAAAACAGAGTCGTTTTTTTCCACCATGTTACTTGATTGGTTCACGTCATAGTGATGGCTGGGTTTAGGGGCGGGGTCAGGTAAGGGGAATCATTATTATCGGATGATTCAGAAACATCCATTAGTTTAAAAACACTCAGAAACGCAAAAATCTGATATATTTTAAAATAATAGACCCATCCTCTTCAAAAATACATCAAATAAACAATCTGAAATTGTAGACATAAAATGTAAACTATAGAACGTTAACTGAAATAAATGATGGAAAGTAGTGGGAGCTACCAAATGTGTGGCCACGGCCAAAACGGGGTGTTTTTTAAATTTTTTTAAAGTGGAAGTGAAGCAGTCAGTCATGTTTTCATTGTTTTGTAAATTGGTTTCCACTTTATTGAAGATATATATTACAAATTTGATTAATTTTGTAAGCATTTAGAAGAAAAGAGCATGTTTTACTATAGCTTTTAGCGCAAAGGTGCCACTATCTTGGAATATCGCTGTGTCTGACATCACGGAGTTGGTTCCGTTCCCTCAGCCGAACAGATACAGTGGAAGTAATAGACTGAACATGGAGACTGGACAGCTGAATTTAACCCAATGCGTGAAGTTGTAGACGTGCATTGCAGAGCTGGTGCAAATACAAGCATCAGATGTGTGTCTAATGTATACAAAAATATTGATACGTTTTCTATTTTTCTTATTTGAAATACCTTTCGTTTGATGCACTTTGGTCCGCTCTGCAACGCTGGTGCAATGTTGCCTGACGAGCGGATTTACATCCAGACTAATGCAACAATTAAAGCCAATGACTTCATGCTAGGGTTGGGTGATGTCGACCAATTTGGCATCGTACGATGTGTAATTTGAAACATCGCGATGGACGATGGCATCGTCAAAGGCGGAGGTAAATTATTTATGAATAGCTAATTAATTACGAATTCTTTGTAGCCTACCGTTTCAACAACATGATCTTTGTTTTACCCATAACCAAATCATAAATAAATAAAGATAAGCTACACACACATTACCACCTGCCAATCACTTTTTCCGCAGGACTCTGGCATGAATAGGCAGAGTGATCTGTGTCATTATAATGGCGTTGACAAACTTGGTTGGTAAAAAAGGTGCACAACCAACAGGAACCAACCCACAGTATCTGAGGTTTACGCTAACATTACTGAGTACAAGCGTGAAAGCGAAAGATAGAAGCAGACGCTGTGACACGTTACCTGATAGATTCAAAAAGACTGAAGAGTCGTTAGAAAGAGACAAGATTAATATCACGTTTAACAACTATAGTGAGACGCCATCCAGCGGTACATCCTTGATAAACTGTCCGACGTGTACTGCTCTCTGGGGTTTTGTGCTCAAAGCACCCGCTGACTGCCTGGAGCTCAGACAAGTGCATGACTGTGTGTGGTCAAGTGATGTGTGTTTTCAGCAGTATAGTGTGAATGGACGGCTGTTCAGAAATGCTAGATGAAACATCAGTGTGGATGTGGATCGTTTTCATTCTAAAATGGCATTTTAAAACTAAGACGTATTAGTGTAAACGGGGCCTGAGTGTGTGTTTTTTGCGAGCAGGTTTGCGATGGGATGGGGTAAAGGATTGTGATGCTGGCTCATCATCGTGACGTCTATCGGTGATGGACGATGGAATTGTCTATCGACCTATCCCTACTTCACGTTTTACTGGGTCACGTCTTTGTGGATAATGTCATGACATATTCTCTTACCAATCTAATCACATGTACAAATTATAAGATGTTTTCACGCCTGACTACGAGGTGGAGTGAGATATTTTGATTAGTCAGTGTTGTAGTGTATTTGTGACTCTGTCTGTATGTTTTTAAATATATTTTTTAATCAATTGGATATTATTGTTTTAATTTTTACCTGTCCAGGGACTGCAGGTGGAAATTAGCAATCCTGCTACAACCTGGCACAATGCATCTTTCCTTTTTGAGGTCAATGTCTTTTTTGTGCATTGTCCCTGTTAAATAAATAAATGAATTCAAATTCAAATTCAAGTCTATAAACTCGATCTCTCAACATGTATGAAGTACGTAAAAACCTGCCATGTGAAAAACCACACCATAGGTTTTGATACCCAATCATAGTTTGGTTTGAACACAAACAGAGTTGAGGGCTATAGTAGTGAAAAGTGAAAGTATAACCGCCTCCATTACGTCAGCACTGGACCTTATTGAAACCATGGTTGAAACCCAGTCAGGCGGTCAGGCAGCGTAATACAGAGAGTGGACTAAAGCTCGTCAAATGATCGGTAATTAAAAAAATAAAAAATAAAAACAGAATAAATATATTTTTATATTAGACACATATCTGTTGCTTGTATTTGCATCTGATCCACATCTTCATACATTGTGTTAAATTAGGGTGTCCATTCCCTGTGTTCAGTCCATTACTTCCACTGCATCTGTTCAGTTGACGGAGCGGAACCAACTCTGTTACGTCAGACACATCGATATTCCAAGATGGCGGCGCCCTAGGTCTAAAAACTATAGTAAAACATGTCATTTTCTTCAAATGGTTACATTAATCAAGTTTGTTATATATGTTTTCATTAAAGTGGAGCTGCAAGATTGGTGGTCATAGCCAAAACAGAAGGGTGCTTTTTAAAATCACGCTACCTGATTGGCTCATGTTGGGTTTAGGCGCAGAGCCAGGTATGGGGGATCCTTTTCATTGGATGTTTCAGAAACACCCACCAGTTTGAAAACTCTCACAAGCTCAGAAATGACCAAAACATCTGAAAATTCAAAATAATTAAATGACTTCTGTCCTGAAAAGTATATCAAGTAAACAGAAACGTAAATTATAGGATAAGACTATAGAAAAATATAGATTAATTAAAACCAAATTGGAAAGTTGGTGGACCTGATCAACATAGAGGGGTTTTTTGTAACTATGCTACCTGATTGGCATATATTGGGTTTGGGGGCGGTGCCAAGTAAGACAGATTTTTTTCATTGGATGATTCAGAAACACCCACCAGTTTAAAAACTCCCAGAAACTAATAAATCTGGAAATTCAAAATAATGAAATGTCTTCCCTTCCTGAAAAATCCCCTCCATATACAAATACAAATAAACAGAAGCGGAAAATATAGAAGGAAAAACATATAGAAAAAATACAAATTCAAATGAGCATTCACTGAAATAAATTATACAGTTGGAAAGTTGTTGGGCCTGACCAACACAGAGGGGAGATTTAACCATATTACCTGATTGACTAATATTAAATTAGGGGCGGGGCCAGATAAGGGGATCATTTTCATTGGACGATTCCAAAACACTAGCCAGTTTGAAAACTCCCACAAACTCAGAAATGCAAAAAAAATCTGGAAATTCTAAATAATTAAATGACCAACCCAATCCCCCTCCCCCCCGCCAAAAAAAAAAACGAAAGGGAAATAACAGAAAAAAATTAAACTATATTATGCAATTGAAAATTTGGTGGCTCTGACCAAAACAGAGAGGTGTTTTTAACCATACTACCTGATTGGCTCATATTAATTTATGGGCGGGGCCAAGCAAGGGAGATTCTTTTCATTGGATGATTCAGAAACACCCATAATTATGAAAAACACCCACAAACTCAGAAATTTCTAAATAATTAAATGACTTTGCATTCTGAAAAATACATGAACAAAACAACAGAAATTATAGAACAAAAAATTGTAAAATTAAAATCAATTGAACATTAACAGAAATAAATAATTTGAATTAAAAATTGGTGGCCCTGACCAAAACAGAATGGCATTTTCTTTTTACCACGCTACCTGATTGGCTCATATTAATTTAGGCGTGGGGCCAGGTAAGAGGGATCCTGTTCATTGGACGACTCAGAAACACCCACCAGTTTTGTAACAGTCCTCTCTAGCTCCGTCTCCTCAGTGGATGAGTCTCTCAGACGGTGACCTCCGTCTTGCTGGCGGTCCTGTACTGGTGATGGTGGTGTCCCGGGATGTATTGCAGGTGGTCCACTGTGTGCATGCGGCGGTTGGCGAATGCCTGCCTCTTGTTGCCGGCTTGCGCGCTGTTGACGGTCAGCGTGTTGTAGTTCTCGTGGTTGGAGCTGCTGGGATGCGAGTGCATCTTCATCATCTTGTAGTGGCGGTCCATGACGGGCGTGGTGGGCATGAACATGTCCGTGTGGGACAGCGCTCGGGACATGGCCTTCTCGCGGAGGTTTGAGCGCCGCAGTGAGAGCATCTTCTCAGGTGAGAGCAGTGGATCCTGTGAGTGCAGCCGGTCGGCGGACAGCAGCTGCTCCTCCGACAGGATTCGGCCGTGGTACGGGGACAAACCACCGGCGCCGCCGCTGTACGACGACAGGCCGTAGTCACGGTGGGGTTTAGAGCGGGCTGGTGACAGCACGTGGTCCTGGGACATCGCACGCTGCACACGTTTAGGCTTCTGGCGGGGCGCCGGTGGCTCCACGCTCAGCTTGATCATGTGCGTCTGCAGGTTCGAGCTGCGCTGCGGTGGCTCAGCCAGATGGTGTTTGCGGATGTAGTATTCGTCATCCTTATCACCTGAGGAGAAGAAGAGGAGACAGATGAATCTGTGTTAAGCCTTGTGTGGGATGTTTTCAAACACTCTGGGGTGATTTTGAGGCTTAGTTTGGCCACAGGTTTCTCTGTGTTTCAGCAAATGGAATGGTTTCTGGTTGAAACGATTAAACTAATCTTATTTTGGCACATATTTTGTAAAAATGCTTTGAAAAAAAAACCTCAACAATACACTCTGGGCAAACTGACTACCCTTTCGTTATGTTGGGGGCTGTTTTTGCCCCATTGACTTCCATTATAACCAAATGTTTTGATTGCAAAACCATGACAGCATTTAATCAAGCGTTCTTGATTGTTGCTGGTTTTCCCTGTTAGGAAGAGCTCAAATTTGGCTAATAATATTACGGCCACGTCTTCGGCCCTTGGCTCTCAATTGCTGTAATAAATTGTAATCAAATGTTCCAAGGATTCGCCTACTGTATGGTATTCATTGTATTATGGTCTTGACTAATTTTGACAATTGAACAGACTATTGTGCATGTAATGACAGATACAATGAAATGACGCTGACACATTTTGGAGAGAACAACCATTAGACTGAGAATTAACAATCAGTTTAGATCAACAAGATCTATTCACTTGGAAATTGTGCTAAACGTAGGCTATCTGTACTTAATCATTTGCAAAGATGTACTTAGACATTTGCAATTTGATGAAATGAATGAGAAATTTAATACTGTTGTGAACAATTGCCAAGTGGTTTCGAGGTTTGTCCATGTTGTTTTAAAAATGTAATTTCTGTTTCAAGAAATGAGCCAAACCAATGGAGAAAAACTGTAAAAACTGCCATAATCTATAATCTATATTATTGATCTATAATCCATAATAATAGCTCATGTGGATGCAGCATACTTAAAAAAAATATAGAATTGGGATTGGGCCTTGTGTGTTGTTGGTGATGTTTTCATCCACTCTGGGCTGATTTAGAAACTTAATTTGACCACAGGTTTCTCAAGTAAATGGAATGATTTCTGCCGACAAATCATATTTTTACACATATTTTGAAAAAATGCTCTGGAATTAGAAAAAAAAAAACCTCAACAATACACACTGGGCAAATTGACTACCTTTTCATTATGTTTGTTCGAATCGACAACTATTCCAGTATATGTTTTATGCAGGGGTGAATTAAACATTCTGGCATCTCTTTAACTTTTAAAATATTTTTGTTAATACAAAAAACAATAATAATAAAAAGAAAAAATATACATACTAAAAAATAAACTAAACCAAATAAAATAAAAACAGAGACTCAACACTACTAAAATAAAAATAAAACAGAAAACTACTGCAAAATATAAGCCGCATCAGCAGAAAACAAACAGAGAATAAAATCTGTGGGATGAGAAAACACAAGCTAGAGTTTCATTAGCTGGAAAAGAAGCAGCCCCTGAAGAGTGAAAGTGAAGGCGAATCTACAGGTCTTGCAGGAAACTATTCTGCTGATGTAAAACATGATTTTATGCCTCTGTTTGCTCACACTCTCCAGTTTCATTGCTCTGTTAATCTGCTTTTTTTCTTGTTGTTCTCAGCAGTGGCACAGAAAACACACTGCTGATTATTACTCTCTCTCTGTCTCTCCCTCTCTGAAGGATCAGCTGAAATCATAGGGCTTTTCTCTATTTATTTTTTGGCTTCATAAAGTAGTTTGTGTCTGTTTCATGTTAAAAATACAGATTTGATTTAAAGGGCACCTATGATGAAAATCATCTTTTGTAAGCTGTTTGGACAGAACTACAGTATGTGTAGGTATAGTGTGTCCACAGTCATATTGGGGTGATAAAAACACAACAAGTCTTTTTTTTAATCTTCCCTAGGATTCAAATCACTCTCATTTTGAGGCCCACCATAACGTGACATAGGAGTGCGGTTTCCCCGCCCACCGAATAGATTGACAGATGTGTATTAACATGTGTCTGTAGCAACGTGTACAATCATATCAACAAGAAAGGATTTGTGCAAAGCAAGCGGGATTAAAAGATCTGTTCATCTGTCTGTGATCATCTGCAACGCAAGAACGGGTTTTACGAGTTTAAAACGTTTATAAAACAGTGCTTGTAATAAAGGCAGTAAAATCACTGTAATTTATCATCACAGCCGCGTGTCAGTACAATTATAAAAGAAGACACTTTCATCCTGGTTTGTGGACGTTAAATCGGGTTTATTTTGTACAGTAACCCCGTACAGTGCGTGTGTTTGTATACACATGCGCAAACTTTAAAACAACATTGTGTGTGACTCATTGTTGCAGAATGGCTTGAATTAACTCCACAAAATATATATAAAATATCATTATCAATATCAGGCTGTCACTGTGCTGCTTATCTACGTGAAGGCTACACGCATCTCTGGCTCTGACACGCTCGCGGGAATGGTGGGCGGGGAGAACCAGTTCATTTGCATTAAAGACACAGGAAATAAAAATAGCTACAATGTCATAACAACTCAAATTTTTCAGATTAAAAAAGATATAATAAATAATCTGATGGGTGTTTTGAGCTGAAACTTTACAGACACATTCTGGAGATACAAAAGACTGATCTTAAATCTTAAAAAAGGGGTAAAATAGACGCCCTTTAATATTCTGATTTAAAGTTTCAAGTTTGTTATGATAATTAAGATAAAAATAATATTAAACATCATGATAGTTTTATTAACCACTGAATTTTAAACACTATTATTATTAATACCATATAAAATACATTTTATTAACAACTTTATCGTCATTGGTTTTATTGTTGTTGTTTTATGTGTAGTATTACTAAACATTTAACAAGCAAAAAATGTATAATTACAATGACATAATGATAGTTTAATTTATTATAAAATGAATTCCCAGTGTTGTTGTTGTTGTTGTTATTATTATTATTATTATTATTATTACTTAAACATTTAACAAAAAATTATAACAATGATCATGATAATAATATAATTATTTTATTTATTTATAATATTAAAATTATAATAAATATAATATTATTATTATTACTCAGAATATTATTATTATTAATAACATAAACATTAAACAAAATAATAATGCTATTAATAATAACATGATTAACATTTTATTTAGTTATATTATTAATATTATAATAAAATAATAATATTAGTGCTTTTATTATTATTATTACTTTACTACCTTTATTGTTATTATTATTATTATTATTATTACTCATAATAATAATAATAATAATAATAATAATAATAATAATAATAATAGTGTTACTATTACTATTTTTACTATTATTATTTTTATTATTATTAATAAATAATATTATATTATTAAATAATAATATTAATAAGAACATTATAATTTAATAAAATTTGTATTAGTAATATTATGATAATAAAACAATATTTGTATAATTATTATTATTTTACTACTATAATGATAATAATAATATTATTATTAATAATAATAATAATAATAATAATAATAATTATTATTATTATTATTATAAACAAACAAAATAATTATATTAATAAGAACATTATAATTATATTCATTTTATTATTCATATAATATTATAATAATATTAGTATCATTGTTATTATTTTACTATAATAATGATACTAATAATAATAATAATAGTAGTAATAATAATAATAATAATAATAATAATAATAATAATAATAATAGTAATAATAATAATAATAATAATAATAATTATTATTATTATTATTATTATTATTCACAATATTATTATTATCATTATCATCCACCCTAAAAATGACAGGTTAAACCTGCAAAGTTTGTTGAATGATTGAAAGGATTAATAAATAAATGAACAAATATTCCTAAAAAAGAAAATTGTGCTTTAAGCTACAGTACACATATTATATTAGGGGTCAACAATCTTGGTCCTGGAGGTCCAGTGTCCCTGCAGGGTTTAGCTCCAACTTGCCTCAACACACCTGCCTGGATGTTTCAAGTATACCAGGGGTGTCCAAACTCAGTCCTGGAGGGCCGGTGTCCTGCTGTGTTTAGCTCCAACCTGCTTCAACACACCTGCCAGGAAGTTTCTAGTATATCTAGTAAGACCATGATTAGCTGGTTCAAGTGTGTTTGATTAGGGTTGGAGCTAGACTCTCCAGGACACCAGCCCTCCAGAACTGAGTGTGGACACCCCTGAAGTATACCTAGTAAGGCCTTGATTAGCTTGTTCAAGTGTGTTTGTTTAGGGTTGGAGCTGAAATCTGCAGGACACCGGCCCTCCAGGAACAAGTTTGGTGACCCCTGTATTACATGATTATGTTTCTAAAAATATATTTAGACTCTCATTCTCCTAAACAAAATAAGTGGTATGACAATGTTAATCAGCTTTGATTTTAAATTTTTAAATAATGTTGGCCTAATTAACAAACTTCAGCTAGTTCAAAATGCAGCTGCTAGAGTGCTTTCTAGAACTAAGAAATATGATCATATTACTCCAGTTCTTTCAGCATTGCATTGGCTCCCTATTAAATATCGTATAAATTTTTAAATCTTACTGTCTACCTACAAAGCCCTGAATGGCTTAGCTCCCCCGTATTTGTGGGAGCTCCTGGTTTATTATAGCCCATCACGTCCTCTACGCTCAATTAATTCTGGACAATTGATTATTCCCAGAATATCAAAATCGACTGTATGTGGTAGATCTTTCTCTTATCTGGCACCTAAACTCTGGAACAGCCTTCCTAGCACAGTTCGGGAAGCAGACACACTCTGTCAGTTTAAAACTAGACTAAAGACACATCTCTTTGCATTAGCATACACATAAAACACAAATGCTTTGGAATCCAAATCCTCTAAAGGATTGTTAGTCTGCATTATTTAGGGCAACCGGAGCCGGGAACACTGCCCAAAAGACATTATAATTTGAACGGCATCTGCACTCATGTTAGTCTGTTTTTTATTATTCCCGAGGTTTCCATAATCCTGGACCAGGCCGTATCCTGAGCAGCTGCTGTGGTGGTCATGGAGGAGTGGAGAGTATGAGACCGATCCCTGTAAGACGAACCCTGTGACAGACGAGTCCTCGCATTGACGTCTGGCCATGGGAGAAATGGTCGTGCCCAACTGAGCCTGGTTTCTCTCGAGGTTTTTTAATTCTTCACTTTCGCCAATTGGTGAAGTTTTTTCCTCGCCGCTGTCGCCACTGGCTTGCATGGTTCGGGACTTGTAGGGCTGTGCATCGATGGATTACTTTTCAGTGTTTGGTCACTGTTAAAATTTTTTATAATGCATGTGAAGCTGCTTTGACACAATCTACATTGTAAAAGCGCTATACAAATAAAGATGAATAGAATTGAATTAAAGCAGCTTCCCTCACATCATTTCCAGAGAGTAATGTTGGACTAACAAATGGAGATGAATGTGTTTGACAGGCCGGCCATCGATTCAGCCCTGGACTGTTTGTTTATTTGGGCTCGGATGGACTCAGGACGTGATTGGCCGCTTTGTGTAGTTCAGAATTAGCATCACTGACAGCACAGGCTTCTGGCAGACGCTGGTGAACTGCAGATGTAAAGGCCGAGCATGTGCACGCGAGAGCCTGACATTAGTGAAAAGGTCAAGCGGACCAAATCTACAGGCCTGGATCTGGACAAGACAGCCGAGATCTCAGAGCAGTGTGCAGTAATGCAGTCTAATGCTGCAGTTCAGTGCCGGGGGCTGAATATGAGCTACTGGACGTTCAAAATCTTTTCTTCATTGACATTTACTGTGGGCTTCCATTACGACTCTCTGACACACACGGTGCTTTATGATCCACAAGATGTTTATAATGCAGAGCTATTTACACTTTTAAAGGGGACCTATTATGCAAAAATCGCTTTTATGAGGAGTTTAAACACAGTTGTTTGACAACAGTGTGTGAATATAGCCAGCCTCTAATGTTAAACAATCACTAATTCTATTTTATATAGTCACACTTGATCAAAACAGTCTGCAGAAACATTTGATTGATGTTCTCCCTTTGCACATGCCATCAGAGGGGGAAAGCCCCGCCCACTAGTGACGATCTCTCCCTCATTAGCATGAGACGTTTGTCTTGTTTTTGAATCTGCCACTATGCTGATGCAGTCATTTCTAGCCCCGCCCTCTTTTAAAAAGAGCACATCTCATTTGCATCATTTGCATCATTTGCAAAGCAACAGACACCAAAACGGGCACAATTTGGATCAAAGCACCTATGGCATACCTGCCAACGCTGTTTTTCCCGGGAGTCTCCCGTATTTCACATCCATCTCTTGCCACCCTCCCTGTTTCAAAAAAGCACTTTTGTTCATGTTTGTCAAGTTGCCAGATCTTGAACGAAGTTCATTACCTCACACAATTGACGCAATATTCAAATCTTGTAACATATTTTACCTTAATCTGGCAACATACGGTACAACTCGCATACGGTGCGCTGTTGATTTCTGCGCAGGAGGTAGACGCGGGACTTAAACGGTGGTAGTAGCAACAAGCAGCTGCGTCAGTAGTAGTACACATGATGGAAGGAAAAGAGTCAGGTTGTGCAAAGAAAAAATATATACATGTAAATTTACCAACAGCTGGACAGAAGAATTCATGTTTGTGTCTAGAAGCCACCTTGACGAGGTGTGTCGTATTGATTTTAATGTCGGACACTGTGGGAAAAACAACATTACTCTGCATGTGAAATCACAACGGCACTAAAATTGTAAATTATGTTTATTTTGTTATTTTTATTTTTTTATCTGAATCTCCCGGATTTTTAATACCAAATGTTGGCAGGTATGCCCTAAGGGTCAGTTTCAAAGAGTTATAAAACATAATGTGTGTGGTATTTTGAGCTGTAACTTCACATACACACTCTAGGGATACCAGAGACTTATTTTACATCTTGTAAAAAGGGGCATAATAGGTCCCCTTTAATGCTAAAAATGCACAAACCACAACAGAGTGTAGTGAAGACATTTTTCAGCATCATTATGATCATTTAGACCAGGGGTGCCCAAACTTGTTCTTACGAAGGGCCAAAAACCAAACTTGACTGAGGGCTGTGGGCCGAAGGTACTTTAACTATACTGTAAACAAATGTAACTGTATTAACATTAAAAATGCTTTGGGTAATTAATTAATCATTTTTAAAAATAACTAGAAAACATT
>CAIGQQ010023577.1:0-11778 GCA_903798035.1 Danio albolineatus
CTGAACCCATATATACTGTGGCCAAGAGCTCAAACATGCTAAAAATAGTTAGGATATTATATATTAATGAAATAAGAAATTGAGCAAATGATTTGTATAAATACATATTTTAACCCTAATAATCTGACAAATAACACAGCTAACATTAAATGAAGCATTATTTTATTGCCATGTTTGCAAGGAGTTACACTCAGATGTAAAAAAAACAAGTAACTGTATGACCTGGGACCTGTACCATAAAGCCATGTTAGCCGGCCAGCCAGTTAAGTTTCAGTTTAGTTTGCACCAATTCTGTGTTTTGGGTACAATAAAGGTAGCTCAGCTCAACTCACCTGCTCCATAATACCACAGCAACAAATAATGGTTAAAAGCTGCCATCATGTCACCAAAAACCCAAGATTGGTGCAAACTATACTGACACTTAACTGGCTAGCTAATCTAGCTTTATGCTACAGACCATTGTCAACATACAGTTTAAGTCCAAATTATTAGTCCTGTGAAATGTAAAATAAATAAATAAATCACATATTTTCTAAGTGCTGTTTATGGTGGCGAAGCAATTGTTTTAGTTATTGTAATTGTTTGTTAAATTCTTACTAATTTAATTTTGTATTTTGCCATGATGACAGTATGATCACTAGTTATTTTGCAACATGCTAGTATTTAGTTTAAAGTGCATTTTAAAGGCTTAACTAGGGCAAGTTTGGTTAGTTAGGCAAGCTACTGGATAACAGGTTTTCTATGAAGTGAATAAAAAACAAAAAATAAGTTGATTATATTGACCTTATTTTTTAAAAAACTGCTTCTATTCCAGTCAAACAAAAACAAATAAGACTTTAAATGAGGAACAAAATAGTTTAGAAAATTCTGTAAAACACACCTAATCCATTAAACGTTACTTTTTTGCAGGAGATCGAGTAATTTTTCCTTCAACTCCATGCTGATGTTTGCTTCTACTTTTTAAATAAATGTATATGTTTGAGAGGTTTACTTGGACAAGTAATTTTATCCTCTAAAACACTTGTGATGTATCTTGTTTGGTTTGTCACAGCTGAAGAGTGTGTTTTATAAAAACTTATATATTTAAACGTTAACAAATCTACAGTTTAACAAATTCATATTTTAGCTATGTTATTCATTAGTGTGAATGACCTCAGGGTCACTAAAACATGCTTGTTGACCTTTGGTTATAGATTGCATCATTTATTGTGATTGTGTTTCATGTGTTTTCATGGATTCATGTTTTACCTCCAGACCTCTTAATGCCTTGTTCGATAAGAAGTACTTCCTGCAGATCCCTTATGAGACGTGCAAAGAGAGGAGAAGGTATGGTCGAGACTTCTGTCAGACGAGTCTGGTGTGATGAACATATCACTAAATGAAGTAAAACCATCTCCTTCATTTCTCTCTATTGGGTAGCTCAAGAGTCTATGTGCCTCCAGATCCACCAGACTACTTTGATGGATACGTTTGGCCCATGTACCTGAAAAACAGTAAAGCGATGGAAGAAACTGTAGATGACATAGGTACTGTAATAACATAAAAAGCTGTAATCACAGTGAGTTGTGACGGACTGTGAAAGTCTAGCTGAAAGTCTTTGCACTTTGTACAGTGTTTCTGGACGGCACACAGAAGAGAGAGACGTTGCTCTCAAGAGTTTTTGCAGACATCCTGGAAATGCTTATGGTTACACAGAGATGATCTGTCATGTGAGTAACTCGTCCTTTACGTAATACTGAAGCACACTTGTATGGAACTCATTTTTTTTTGTTGCTGTGTTTGCATTTCTTTTTCAGATTGAGAGGACCACACTCTGAAGCCTTTTATTCCCGCAAGTAGACTTATATCAGCACATTCTTTATAGTATTCATTAATGTGCTATTTCACTTCCTCATTAAAGTGCACTTGCCACCATCATGCAGCCTATAAATTCCTCAAAATAAGAGAAGCTCGTCATATTTTTTAAATAACGTGTTTTGGCTGATGTAAAATGGGGAATTTGTATTAGAGACTTTCAATTTTGGTGTGTGTGTGTTTATGTGAATTCATAAGCATGATTTTATATTCGTAGAAAATTAAATGCATGTGTTTAATGTTTTAAAACATATTATTTTTTGTGAAAATGTGAGTGTAGTATGAAAAAAAATTAAACATAGTCGGACATAAACTTGAACCAGTACTGGATAACGCACATACACACTCATGGCCACATACACTATGGCCAATTTTGTTTACCCAATTCACCAATAGAACGTCTTTGGAGTGTGGGTGAAATCTGAGCACCTGGAGGAAACCAACTCCAGGTGAACACAGGGAGAACATGCAAACTCCACACAAAAAATGCCAGAAAATGAGCTGGGACTCAAACCAGTGACCTTTTTGTTGTGCGGCAACAGTGCTAACCACTGAGCCAGTGTGCTGCCAGCAATCAAACAAATGCATAATAATACTTATACAAATTCATAAAATACTATACTATAATAATTTACAAATAAGTCTGTGTAAAACTTTTGATGCTTTAAATAGACTTTTCACCAGTTGGTTTAGGTCTGAAACAATCTCAGCTTGGGTCACATTACTAACCCCTTAACCGTCACACCACTTTTTGAGTTCAGACTTGAAAATAACATATGAAAAATGTGTACGATATACAGTATTTTGTGTTTAGATAAACAAAAGAAAATGTACTGAACGTTGCCTTAAAACAGACTGTGTAATTAAATACTAATTGTCTAAATGTTTAACTTACATTTTTCTCTATTATGATTGTTGTTTCTTTGGAATGAGCAGAATAAACTAATCTAGTGTCTGCAATAAATAAAACCTGTGTTTATTGTCCACTAGCCAAAAAAAATTAAAAATTAAAGGTATCTTTTGCCCCAAAAAGAAAAGTTCTTTAAAATTTACTTATGAACTAAAATGATCGCTAGGTGCAACAGACTGAACATTGTTTACAACTTTATTACATTTTATTCACAGCCTGGGCAAACGGCTTTAAGCACTTGCATTGAAATATGCACAACGAGTGTCTCTTTGCATAATGATGTGCTCATGGTTGCAAAACCGAACAATTGTTTCGATTCATAACACATCGGTGCATCGTCAGCAGCCGCAGGTGGTAATTTTGATTTGCATAAAACTATGCCTACTATGAAAGACTGATAGGGAACATTTCAAAGATATATAGTTCACCCAAAAGGGTGTCGCAGTAGTGGAGTGGGTAGCACAATCGCCTCACAGCAAAAAGGTCGCTGGTTCGAGCCTCGGCTGGGTCAGGCTTTTTTCTGTGGATGTTCTCCTCGTGCTCGCGTGGGTTTCCTCCGGTTTCCCCCACAAGTCCAAAGACATGCGCTATAGGTGAATTGGGTAAGCTAAATTGGCCGTAGTGTATTTGTGTGAATGAGTGTGTATGGATGTTTCCCAGTGATGAGTTGCAGTTGGAAGGGCATTCGTTGTGTAAAACATATGTTGGATAAGTTGGCGGTTCATTCTGCTGTGGCGACCCCGGATTAATAAAGGGACTAAGTCAAAAAGAAAATGAATAAATGAGTTCACCCAAAATACACACAATTTACCCAAAATCTTAATTTGACCTTCATGTTAATGCAAACACTGTTTGACTCTTGTTCATACAAACACAAATATGAACATTTGTTATTACTATATGCAATGAATAATGTATGTAAAAAGTGTCAAATATGTAAATATAGACTATTTACCATTCAATTGTTTTGGGTCCTGTCTTGCTGCATATCTCTCAGCACCTCAGCACATTACACTGTGGGCTGCACAATATATCATTTTAGCATCAATATCGCAGTGTGACCATTCGCAATAGTCACATTGAGAATGTACGCAATGTTGAGTCTTTATTTATAATGGATCATTTTGCTAGTGTTTTTAAGGCCTGTGACTGTGAGGGTTTTGAAAGCATTCAGGCGTAAGAAACTGTTCCGTTTGTAACTTTAACAAATGAATAATGATTAATTTTATTAAATTGTTTATAAAACGAAAACTATGCAGTGTTTTTTTCACTTGATTATTCAATCACTGTATACCTGAATACATTTCAACTCCTCGCATAACAATAAGACAATGTTTATTTCATTTGTATCTTTTTCTTTAGTGAATTTATCCATGCTTGTAGATTGTTTATTATAATTTATGCACTCTCCTACAGAATCATCCCAATCAATCTAAAATGATCAATTCTTTCCAAACATTTATTCAATCCAGTGCATTTGTGTTTATATCGGAATATACATTGCAGAAGTAAACAATATTGCCAACAATTAGAATTTTCCAATATCGTGCAGCCTTAACTGTGACTGTTGTAATTGTCTGCCTGGTGATTTTAAAGCTTGTTCATGCATTAGGCATGGTTCTGTTGTGTTACACAATCATGACTGTTTTTTTTTTTTTGCCTGGTCTGCACTCATTACATGCCATTACATTTCGTTACTCATTACCATGTTCTTAGGTAGAAATATGTACCTTTTGAAAAGATGCTGCTGCAGGGACATGCTCAATTTATTTATAGCTTAAATACAGCTTTAATACCTACTCAAAGTGAATAACTAAAGTCTAGAGTTATTATTTTAAGAGTTTTTGTTTTTTTCTTATTATACTCAAAATAGAACATTTAGAGAATGTTATCTTAACCTAGAAGAAATTGTATATTTATATAGTTTAAAATAGTATAAAATAAAAAACTTTCCTGACTAACAAACAAAAATTGTTTTCTTGGATTCTGTAACGCTTTTTAAAATTATTTTGCAGTTTAAGCAATAATGAATAAAAGTACTCTTCACATACTAGGGTGATGCAATTAACCAGTTAAACAGGTGTGTATTGTTGGAGGCGTCATGCATTTAACATTTGCAGGTGCACCGCAAAGGTGAATGGGCTTTCAGAATATATTGTTGGGCATCGCAAAGACTCATATTGTAGTCATGGTGTCTAGTATGTCATTTCTGAAAACAAAATGAGATTTGTAATCAACTTTTCTCTCCTATTATAACAAATATCCAAGATTTTTCTTGGTTGGTACTGTATTTTATCCAATGAGAATTCACTTATGGCAAACTACTGTATTAGGGATAAGTCTTTCTAAGAAACAAATCTGAACAATGCACAGTCTGACAATGTCATACCAAAGACACACAATAAACACCTGTTGTCTTCACAAAAGAAGAAATGATGTTGAAAGAAGGAGAAAGACTTTTTAAAAAGATTTGCATAGAAACGTTTTTTTATTTATTTATTTTTTTAAATACTGCCGTTTTCCATAAAAAGAATAGTCCATGTTGATTTTATTGAGCTTTAAATATGTTACAGCATTTATTAGTTCATCTAAATTCAAAAACTTTTTTTTTTTTTTTTGCTTTTGCATTTGAAAGTAGAACTCTTGTAAATGTTTTTGAATTTCAGTTGGCTGAGGTTTGCTGACTAAGATATTTGTGATATAAGTCGTGGGCTGAAGTACTTGTGTGTGTGTGTGTGTGTGTGTGTGTGTGTGTGTGTGTGTGTGTGAGAGAGAGAGAGAGAGAGAGAGTATATAAATTTGCAGTGCGGATTTAAGAACTGCTTTGCTTCCTGTGTTTAGGTGGAGATGCTCTGCTGACAATGAGAATGAAGTCTCTGCAGTTTACCTTCTTCTTGTTGGGTGTTCTTTGTCTCAGCAGCTTTGTGTCAAGTGCAGGTTAGCCCTTTGGGGTTTATTTTTTTACAGTTGGGCAGTTTGTGCATGTTACAGCAGTATTTAAACTACTTTAGATTTGACCTACTTTTAATACTTTACTGTTGTACTATATGGATAGTGTGTTAAAGATAGTTTACTCATCTTCATGTTGAACCTACATGTTTTTATCTCTTCTGTGGAACATGCAATATATTTTTCATTTCCACCTCTTTACCATATTGGACAGTGAAACAAAGGCAAACTTCACCTAAAGATGAATATTAAGGATTAGCAAAACTGTTTAACACCATTTAAATGTGTTCTTTAATGTTCCACAGAAGAAAGCTAAGAAAGAAGAAAGTAAACTGATCCAAACTCTTTCTTAAAATCATTTTTCAGATGTGATCAAATTTAAAGGTCAAAATGCCACCATGAAGTGTCATATCTCTGATAACCGTACGATAGCAGTGTCCCTGTATGCCCGGCATGAGGCTGAGCTGGAAGTCGTCCACTACGATAATAAATCAGAGAAAGTAACTGTTGAGTCTTCTTATCAAGGACGTGTTAAAAGCAAATTAGATGGCAAGACTCTGACTGTAGACATCTTGAACCTGCAAATGAAAGATGCCGGTGCCTACTGGTGCAAGTGCACTGCTTTAAAGCTACCTGAGTGTAAAATTGATCAGTCTGGTGTTTTTCTTATGGTTCGTGGTGAGTAAATATTTCTTTTATACTTTAAAATATTTCTACTTGCATGATATTATGTGATTATAGACCATTTTGAATTGACAATACCCATAGAAATAAGTATAGTTTTAGTTGTGCTCTGATCTTTTTAGGTGTGATGTATTGTTTTATATTTGTGCAATGTTACAATTAAAGAAAAAAATCAGTATCACTTTATATCGATGGTCCCTTTGATGCATTTTTTAAATTTGTAGTTACATTGCATCTACATGCCAACTAATTCTCAATAGATTATAAGTAGACTATTAGGTTGGGGTTGGGGTAAGAGTAAGTTGACATGTACTTTGTTTTTTATAGTCAGTTATATGTGTTGAAGGAGCAGTATCAGTAGACATTAAACAGACAGTCTACTAATACTCAAATGAGAAGTAATTGGCATGTAGGTGCACTGCAACTTCGTCAACAAAATGTGCAGTAATCAAAATGAAGTGTTACCAACAAAATCTATTTCAAATGAAAGCCTTTTAACATTAATAAGATGTTTTCTTTACAGCAAATCATGATTTTAAAATAATTTTTGAAAAATTGTGACAACGAAGACTGATGTGATGATGCTGAAAATTCAGCTTTTATATAAATATAAACGTTTAAATGACATTTTAAAATATAGACAAAATTAAAACTGTTCCTTTCAACAAAATATTTCAGAGAGTTTTGGTTAGTAAATGATGGAACGACATTTTAAAAACGTTTTAATACAACTGTTAAGTTTGTTTATAATGCTTGTTTTAAAAGCTACCGCTCGTGAGAATCTAGGAAAATGGAAAAAATCCGTACATCTCTTGGCAAACAGATTAAAGAAAAGACTATTCTTGTCAACCCAGCAAAATTCAGTTCACTCAAACTTGATTGGGCTTTCAAGGAAAATTGTTTTACACACGTTTGTGTCTGTTTTGGCTGTCCTGAATAGGTTTTTTTTTTTGCAGACCAAAAGACAGAGCGAAAGGAAGAGCAAGTTGCTGCTTCCACTGCTGGTTCAAAGTCTGGAGGCATGAACGGCTTACTAATCCCAGTGGTGGCTCTGACCGCCGGCAGTGTGCTTTTACTTCTGCTTCTGGTGCTGGGAGTGTGGATCGTGCCCAAGGTCAATATCATACACCTAAAACACACTTCATATTTTTATATCTGAGACCATTTTTGTAAATGCTTTGCTGCACTTATGCTAATTGTAAAGTTGCTATTTTATATGGATATGTGGATGTGTGTGTGTGTGTGTGTATATATATATATATATATATATATATATATACATATATATATAAATACATACATGCATACTATCAGTCAAAAGTTTGGGGTCAGTATGATAATTAAATGTTCTAAAATAAGCTTATTCTGCTCACCAAAATTGCATTTATTTAATCAAAAATACAGTACAAATTGTACAATTGTGAAATGTTACTGCACTACAAAATAACTGTTCAAAAGTTGTTTAGCATTTAATTTATTCCAGTGATTTTAAAGACGGATTTTCAGCTTCATTACTCCAGTCTTCAGAGTCACATGATCCTCATCCTTCAGAAATCACTCTAATATTAATTATTATTATTATGATTATTATTATGATTATTATTATTAATGGTAATAGTAACAAAAGTAATAATGAGTGGACTAATAATTTCATTTGAAACTACATACAATAAGAAAGCAGTTCTTTTTTTTAATATAATTTTTTTTTATGTTTAATAAATCCCCACCTTGATGAACAGAATAATAAATTAAAAAAAAACATGAAAAAAAACTGACCTTAAAATTTTGACCGTAGTGTGTGTGTGTGCGCGTGTGTGTGTGTGAGGATGGGCTATCAGAATGCATTGTTGGGCAGCAGACTCATATTTTAGACATTACATGCACATGGTGTCTGGAATAAGTTGTCACATATTTAGGCATTTTCTCCAGGTGCGCATTAAGGTTAATGATCTTTTTTCTGTTTTGACCCAGATTAAGAAGATAAGAAATACCACAGCACAGGAAAAAGGGTCTGCAAATGAAGTTTATGAGGTCATGACTGTGAAGAGGGAGTACAGATGAGAAATCAACACATTCATATCAGGTTCTGGGCTGATTTTTTTTTTTGTGATATTGTCAAATGTTGTTACAAGACATCAAGTCACTGGAATTTAGCTCTTCAGGGGTTAAATAATTGTCATTATCAATATAATAGTCTGACAGAATGCATACCTTTTGTTATTTTGACCAATTATATATATTTATATACAGATAGAAATATATGAGTAGATAATAAAGAAAATATATAGAGAAATAAATATACTTGTGTGTAAATATAACATTTATTTTTGTACTGTTAGTAAGTTCTGTGTGGTTTGAGTTTTGTCTAATCTATCTCTGTTGATATATCATTTTACACATTCAGAGAAATCTGTTCCTCCCTGTGCTGTCTGTAAATATTGCAGTGTGCAATGAGATGTAAGTTGTTTGAAAACCTGAATGTATAGTTTCACCAATACATATTTGCATTGCCACTTTACAGGAACAAAAATAACACGACAACAAAAAACAGGATATGAAAACGTTTCAGTCCGCTTTTTATATGACTTGCGGTCTGTAGTCTGCCTTTAGTGTCCTTTTGCACATTCTTCTTCTCAGAGATGATTCTGCAGACTTCTTTCTGTGGCGTAGCAAATTCAAGACCACTTATGAGCAAGCCTGCGTCTGCATAGGGGAAGCTCACCAATTGTCGTCTAACTTTAGCCCACCAAAACATAAAGATCGAAACTTCAAGTGTGAACACCGCATTGGGGGTTTACCAGAAGCCAAACGATGTGAGAGAAAATGTCAGCTTAGAGTCTTTGACAAATCAGTTTCTTTTTGTTTATGTGTTTTATTTTTTACCGAAATGACTTGTTGTATAGATCGTATATTGGAAATGGCATGTACAGTAGTTCCCATCAGGAGAATGTGCAAAAAAAAAAATCTGTAAATAAAAGTATTTTTTTAAGTATAATGTTTACTGTGATGTGTACTTGTGACTAGAAACACAACCAGCAAAAGCTTTTGATTTTGACAGCATAAGAAACAAAATGAGTTTTAGTCTTAGTGGTCACTAAAACCCATTAACCAGCTTCAATGGGGGAAAGAGTACTGAAAAATCATACTCAAGTAAAAGTATCATCACTTGCCCAAAAATGTAGTGCGAGTAAATATATCTGCAGTAAATATTACTCAAAGTATGAGTAAAAAGTAGCCCTTTTAGAAGTACTCAAGAGTAGTGAGTAGTGAGTATTACACTGTAGAAAAGTTTACACATCCCTGCACAAACAACATGTGGTGTATTTAGGGATCCTCCTATTTTCGTTCGTTCTTTCCAACCTTCCTTCATTATTTGTTTGTTCGCTCCTTCATTCATTTGTTTGTTCCCCCCTTTCTTCGTTCACTCGTTCGTTTGTTCATATTTTTGTTCCTCCCTGCATTAGGTCCTTTTGTTCATTCATTCATTCGTTTGTTCATTCCTTCCTTCCTTCATTTGTTCGTTCAATTTTTAAAAATATTTTTGTTCCTTCATTAGGTCCTTTGGTTATTCATTCGTCTGTTCCTTCTTTCCTTCCATTCCTTGTTTGGTCCTTCCTTTTATTTGGCCCTTACTTCCATTCTTCATTCGTTCCATTTAGTGATTGTTTAATGCTGTTTGGGGATTTCAGTCATCATACAGTCGACATCCATCATTTTCATAAAAAGTCTCTGGATCAATGCGTGTAACGATTTTGGACATTGTCTTGGACATTTTTAATGTTTCCAAAAGGTTTGCTGCATTAATAAAGCGCCCATGTCTTGAGGTTGTTCAGTATGATGTGATTTACTTTCTATGTGTGGTTTAATTGGACAGGAATCCGGACTGATGTTTCTACTTTAGACAATGACCTTAGACAAGACAGAAATAAAGTAGTGACTGCAGGTTAAAGGAAAGTAGTGGAGTAAAAGTACCGATACTGCACTAAACATGTACTCAAGGGAAAGTAAAAGTCCACATTTATAAAACTACTCAGTAAATTACAATTCCTGAGAAAAACTACTCCATTACAGTAGTTTGAGTATTTGTAATTAGTTACTTTACACCACTGACCAGCTTTCAATCAGCTTGTTTTATATACACTTTAAACACATTTTCGCCCTGTGAGGTGCTTGTTGACCAGCTAATGTGGTTTTCTCACCATGTAAACATTAGTCAAAGCTTCAGTTCTATGAGTATGTGACTGGCCACTTACAAGAGTCAAGATTTGATTGGAAAACCTTTAAGTTTTGTGTGTGGATTCGTATGACTTACTTTCTCAAAGTCAAAATTCGACGTTACTACTACTACTACCTGAAGTATACAACTCGACTCTACAGCAATCTGTGCGTGCAGATTTAGACTGAATTTTAAAATAAACTGTTAAAAAAGTACTTTAAATTCAAGCTCCCTCCTTCTCATTGTTTTAGGTACCTTCAGCTCAGAAACTATGTCCATCTAAATATTCCAGATTTTGATGTTTTGTCTTTAGGTGAATTATTTGATTTACTCAAACTCTCCAAATGCTAGGGGCCTAACGTCTTTATTTGTTAATGCTTTTAAAAACAAAACTGATTTTTCTTCCCTTCATTTGAAAGTCGCCTGGGAAGAGGACCTAGGGATTTAAATTTCTGAGACTGATTGGGATCAGTGCCTTTTATCTCTTTATTCATGTTCAATAAATTCTAGACACAACCTTATTCAGTACAAAGTATTACACAGACTTCACTATTGTAAAACTAAGCTTAATAAATTCTGCTTCTCGATTTCTCCCACATGTGACAAGTGTAAAGCTGCTGATGGTACCTTTGCACATCTTTTTTGGTCCTGTATTAAAATTCAGGTCTTTTGGTTAGAAATATTTCATTTTTTTTGCTAAAGTTTACGACTGTGTTTAACTCCCTGACCCAATGGTAGCAATTTTTGGCTGGTCAGACTCATCTGGAAACTCTCAACCGAAACATACGGTTACCTGTTCAGTATGGCATGATCATAGCTAAAAAAATATTCTTTGCTTCTGGAGGAAAAATGTTAGGCCTCTTTTTTTCTGACTGGCTTCTTGGACTCACCTCCACTTTACCTTTGGAATTAGATATACCACTTCTGGGAACTCTGCGAAATTTGATCAAATGTGTGATTCTGTCTTTTTTTCCCCTAAAGCACCATAAAGACTAATAATGTTGTTTAATTTCTGAAGATTTGTAAGTGTTTTATTTTTTTCTCTCTTTACATCCATTGCTGTGTCTTTTAGTAGAATATATATGTCTTGTATGTCGCCATTTTCTTTTTTCGTGCTTTATTTTACATTTTGCACAGATTATTGTTTCATGATGGGTTTGTCTGT
>CAIGQQ010023579.1:0-18184 GCA_903798035.1 Danio albolineatus
AGGGTGGTTCTGCTGACAGAAGCTACAGGCTTCCACCATGTTACGTATGGCCACTGTCAGTCCTGGCCAATAGAAACAAGATCTGGCATGTGCTAAAGAGCGCTGTATGCCCTGATGTGCAGCATGAAGGCGTCTCAGTAATTCTACACGCAGGGATTTGGGTATGATGATGCAATCATCTTTCATGAGCACCTCATCATCTACTCTAATCATGTGTCAAACTGGCCAGTAAGCTTGTGCAGCCAAAGGGACATTTTTTTTTTCTCTCTGGCCATCCATGGATGTGTAGTTCCTTTATCAGGTCAAGCTCAGGGTCTGTCTGTGTTGCCTGTCGAATCATGTGCATTATGTCACCACAGAGCGATTGCCCATCTACTGCATAGATGACCTTTTCATCACTCAGGTCCAAATTCTCTTCTGCATCAGATGTGATGTATGCTCTAGATAGCGTGTCTGCTATAAGCATCTGATTGCCTGGAGTGTAGGTGATGTGTATGTCATACCTTTGCAGTTGGAGCAGCATTCTTTGGAGACATGCTGGTGCTGTACCTATGGGTTTTGAGAATATCGCCTCAAGTGGTTTGTGATCCGACTGGACTGTGACTGGAACACCATAAACATACTGGTGGAATTTTCTTAGAGCGAACACTATGGCTAGGAGTTCCTTTTCTATCTTAGCATAGTTCTTTTCAGCTGCAGATAGTGCTCTTGAAGCGTATGCTATTGGCTGCTGTTTCTGGAGCAGCGTGGCTCCCAATCCATCTTTTGAGGCATCTGCCTGCACCTCAACAGGCTCTTTTGGATCAAAATATCTGAGAACAGGTGCCGTTGTTATGGCTGTTTTTAACTGTTCAAGAGATGTCTGTTGCTCAGGATGCCATTGCCAGTCTATATCTTTCCATAGTAGCAACCTGAGTGGAGCAGTTAGTGTGGCTTCATTGGGTATGTATTGTGATAAGTATCGGGTCATACCTAGCAGTCGCTGAAGAGCCTTTCTGTCAGTTGGAGTGGGCAACTGAACTATGGCTGCCACCTTTGACTCATCAGGCTTCACTCCATTTGCTGTAATGACATGGCCTAGGTAAGTCACCTCATTAACCATGTACTGCAATTTGTCTTTGTTGAATTTTAAATTTGAGACTGTCTGCTCTGCTCAGAACCTTACCTAGAACAGCATCATGCTCTGCTTTGGTGGATGTGGCTATAATCATGTCATCAGCCACCATGAAAACACCAATGTCCCCAAAGCTTTCTGAGTTCAGGTGTTGAAAGACTTCACTTGCCGATTTTATACCAAATGGCACCTGATGAAAGCGATACCTGCCCCATGGTGTATTAAATGTACACAGGTCTGCTGACTCCTAGTTTGATCTGCCAATACCCATCCTTCTCGTCCAGTAAGTTTTTCCAGCAAGCTGAGACCGTATGTCTTCCAAGGTAGGGATGCTGTAATGCTGATGAAGTATGGCCAGGTTTAAATCTCTAGGGTCCAAGCAGACTCTCAGCATGCCGTTCTTTTTCTCAGTGATGCATAAACTGCTCACCCATGCAGTAGGCTTGGTGACTTTGCTTATCACATCTTTTTTCTCGATATCTTCCAACGTCACTTGAAGTTGATCATGGACTGCAACCATGTATTACTGGTGGTATATTGGGGTCAGTATAAATATGATGTAATCCTGGGAATTGGCCTAATCCTTCAAACAATGATGCGTATTGTGTAAGGAGCTCATTTTTTGTGGTGGGAGGTTTGGTCGTGATTGTCTCCACTTTTCTTATAAGATCCAGCTGCATGCATGCTTGCCTGCCCAGCATGTTGGCTGTTTTGTTTCTGGTCTGTACCTGTAATTTGACAACACCATCTGGTTTTGAACGTTTACAGGTATCTGAAGCCGGTCAATGATTTTCTTTGGAATGACATTTGCTTCTGCCCCCGTATCTAATTTGAAGTTGACCATTGTGCCCGCCATATATAAATTTGTGTGCCAGCCTGTTTCAACACAGTTTGACTTGGTTGCTGTAGCAATAAACAAAGTATCTATTTCTGGCTGGTCAGTATCTGTGTCAAGCAAGTCCATTTTGACTTTTGATTTGCACACAATAGCAAAATGATTCTTTTTGCCACACTTTTTACATGTTTCGTTGAAGACTGAGCACTGTCTTGGAGGGTGAACACGATCACATTTGCCACATCTGTTGGTGTTTGCTCCTTTCCATTTTGAGAGTTGTTTATTTGCTGTGAGTCTGGCTGATCTGTGTGCGGGCTGCTGTGCTTTTTTTTATGACATGCACAAATTGTGTTTCCGATGATGCTGCCATCGCTGTGACCTGTGCTTTTGTGACTTCTTTAGCTCTGCATATATCTAGTAGCTTTCACAAGCGTCAAATCAGGTATGGACAACAGTCGTTCACGAAGCCCAGAGTCAGTTGTGCTGAATACTATTTTGTCTCGTATCATGAGATCTTCAGTTTCACCAAATTCACATGAGCAGGCTTTATTTTTTAGCTTAAATTTAAAAATTAGTCTCAAATTAGTCTATGCCTGCTTGTTCAGAGAATGTGTGGGCCCAGAATTGATGTCGCTCAAAGACAGTATTTTTTCGCGGGGCACAATATTGTCTAAATGCTGCGAGTACCTCTGACAATTTTTTTATTTTGTGGATCCTTATATTTAATCGCGAAAGAGTTGTATATGTCTAGCGCCTCTTCTCCTATGCAGTGCAGCAGCACAGTGATTTGCCTTGACTCTGGTTTATCCACTAATGCTGAGGCAGTGAGATCCAGATTAAATCTTTGTTCCCACTTATGCCAATTTTCAGCCAAGTTCCCCGTTATGGTTAACGGCGGAGGTGGATGAAGCGTCTCCATGTCGTCGATAGCGTTAGCTTGCTAGCTCGTTGTAACACTGTTGCTGTCAGGCTTTTTTGCTCACCGCGCTGTGATCTGACGTCACTGCGAGCACGGCATTAAGAAGCGGGTTGCTCCGGTTCTGACACCATGTTGTAACTTTTACTTTTTGTTGCTAGTAATACACGCACTGCGGGCTAAACATAGAACAACTTTATACTCTTCAACACCAGTGTTATACTTATACTACAAAAACTATATGATTATAAAATATTTTATTTCCTGTCAAACCATTTCTGCAGACATGTTAAAAGTGACACTGATGAACCTGCTCTTTCTGGGAAACCTCTACTTAAAGTGGAGCTCACTTATTTTAGGAATGTCCTTTTGTTCAATTGTTTTTGATTAAAGTGCTGTTTTGAAGATGCTTTCATTATCCAAAATAATCTTAATCATCATTTCCCAGAGATGGGTTGTGGCTGGAAGGGCATCCGCTGCGTAAAACAAATGCTGGATAAGTTGGCGGTTCAATCCGCTGTGGCGACCCCGGATTAATAAAGGGACTAAGCCGAAAAGAAAATGAATGAATGAATCTTAATCATCATTTAAGACTTAATCAAAACGCCTTGTTTTGTGTTTTACACTAATATATATTGAAAAGATTTATATCTATAATTGTAAATAAATGTAAACCCCTTTTTAACAAATTCAAACAAGAACTGGAGCAGTATTGGCATAGGCTACCACTCAGCATCTAGTAGCCTGAAGACTGATGTTTCAACTCCTAGATTTTGTGCTTACTGTTTTGTGCTTAATAGGCCTGTTTATGGATATTTATCTCCTTTTTATGTGCCCTCTTGTTTCCTATTTTTTCCTCATGTGTTAGTTATATAAGCTACTTAAATTTAATTCATAATTCCCTTATTGTTTAAAAATGAACTATAGTTTGTAAAGTTTGTATTCTGTTTAATTTATACTATAAATATTTTGTTGTTATTGCAGTAAATAAATAAGTAAATAAATAAATGATGTTGAAGTCATTTATGGCAATGTGATCGGTCATGATTGCAGCAACTTTGAGCCCCAAAGTGTCTGGCTTGATGGCTCCGTTTTAAACTCCTAATCTTGTTTTTAGGCCGGCTGCAGCTGTGCTTGATGTCGAACGCACCTAATCTTTCTGAATGAAATGCCTACTTTACTACATTCACAGTAGAAAAACAAGCCCCGCCCACTGGTCACGCCCATTTTTTCACTTAAACGCTTTGAGCGTGCCGATATCACTGATATCATGTCTTTATTTGGACTTAGAAAGTGAAAACCAGAGCCCTGTATTCAGTGTTTCCAGTGCTTCCACAATGTTATGACCATTACAGACTTTCAGAAAAGTCAAAGGAGTCTTTTCCTTTTCCCTATGAGGAGAAATCACTCCTCATGGGGACTTCTATAGTTACATGCACAATCACACAAAAAATACAATGTCCTTTTTGTCCTCTACACAGGCTACAGTGGTGTAATCTCACTGTTCAGTCCTGTGAGAGTTTGTCTTCAGCTCTGCAATCCTCAAACTGTGCCCTGAGAGAACTGGACCTGAGTAACACTGACCTGCCAGATTCAGGAGTGAAGCTTCTCTCTGATGGACTGAAGAGTCCAAACTGTAAACTGGAAACACTGAGGTCTGAGTTCAAACACATGATTGACTGATTGATTGATTTGATTGATAGATTTTTTTTTGTTTGTTTAGGTCATACAGATAAATGATTTTCATCTTAACAACAACAAAAAGTGTTTTGATTTATATTGAAGTACCCAGATATATTTTAGAGCATAAGTGGATAAACTTATGCTCTAAAATATATCAATAATTCAATTTTTCAAATGAAAGGTGCTCTTTTTCTTATACAGTTCAGGAAATCAGTGTATTTTAAAGATTATTTTAATTAATTATATCTAAATCTTTTATTCAGATTTTATATCTTTAAATGATCATATTTATAGTCTATCTTTGAATTGTGTTATTGGAAAGATATATTTAGGAGTTTGTCAAATGTTTGGGTAATTCTGTCAACAAAACAACAGAAGCAATGTAGATGAGGTCTGAGGAGGTTTCTGGGTTTTGGAGCAGGTTTGATATGCTCTGATCATTTGCATTTTGCAGGTTCTTGAAAATATAAACTCTTGTGGGCCTCTTATCTAAACTGAAATACTGCGGTTTTCTTACATTTTAAAAATATTCAAGAATATTAGATGACATTTAATATTCAGTTTTATTAAATAACAATAGTCAATAATGCTAATAGACACAAATTCAAAAGGTTTTGTCATATTATTAACCTCAAAGTTTTTATTTTATTTTATTATTATTATTATTTTTAGATCAGATGAATTAGTAAAATCACACTGTTAATGTAATCTGTGTTCTTTCTCAGACTGGTCATATGTAAACTCACTGTTCAGTCCTGTGAGAGTTTGTCTTCAGCTCTACAATCCTCAAACTGTGTCCTGAGAGAGCTGGACCTGAGTAACAATGACCTGCAGGATTCAGAAGTGAAGCTTCTCTCTGATGGACTGAAGAGTCCACACTGTAAACTGGAGACACTGAGGTAAATGATTTTCATCTCAACAACAAAAAGTGTTTTGATTTAGATTGAAGTACCCAGATATATTTTAGAGCATGAGTGGATAAACTGCAAAATGCTGCTATTCAAATTAAAGATTATTTTAATTAATTACATTTAAATATTTTATTCAGATTGTATATCTTTAAATGATCATATTTATAGTCTATCTTTGAATTGGGTTATTGGAAAGATATATTTAAGAGTGTGTCAGATGTGTGGGTGAATCTGTCAACAAAACAACAGAAACAATGTGGATGAGGTCTGAGGTGGTTTCTGGGCCCTCGAGCAGGTTTAATATGCTCTGATCATTTGCATTTTGCAGGTTCTTGGAAAATATAAACTCTTTTGGCCCTCTTATCAAAACTGAAATATTGCAGTTTTCTTACATTTCAAAATATTCAAGAATATTAGATGGCATTTAATATTCAGTTTTATTAAATAAGAACAGTCAATAATGCTAATTGACACAAATTCAAAAGGTTTTGTCATATTATTAAAATCATAGTTTGTTATTTACATTAGATGAATTACTAAAATCACAATGTTAATATAATCTGTGCTCTTCTTTCTCAGACTGGTCACATGTAAACTCACTGTTCAGTCCTGTGAGAGTTTGTCTTCAGCTCTACAATCCTCAAACTGTGTGCTGAAAGAGCTGGACCTGAGTAACAATGACATGCAGGACTCAGGAGTGAAGCTTCTCTCGGATGGACTGAAGACTGTAAACTGTAAACTGTAAACTGGAGACACTGAGGTAAATGATTCTCAACTCAACATATATGGTTATCAAATGTGGAGCCTTTTTCAGTGGATTGGCAGAAGAAGAAACAAAACATTTACAGGGTTGTGATTTTAATAATAGCTTTACTAATGTATGTTTATCTATAAAAATATATTTAAAGTGAGGACATTATAAAGCAAAACTGAGTTAACTGCAAAATGGTGCATTTATAAATGAAAGCTTCTCTTTTTCCAGTATACCCAAATATGATCAACAGTTATAGAAATCATTTTATTTTAAAGATCATTTTAATTAAAATATTTATTCATATTTTATATTTGAGTCATGAATAGCACTTATGAATATTGATGTACACTTATGTATTGATTTCTCACCTGACAGAATAAAAGTCCCGCAATGGACCATTAGTGTGAATGTGACTGTCACGCTGATGACAAATACATTAAGAGAACGGGTTTGTGTTTGTTTTTGTTTATCTACATCAGGGGTGCCCAATCCTGTTCCTGGAGATCTACCTTCTTGCAGATTTGAGCTCCAACCCTGATCAAACACAACTAAACCAACTGAAAGAATCTGAAGCAGCATTTGGTAATTAAAGACAGCTGTGTTTGATCAAGGTTGCAGCTGAACTTTGTAGGAAGGTAGATCTTCAGGAACAGGATTGGGCAACCCTGATCTACATCATAATCCACAATATAACATAAAATTGAAAATTAAGTAATTTTCTATTGCACTTTATACAATACGGTTTGAACTACAAGCTGAAGTTTGTGACTTTTAGGGCTGTAGTACCAGAGTCCGGACTCAAGACGTTTCTTTTGTGAGGAATAGGTTTTTAACTTTTGTGGTTCAAACTGTAGTTTTGCCGATTGACTAAAAAATTATCAGTATAATTGTGAAAAAAAAACTGTACATTTCTAGTCAAACCATCCTTCTGCTATCTTATACCAAATGCAATAATAAGGGCAGTAATAATAGCTAAAAATGTGGGAGAGCGTTGCTATTATGTGATTGTATTGTATTGCAATATGGAACAGTTAAGTGTTGATGTTAAATCAAAAGTAGTTCACAAATATCTGAAAATGAGATGATTTAATGACAATAATTCTCTGTGGTTACAGCTGAATTAGTTACAAATAACTGTATAAAATGATAAAACATGAGAGTATAAAAACATATGGTAATAATTGTACCCAGCTTAGAAGTAAAATAAAGTGACCTGAGAGAGAAGGAGAGACGGGGAGGGAGAGAGAGAGAGACTAAGAGAGTAGGCCCCGAAGAGACCCTGATAGCAGTAGAGTCAGAGAACATAGACTCCAGGGCAGGAGAGGTACAGAGCAAGAGAGTAGCAGAGGAAGAACATTTGTTGACCATATCACTAAAGCTATTAGCAAGGAAGTTATCCTTGCATATTACATATCGACACTTTAGAATGTGTTGGAATACCCATTGTTAGACCGGAGACAGTTTAAATCCAGTGAGAGAAAATGTAGTTGGGGAAAACATGGCATCTGAGGGCCAGTAGAGCAGTAGTGTAGATCCAGGAAAGTTGGAGGAGACAAAGAGAAACGATGTTGAAAAAAAATCAAAGGGTTACAAAACTAACTCAAAACAGGCCATGATTATATAACAGCCCTTGAAGATTGTTGCGACAAATCTGGGTTTTCAGTGGCTGCAGTTAAGCAAATGGTACTGGATGAGCCATTTAAATCTGAAACAAAATTGAAAGTGATGAAGACTATGTGAGTACATTAGAAAGAAAACCACGGAGAAAAACTGATAATCGAGCTTCCGTTCTAAAACATGTTTTGCCATATATACAAACGCATATTATAATTTTCATTCCTACACGTTCTATAGTCTAGGACTCGCTAATATTCAGACTCAAACTTGGTCCAGCAATAGCCATTGGTTGAGCGTGCTCGTCTGGAAAATGGCGAACATTACGGTTAATCTACTGTGTATCTAGAATGGGCATTGACATTCTTGTGTGGTACACTTGTCTGCGGCTGCGTCATATGTGTGCATCAGTCACTGTCACTCAGAAACGTGGGACACCGCTCTATTTCTTAAGACACCTGGCTGCTGAAGCTAAACTTATAGAAGTGATGTTTAGCTGAGAGCTAGCTAACATTAACTGCTAGCATGTTCCATCCCAAACATAAGAGTTGCATTGGTTTGAAAGTAGTGAAAGTAATATAATTATGTCTGATATTTGCAAATTTAGGGAGCATCTTTAAAGTATCGACACCTGATTAGGGCTGCAGTGGATTTCACTAGATAAGCTTAGATTAGATAATCAACATGATTGGGGAAAGTTAATATACTGAAATATACTGAAGTCATCAAGTAAATGTAGGCCCTGTCTGTAACTATAGATGGACTAGTAATAACATATTTAATTATAATTAATATTTCATGTGTCGTTTCCCAGAGATGGGTTGCGGCTGGAAGGGCATCCGCTGCGTAAAACAAATGCTGGATAAGTTGGCGGTTCAATCCGCTGTGGCGACCCCGGATTAATAAAGGGACTAAGCCGAAAAGAAAATGAATGAATGAATGAATGAATTTCATGTGTCAGTCGCTCCATCTCACCCACAGGAACAGGCTGACGGACATCTATAATGATTTTAAAACAGAAATAAACCAAACAAACATGCAGACATCTGAACGAAAGATCAGAACTGTTGCTCATGATTATAATATGAGTTTTAGACCCCCTCACACGCTCTGAAAAGAAATGTGTGAGTGAAAGAGAAAGCGGATGGCCAATCATGAGGTGGGGTCTCAACACATTACAAACATATTACTTTGACCACTGGCTAGACAGGATCTATAGGCTATATAATGTTTGCTTGTCCACAGTTTTAGTAGTTATTAAATGTGTCTTGGCGTGTGGGCATGTCTCATGACAGATGTGAGGGAGAGACAATCTTAGCGGATATCAATATCATTTTAAAGGCGATTATTAATAAATATTGTCTGACATTACCCAGCCCTACACCTGATTAGACATTTCAAACCTTTGTAACATTTGAGTAAATGTCTTACAATCATACAAGCAGCTATAATCATGCGTCTAGGGGTTGATCAATAAGTAGAGGTCATCAGGATGTGTGTGTTCATCACTGCTGTTTACATGAGCAGAAACAGCAATCATCATCTTCATAACACAAAGTGATGTGTGATTGTCCAACTGTGTGACGTGGACTATTGCTGTGTTTGTAGATTGTCTGGCTGTATGGTGACAGAGGAAGGCTGTGGTTTTCTGTCTTCAGCTCTGAGTTTAAACCCCTCACACCTGAGAGAGCTGGATCTGAGCTACAATCATCCAGGAGATTCAGGAGTCAAGCTACTCTCTGAAAAACTGGATCCAAACTACACACTGGACAAACTCAAGTATGTGGAGCGTCACTGCCCTTGTGCTTTTACACTTAACGGCTTTAAAAACACACTGATGTTCAGTTTTCTGTGAGGGTCATGGGGTGAGGACAGACAGAAGATACAGCTTGTAGAGTATTACAGTCATGTCTATGAAGAGCAAATAATTGCGTCTGAAATGAATCTCCTCTGTAAATGTTGGAGTGTATTGGGTCAGTTCTGACATTAAGCGGGACACACTGTACAGTTTCAGCATTTGAGCTGAGCAGAGAAACTTCTTCATACACTTCTGCTGAAGAGTCCTACAATATCAGGTCAGGAATAGGGTTGAAGATTGAACATGGATTCAGATTCTGGATCAGACACTTAGATTAATGTTCAGACTCTTGTTCAGAAATGAACATCTGGATTCCTCTTCTGGATTCCTGTGCACACGTGTGTATTTTTCACTTGGTCATCTGTCAGGAACTTCGGTGCTGGCGAGCAGCTTTAATAATCTGAGCATAGTTTGAGCATGTTGCAGTCCGTCTCTAGAGGCTGCATGTGGTGAAGAACGATGGGGAAGCTAAGTGTGATCACTGTAATAAATGAATGTTTCAGCAGGGTGTCTCCATCAACATGAGCAGTATCTGCGCTCGCTTCACCAACATCAGAGGAAAACAACGCACTGTGTTAGATTCATTGTGCATCCCGCGTGTAACCAACAAGTGTTGTGTGTTTTAGCTGAAAAGTTTGGAGCGTGTAGCTGAGCAGCTCAGTGCTAGCTTTAGCTTATTATCTGAAGGGGAAACTAAACAGCTCATTCTCTTCATCTGTGTGTTTACAGTCTGGATCATGGAGGAGAGATGAGGATTAAAGCAGGACCAAACAAATGTAGGACTACACACGTGCACACACCCACACACACACACACTCACATTCTCTCTCTTCAATTCAATAATTGCTTTATGCATGACAAATATTACAAATGTATTACCAAAGCAGTTATAAAGTTTACATAAAAAATAAAAGAACATACATACATAATAAAAAACTTACAGTAAACACAGTAAATAGTAGTAGCAAAAAAATAGGCCTGTCACAATAATCAATATATCGACTTATCGCACAATACATGGACATGACTACAATCATTTTTGATGATGCAATATATATCGCCCATATCTAAAAACCAATTCTTGCAACATTTTAGCTGATTGCACAACCTCTCCATCTCTATTGGAGGTGTCAGTGTCAGTATGGTTAAAAAAACACTAGTATTTACCATAAATGACTAAAGTATATGTTGATGTAGGTACCTGACAACTGAAAATAGATCTGGTAGCAGATATCACAACCTCTTACTTTTTACCTTGCTTTTTTTTTGTTTTATTATTATTATTTATTATTATTTCTTTAGGATATGCGTTTTCACATTCTGATTCCAATGCCTAAGCATTAACTTATTAAAATGGCTGAATTAAATATTTTGCTCTCTATAGATTTTTTACTCATATTTATTTTACTAAACAATTTTTCAAAGTGGTTTTTCCAGGTGTCTCCATGTTGTATTGTCAGCTCTTCATGTTTCTTTTTATTAAAGAGGTTCCAGTTATCTCAGAAATTGCTTGAGTCAACAGATTCTTCGATTGTTTTGAGCTGTTTTTGGACTTCTTTTTTTCTGATTGTGTTTTTATATTTTTTAAGCTCCTCGCAGTACCGAACACGTAAATCTGTATTCTCTGGTTGTTTGTGTTTTTGATTTGCTAGTTGTCTTAAGTTTTTCCTTATTGTTTTACAATCAAAGTCAAACCATTTTTCATTCTCTTGTTTCTGTTTAAAAGTTTTCTTAGTAGTTTTAATATTAGATATTGTTGCCAAATAATCAAATATGTAATTTATGTTTTCTACAGCTAGATTAACACCATCTTCATTATGAGGATACCTATTTTCCATAAATTCATCCAAAAGTAAACCTATTTGGGGGTCTTCGATTGCGTTCCTGTATCTGTCAGTGCTGTCTTGTACCCATCTATAACTTTTTTTTAATGTTATACAATTTACTGGATTGTGAAAATATATTCGTACACACACACACTCTCTATCACACACACACACTTTTTCTCCCACAAACACACACGCTCACACTCTCTCTCTCATACGCAGACACACTTTCTCTCTCTCACACACACAAACTCACACTCTCTCTCTCACACACACGCACACACACACACACACACACTCAGCTGTGTTTATAAATGTGTCTCTTCTTGTGTTCAGATGTCTGTTTCCTCACATTGGATCCAAACACAGCACACACTCGTCTCGTTCTGTCTGAGGAGAACAGAGAGATAAAGTGTGTGTGGGAGAATCACTCGTATCCTGATCATCCAGACAGATTTTATTATTGTCTTCAGGTGTTGTGCAGAGAGAGTGTGTGTGGACGCTGTTACTGGGAGATTGACTGGAATGGAGATGATGGTGTGGATATATCAGTGTCATATAAGAGCATCAGGAGGAAGGGAGGTGAGGAGTGTGTGTTTGGATGTAATGCTCAGTCCTGGAGTTTGATCTGCTCTTCCTCCAGTTTCTCATTCATACACAATAACACACACACTGATCTCCCAGTGGAGCCGCTCAGCAGGAGAATAGGAGTGTTTGTGGATCACAGTGCAGGAACTCTGATCTTCTACAACATCTATAGAGACACAATGAGCCTCATCCACTCAGTGCAGACCACATTCACTGAGCCGCTCTATCCTGGGTTTTGGGTTCATTCTGGATCATCAGTGAAACTGAGCTGAAGACTGAGAGACTGATGAGAGATTTACCCATAATCCACTGCAGGAGCAGTCAGCAGCAGTGTGTTTGTGTGTGCGCATGTGTTTACTACTGTGTGTGTGTGTGTGTGTGCGCGCGCGCATGTGTTCACTGCTGTGTTTGTGTGCGCATGTGTTGACTAATGTGTGTGTGTGTGTGCGCATTGTTGGACTTTCAAAGCGGTCCAATTTGCATGTTTAGGAGTTGGATGGAGTCAAATCTGTCAAAGTTTCAAAGTTTTATTCAGTACAAACAGAGAAAAACCAAGAGTAACATGCTGCGCGCAGGAGAGGTTCAGCTCCTCTGACTCTCCTTCCAGAGACGCCTAATTTTATACCACCATATCTGACTCCTTCTTATCTTCTGTGTATTTTCTCCCAACGGCTCTCTCGACGGCCAACCTTCTAGGCAAATATTTCATAGCACATACACGTAGCTCTGTAATCTTTTATGTATTTTCTCTTAACCGGCAAATGTCCAGCACGTATGCATCTTCAGTAGGAGTGTTCAACCGACCGAGCACTGGAGTCTGTTTTTAAAAGCACCATGGTGACCGGTGCGCCCATGCGTAAAGAGCATCGCGAGAGAGTTTACATTGGTTGGAGGTGAAAATGGCAAAGGAAACGAGCAAAACAAGGTTCTCGCTTGAATTTGTTGTTGAAAAAATGTACTCGGGGGTCAGTGATGAATCAGAGGAGGATGTTTCTGACGAATGTTTCATCCATTGACTCGGTTATGGTGTGTTTGTTTATGTGTGTGCGTGCGTGCGTGCGTGTTTCTGTGTGTGTGTGTGTGTATAAACGCATATTGCTCAACATAAATTAGTCACAGAACAGTGTCGATAATTTTATATACTTTTTTGTTTCTCTTGAATTTTGCTGTTTTAAATTTTTTAGTTACATAATATAAATAACATAAATACATAACATAAACTTGGGTGTACTAATTTTGGACCATTATCATAAGTTATTTTGTAAGATAAGCTCCAGATTTGGCTTCAGTACTGACTAATCTAATGTATATTCACAATTATATTATTGTAAAGCTTCCTATTGAAATTAATCTAAATCAGAGATATACGGGGGTGTACTCATATGTTAAGCATACACATACACAAACATATATATATATGTATATATGTATATATATGCAATTTGTGTGTATACATATAGGTATTTAATTTTCCTTCAATTACAATGTGTCAGCAAGTATTGACAGTTAATATGGATAAGGAATAGAACAGCTCCAATGTAACCTTTAATTAGAGCCCAAAAACATGACTGTACGATAAAGCATTTAAATATTACAGCCTTTTATGTGTCAATGGTCAAAAAGGGTCATATGGAGTCCCCAAATGGCCTTTTGTGGGGAGCGCCTAGACATCCACTTGGATAAACATGTATAAAACACATATTTTCCATGGTACTGATATCAAAACAGAAAATTTGGCTTGGTAAGTCTTCAAGCTTTGATCAAATTGTCTTTTTAAACTAATACCTCCTAATTATGGTCTTCTGCAGGCATTAATTAACATAAAAAATTTAGGCGGATTTAAATTTTTTGATTTTTCAGTGTGTCATAAGCTTAATTACTCAATACCAAGAACATTTACAGTGATTCTGACTATTAAGAAAATAAACCTCAATGTTTCACCTTTCAAAAGAGACCAAACCATGCTTATACTAAAAATGGTTCAAAAATAGCATGCAATTTACTTTGGGTATGCAGTTTTTTAGGCGTTTAAGCAAATTTTACAGAAATGCTAAGTTAATGCAGTGATTCTTAAATACATTCTTGATTCAGAAAATTTTAGCTAAAAAGCTTTGGCAGACATTGCTTTAGTTCAGGTGTAATAAATAAACATAAAAGGTACAATCTGCAGGTTGGTTATCCTCGACAACCAACTCTGGACAGTCCTGACTTTCACTTCACTTGTCTTCTTTGTCTTAAAAACACACTCCAGGTGAGGCCCAAACTAACAACCTCAGATATGCTATGCATTGGACTATTTTAGAAAGTACTTTGTGCTGACCGCTTGATCGACTGGAGCTGAGTCGCATTCAATTGATTCAAACAATGCAGTGAAACCTAAGTACATTCTTGTTTCAGATAACAGTGGCATGAAGATGAAGATTTAGTTCAGGTATATTAGATTTGCTCACAAGGTATAATCTGCAGGTTGGTTACCCTCAACAATCAACTCTGGACCATCCTGACTTTTATCCTACTTGTCTTCTTAATACTAAAAGTGTGCTCCAGGTGAGGCTTGAAGTCACAACCTCAGCATTGCTATGCATTGTACTGTCTTATAAGTACCGCGCGCTGACCGATTGCGCCACTGGAGCTGATGTACATGTACAAATCAATTAATGGAGTGATTCTTAAACACATTTATGATTCAGAAAATTTTAGCTAATAAAACTTTGGCAGACATTGTTTTAGTTTAGGTGTAATAGATTAGCAATGAAGGTACAATCAGCAGTATGGTTACCCTCGACAACCGACTCTGGACCATTCTAATTTTCATCCCACTTGTCTTATTTATCCTAAAACCATGCACCAGTTGAGGCTTGAAATCACAACCTCAACATAGGTACAGTATGCAATGTACTGTCTTATAAGTACAGCGCGCTGACCGATTGCACCACTGAGCTGTTACACATAAACTGTTAAAATAATGCAGTAATTCTTAAACACATCTTTCATTCAGATAATTATAGCTAAAAAGCTTTGGCAGACATTATTTTATTTCAGGTGTAATAGACTAGCATAGAAGGTATAATCTGCAGGTTGGTTCTCCTTGACAACCAACTGTGGACAATCCTGACTTCCACCTTACTTGTCTTCTTTGTCTTAAAAACACACTCCAGGTGAGGCCCAAACTAACAACCTCAGATTTTCTATCCATTGGACTATCTTACAAGTACTGGGCGCTGACCACTTGTGCAACTGGAGCTGAGGTATACAATATATTCAAATAATGCAGTGAATCCTAAGTACATTCTTGATTCAGATAACAGTGTCATTAATGCTTTGGGAGAAGATGAAGATTTAGTTCAGGTATATTAGATTTGCTCACAAGGTATAATCTCCAGGTTGGTTACCCTCAACAATCAACTCTGGACAATCCTGACTTTCATCCCACTTGGCTTCTTAATACTAAAAATGTGCTCCAGGTGAGGCTCAAATTCACAACCTCAGCATTGCTGTGCATTGTACTGTCTTATAAGTACCGCGCGCTGACCGATTGCACCACTGGAACTGATGTACATATGCTAATCAATTAATGCAGTGATTCTTAAACACATTCTTGATTCAGAAAATTTTAGCTAAAAGGCTTTGGCAGACATTGCTTTAGTTCAGGTGTTATAGATTAGCATAGAAGGTACAATCTGCAGGTTAGTTATCCTTGACAACCAACTGTGGACAATCCTGACTTCCACCTCACTTGTCTTCTTTGTCTTAAAAACACACTCCAGGTGAGGCCAAAACTAACAACCTCAGATTTTCTATCCATTGGACTATCTTACAAGTACTGGGCGCTGACCGCTTGTGCAACTGGAGCTGAGGTATACAATATATTCAAATAATGCAGTGAATCCTAAGTACATTCTTGATTCAGATAACAGTGGCATGAATGCTTTGGGAGAAGATGATGATTTAGTTCAGATATATTAGATTTGCTCGTAGGGTATAATCTGCAGGTTGGTTACCCTCAACAATCAACTCTGGACAATCCTGACTCTCATCCCACTTGTCTTCTAAATACTAAAAGTGTGCTCCAGGTGAGGCTCGAACTCACAACCTCGGCATTGCTATGCATTGTACTGTCTTATAAGTACCGCGCGCTGACCGATTGCACCACTGGAGCTGATGTACATATGCTAATCAAATAATGCAGTGATTCTTAAACACATTCTTGATTTTAAAAAATTCTGCTAAAAAAATCTTTGGCAGACATTGTTCTAGTTTAGGCGCCATGGTGGCCTAGTGGTTAGCACGTTCGCCTCACAGCAAGAAGGTCGCTGGTTCGATCCCCGGCCGGGCCAGTTGGCATTTCTGTGTGGAGTTTGCATGTTCTCCCCGTGGTTGCGTGGGTTTCCTCCGGGTGCTCCGGTTTCCCCCACAGTCCAAAGACATGCACTATAGGTAAATTGGGAAAGCTAAATTGTCCATAGTGTGTTTGTGAGTGAGTGAGTGTGTATGGATGTTTCCCAGAGATGGGTTGCAGCTGGAAGGGCATCCGCTGCGTAAAACAAATGCTGGATAAGTTGGTGGTTCATTCCGCTGTGGTGACCCCAGATTAATAAAGGGACTAAGCCGAAAAGAAAATGAATGAATGAACCCAAAAATGAGCAGTCTGTCAGATGAAGATATGACCTCCATGACCTCTGGCCTGGTTTGGTGGCTCCTGAAAATAGAATTACAAAGACACAGGCAAAAGCACTGAACATTCTTATATTACATAATGTGTTAACTTTATTCATTAGTCAAAATAATTTCAAGATTCAATACTGAATATTAATAAAACAATGAGAAAAAGGATAATAAGATAAGGATAAATGTTTAAAATGATATTTGCTTGAGACGGATAAGAAGACAGAAACCCAAATTCATCAATGTGGAGGAAGAAGACAGTCTACATGCTTTTAATGTGGAACTAAACACTGCTAGGCATACTTTCTTTTCAGCCTTATAAGTGGGGTTTATTTATAAACTAAATTTCGAGAGGATCACGTGCTTATGATTGAACACAGCTGGCACCTCATCAGCTCAGCATAATGCACCAATCAGACGAATCATGACTCACTATAAATTACTAAAGCTTTCCACTCCAGTCATCTTCGTCTTGAAGAAGCTAAGTCCGCCTCGTAAACAAGCTGCAGACTAAGCATGATAAACAGCAACCAAGCAACAACCGGCAACTACCTAACCTGCAAACTACAACACCATCAGCGAACCCACCATCCATCAACATGGAAACCAACGGCAACACCAACAATAACTATCAACAGGAAAGCAGCCCACAAGACCACCCCGCTCTGCCCGAAACGCCCGCGGCTCTCCACCACCACCCAGCTCCGCGGGGCCTCACACTTGAACCCGAGGCCTCAAGCAGAGGCCGAAGAATGACCCGCTCCACTTCAGCCCGCATTCAACAAACCGGATCCAGTTCCCCCTCCGCAACAAGGCAACAAATAAATTCACCTACCTCCTCATATGCATCAGCCTCCTCCTTCATCCAACCGACACAAAGGATCACAGTCACGGAACTACGGAAGCATCTCTCAGACCTCGGCATTCACGCTCCTCGATCACTTAACAAACCGGAACTCCTCAGGCTCTACTCCAACGCCACATCGGACTCTCATCCCTCACTTACTTCATCAGCAAAAGATAACACAAGAAAATCCAGCTCCCGCCACACTCCGTATCCTCTGGAAGGAAAACGAAAGGACAAAACAAACCACGCTCAGCGCCGCACTCCCGTCAGGCCACGCCCCCAAGATTCACAAGCGCCCCCATCGACGTCACCCAATACAAACCAGGACTACAACCAGATAAACTACAATCCCCATTCCAGTTTTCCTCAACCTTTTCCTACCTCTCTTTCCTGGCCTCCAGCTCCCCCCTCTAATTCTTCAGACAGCCCTAATCTCCCCTCTACTTCAGCTATTCACTTCCTCCCTTCTAATACTATCCCTCCAGCTACCTCCCAACCCCAAGGTCTTCCCCCCCCCTTTCAACCCCCTGCTTCATGTTCCATCCCCTTTCAGTCTGCTAACTCTCAACCTAC